>VXBP01008547.1:0-57223 GCA_013400115.1 Rhinopomastus cyanomelas
TGCACCCCATCAGGATCTAACAGGTCTGGCGCAGTTAAAGTTTCCCCATGGTTGAAAAACCCAAAATGCCGCTTCTGGCACCATCCCTTGAGCCAGTTGTTGATGGCATGGGTTCTGCTATTCCTCTCAGTGTACTCCCCTGCCACAGAGGGAATTGAGCAGAACACCACTTGTGCTCCTTCCCAAACTATAGATTTTCCCAGGGCCTTAAATTCCTTTTTAACTGCCCTGGTGCCCTTCTTATCAATCTCATCCCTACCAGCCTGTATTACCATCAAAGGATAATAATCAGAGGGCTGGATTAGGTTAGGGAGTCTCCTGGTGATGTCCCTAACCCGGGCACCGGGTAGGGAGCAGACCTCCCTGTAGGTTGGGTTGGGATGACAAATGGGTCCTTCAGTCCCCCTCAAGACAGAGTCCCCAACAACTATAACCCTTCTCTTTCCCTTTGTTTTTGTGGAGCTGGTCATTATAGCTGGTGGGGAATACTTCTTTGATTATCTGTTTACCTGGCTGCAAGAGAGGAGGTGATCCTCTTCTAATGGAGCCTCTGCTTTCTGTTCTGTGGTAAATGATGACAGAGCCTGACTCCACCAGTCTATCTCTTTCTCACATTCTCTTATTGATCCGAGCCTTTCAATTTCACCCTTTAGCTCAGCCACTAGGCTGAGCAGATCATCCACCTGGTCACACCTGACACAGGTGCTACCTCCATTCCTCTCCATTGGCAATGCCAGACTCTGACATTCTCTACAGCCAGACACCTGGACACCAATGTGTTCCTGCAGGTCCTCTGTCTGGGTTGCCGTGCTCTTCTTTCGCAGGATGTTTAATAGCCCTAGTCACAGGCATCGCTGTATTTGCAATTTGCAATTTTAATTTTTTTTTGTTGCTTTTTTTTTTTTTGTTCACCCTATCACTTAGAAGCCTAAAGAAAAAAAGAAACCAGCCCGCTTTGGCTTTTAAGCTCTCCACAGTAGCCTCCGCCCCTCACTGCCGCTCGGCAACCCCGTGCAGCCACGCTGGAAGCAGACAGCCACCTACCTCCATGCTGCTGAGTCATAGAATCATAGAATCATAACGGATCGGAAGGGACCTCAAAAGATCATCTATCCAATCCGCCTGCAACAGCAGGATCACCTAAACCAAGTCACACAGGAACCTGTCCAGTCGGGTCTTGAATATCTCCAGTGAGGGAGACTCCACAACCCCCTGGGCAGCCTGTTCCAGTTCTCCGTCACCCTCACCGTGAAGAAGTTCCTTCTCAGGTTGATGTGGAACCTCCTATGTTCCAGCTTACAACCATTGCCCCTCGTCCTATCACTACATGACACCGAGAACAGCCCAGTGCCATCGTCCTGACACCCACCCCTCAAATATTTGTAGACATTAATGAGGTCACCCCTCAGTCTCCTCTTCTCCAAGCTAAAGAGACCCAGCTCCCTCAACCTCTCCCAAAATGGCCTCTCATCCCCACCACCCTCGGCCTGCAGGGAGGGCTTCATACTTGTTGTGCAAGGGCAATGGAAGAGGAGGAGAGGGCTGGGGTGGATTTCCCCTGCTGCCTCTGACAGGGATCTGTATCCATCCCTCCCTGTTTCCAGGAACAGTTCCCTTAGCAGGAGGGATCTGCAGAGCTTGCTCCCAAAGATCCAGCTCCCTTTCACTTTCTTTTATTGACCTGAGCCTGGATACTTCATCCTTCAGCTCAGCCACTTCATCCTTCAGTTCAGTCACCAAGGTGAGGAGAAAATTCACCTGCTCACACCTGACACAACTGTTTACCCCTTCACCCTCCATGGCAAGTGCCAGGCTCCAGCACTCACTGCAGCCAGTAGCCTGAATTTCGGTGTGTTGATGCACCAAATCTGTCTGGGTGCACACGCTTTTCCTACCCTTCATCATGTGAGTGACAGCCATGGTACACTGTTTTCTTGACAGTTATTAACAAGACAAACAAACAAACAAAAAAATCCTCGCTGCGCTCTCGATTGGCTCTGCAGCCTTTTCAAAATTGATCTGAGCCTTTCAACCTCATCCTTTAGCTCAGCCACTAGGCTGAGCAGATCATCCACCCAGTCACACTGGACATAGGTGCTACCTCCATCCCCCTTCATTGGCAATGCCAGACTCTGGCATTCTCTACAGCCAGATACCTGGACACCAATGTGTTCCTGCAGGTCCTCTGTCTGGGTTGCCGTGCTCTTCTTCGCAGGATGTTTAATAGCCCTGGTCACAGCCATTGCTGCATTTGTAACTTTCTAAGCTGCCTTTTTTTCTTTTTTTAGTCAGTTGGAAGCCTCTAGCAAAAGCGCCAGCAGTCTCTGCCCCCCTGCTGCAGCTTGGCAAATCCGCGCAACCGCGGTGAAAGCAGCAACCTACCTCTGATCAGCTGAGCCCCAAAATGGCTCTGATCTGGGCCTGCAGTGCTAGTAAGATGTACACTTCTTTATGGGCTGGGTTACCTGAACTCAAATGTACTTTGGATCTCTCAACATTGTGTCCCACACGGAAAAAGACTTCTGTCCAACTGCACTGGGTGGCAAAAATAGAACTATGGGGAGATGTAGAGAGGTGGCAAGACCCAGGAGTGGCTACCTGCATAGCCAGGGAATGGAGGGACTTTGAAGACTTGCATCTGCTACTGTGCAAACACAACTATGGATGAGTAAATGAGCTTATCATGTATAGAAATTAGCTAATGTTAATGCTGGCATCAGTCTACAGTTAATCAACAGGCAACTGCGAGCTACTTTGAGAATGGCTCTCAGAATCAAATGGCACAGGCCTTAATGCTGTTACACCAAAATGGACTAAACCTCTCCAGTACAGACTGCTGTATTCATATACTTAATGTCATACAGGACCTCAACATCCAACTAGCAAAGGTATGAGAAGCCAGGTCTCGAAGGTATTTCATTGGCTTGGATTCAGCATTAGTGGTTGGATGCAAAGTTTGATATAATATGTAGTGATGTTTGTTGTGATTATAATTATTGTATGCATAGCAGTATCTCATGTAAAATCAGCTTTATTGAAAGCTGTTAGCATTAACTTGGTTCAGCTTACTGAATGTACTCCTTTAATGGGAGAGGATTACAAGAAGGATAACCCCATCAATGTTCCTGGTATTGATGCTTTAATTTGAAGCTAAATTCAACCATGTGGATTTGACTGTAGTGATCAGGGCACAAACATAAGCTGCCAAGGAAATCCACTGCTGCTCATAGACTTTTAATGTCTAAAGCAGACTCTGGGGTGGGGTGGAGGCCCCAGCAGCCAGAATCTTCCATTGGCACAATTAATGGGTCAAGATGGCCCTATCGCAGCAGTTAACTCTTTCTGACAGAAGACAATAGGACAATGGCAGAAGTCCATCAAGGGATGCTTGTGCAGCTGCAAAAACCCATTCAACCTGTTTATGACTACAGCCATCCCCTCACACTTTGAACATTAATATAAAACTGAGCCATAAATATAGGTCCTTTTGGGGACTGATTTTGTGGACAAGAATTTGTCACCAATACCTAAGGACAGATGGAGAGGTTTCTCCTCCTGGTGAGAATTTGTTCCTTGGCTGCTTTAAGTGTCTGTATGTTTGTTTGTATTCCTTTACTGACAGACAGCTTTCTGCAGTTAGTTATTGTTTCCCCAGCAATCTCAGAGAATTTGTGTATGTTCAAGTGTGAATCAGACTGTTAGTGAATCTGATCACTTCTCATGAATGCAAACCAGACCTACAGCTTATTGGGTTGTTTGTGAATCTATTGCCATACCTATAGTGAATAAATATTGCTATCCACTATCCCAGTTTGGAACAAGTGTAGGGACAGAGACCCTTGGTTAGGAGATTTCCTCCCTTGATTCAACTCCCCTGGCTCCCTCTTTCTTCCCAAGAGAGAGTGAGGAGCAAAAAATATGCTAAAGCACCTGGATGCAAGCGAAAGAAATAACTTTTATAACACAGGATATTAAATATCAGTGCCAACAGAACTGAGGCAAGCCAGTCCGAGATGTAGAGTGACCCCTCTAAACTCCCACTACTGTGACAAGCCCTCTTTCTAGCCTGACCACCTCCCAGAGTCCCTTATTGCCACTCCCAGGGCTCTGTAGTCCTTAAAGCCAACAATTTTTCCTACTTCCAGAGAAGATACTGGACATCACATGCTGATGGGAAGCAGAAAATCAATCTTATGTTTTAATTTGGTTCTGTGCATGACCTCTGCTTTTACTTTATTAAAGTAGAGGACCATCTACCCCAGCCGTGTGAAGAGACCTCCAGACCCTCCTTGCAGCTTGAAAATGTGAAGGCTGTATCCACCACCCAAATCTACCACCCACCACTTGTATCAGTGTCTCTGTCCTGACACAGAAGGTTGCTTCAACACCTCCTGAATAAAGTGCCATGTGGTGTGCTACCACCAAACTGCAGACTATTTACACTGATTTGAACTCAGATGAGATCCCCTTCTTTGCAACTGGTAGAGTTTTTACAAGCTGCTGAAGCAACCCTTACCTTGTTCTTTTCACTTGAAAGCAGCCGGTGCTATTTGATATCTCTGTGGGTTCCCAGGTCCCAGACAAAAGGTCCAGAAGCTTGAGAACATGTCAAAGAAGGAGAGCCCAGACACTACTTCACAAAGTACTGAATCTGTTGGCTCTCTCTGCTAGCCCTGCTCCTCTCAGACTATTAAACAACTATCAAAAGCAATGGGTCTTCAGTTGAGGTATTTGCCTTTGACAGTTCTGTTTGGCCTATAAGGAACATCTAGTTCTTGGCATGGAAGTGTGGGTTATTGGCTTTGTAGCATGGCTTCCCGTGAGGCTGCAGTTGCTCCTGATAGTGTCACCCTGCCAGAGTGGTCAGAGGCTGGGGCAAGCACCTGGCTTGCTGTCACTGACTTGGAAAATGTCTTCTTTGACACCCAGAGCACTGGGGAGTTGCACTTCCCATCTGTCTTCTCCTGTGATGGCCATTGGTGGTGTTTCAGGGAGGCAGGTGTGGCCCCACACCTTTTCAGGGGATTATGGCACAGCCCTTAGAAGAGGGCAGCCTATCCCTAAAGTGTGGGATGTCCCATTATGCTGGCAACACCCTGGTGACTGCACCTACCAAGTGGGATGTTGGAGAGACATGGGTGAGCATCATCGACACTATGAGAGAGCATGGCTGCAAAAATAATCTCTGGAAAACACAACAATCTTGCACTGTAAAATGGGAATGTTGTATTGCCATGTAGACAAAGTCAGGTCCCCACAAAAGCAGTGACTTGCAGTTAAAAATAGCTCAAACAGGACTGTCAAATACAACTCAACACCACCTGGAACCATTAACACTTGCCTGGGCTCGGAAAGCCCCAACAAATGCACATCTCGTGTCTGGGCTGAGACTCTGCCCCTCTTTCACAGCTGAATCAGCCAAATGCATTAAGAGAGAGAGATGTTAGAAGGCTGTTACCTGTAATCCAGCTAAGCAAGGTAGGGGGAAGTTGGTGGTCAGAATGTAGAACTAATGGCTCTAATCATGATACTAGAGGAGGCTCAAAGTCCTGAGTTGTAATTAAAAATAATTATCTTTTGTTTCATATCATGCAGAACCTCTATGTGAAGCCCCACAGAACTGCTTTCGATTGCTGTTTATCAGAAAACATGAAGTGCCAGATGCCTCTACTCTCCTGCTGCACTAGAACTCATTGCTGACAGGGTGGTCAAAACAGCTGGACCACGTGGTGACATTTGTACCCTCACTATCTTACAGGAGATGGGATGAGGGGTGGAGTCTAATGGCAGGAGAACTGTGGTCATCCTAGTCCTAGTATTGTGTTTGTTCTGCACTTATTCTCTCACCTAGCATTTGTTTTACTTGTCATTCTTGTATTATTATCCTTCACAGACTTGCTGTGTAAACAAGAATCTCTCTAGCAGACAGGCAGGTCTCTAATCTAATTGATAACTTTTAATATCTATAGAAAAGTTCAACTGCATGTGGATCAAAGAAGGGGAATGTAGTGATGTTGACCGGAAGACCATTGTACATCGAGGAGTTAGTGATCCACATAGCAGTGAACCTACACAGACCCAGGTCTGTGCAATTTATCTCATCTCCTTCAGTGCTTGCACCTTTGTACTGTTAGCTCTAATAAACATTTAAATGGTATTTTTCAGAGTCTCGTGCCTTTCTTACTGGGGTCATTAGAGATCAGCAGTTCCTGGTGCAAAAGAGTTCCACACAATTCCATTTTTTCAATAGATGATTGGATGATTTAACATTCTGTCATTCGTTTATCATTTGAGCAGGTCTGAGATGAGATTATGCAATTAATATAGTTAATTCATTAATGGGCCAAAGCAAAAACAAAATGAGGGTTCAAAACCACTCATGAAAGTTGCAGGAAAAACAAAAAAAATCTAGATCAATTTGGGGAAAAAAAACAAGACAGATTTAATTCACACAACATAAAAACACCAGCACGAAGACATACAGAGATTAATCACATGCTCTCACATAACTAAGCCAAGCTGCTACCTCCAACCCCTCAAAGGGGAGAGACCTCCAGCATTTTTTTTGTTCACTGTGGAAACATGGAGTCCATTCAGTGTGTGCATATGGCCCTCAGGATCAATGGTTCATATAAGGTCCAGTTGGCAACACTAATGTGTTTCCCCCTTTTCCAATTGCTTAGGGCAGAAACATAAATGAACTCCCTTTAGGATATGCAGAGATAGGACATATCTAAGAAGAAAAGGTGTGTGCAAGGTCTGAGTGTATTTGGCCTTATCTCAAAGAATCATAGAATCATTAGGGATTGGAAGGGACCCCAAAAGATCATCTAGTCCAATCCTGCCACAATTCATAGAATCAGTCAGGGTTAGAAGGGACCACAGGACCATCCAGTTCCAGCTCCCCTGCCATGGGCAGGGACACCCCACCCTAGATCAGGCTGGCCAGAGCCCCATCCAACCTGGCCTTAAAAACCTCCAAGGACGGGCCCTCCACCACTTTCCTGGGCAACCCATTCCAGGCTCTCACCACTCTCATGGTGAAGAACTTCCTCCTCACATCCAGTCTAAATCTACCCATCTCNGCGTGTGCCCACCTCTCCAGCATGGCCAGGTCCCTCTGGATGGCATCCCTGCCCTCCAGCGTGTCTGCTGCACCACACAGCTTGGTGTCGTTAGCAAACACAAGTCTGCCACATTGCTTTTAGTCACGGAAAACTAAACACATGTAGATCTCCCGACAGAAGAGCTACAGCCTCAGAAAGCTCGTTATTACTCAAGGGTGAAGGAGGACTGAGGTGCAAACAAGAATAGTGTCAGTTTCTAGTATCTGAGTACTGGCGACACCTCGGGGAGAAACTACAATGCTTCATGATACTGATTGAAGAGAGAAGGACAAAAGAGGATCACCTAGAACAAATCCCACAGGAACACATCCAGGTGGGTCTTAAACCTCTCCAGAGAAGGAGACTCCACCACCACCCTGGGCAGCCTGTTATAGTGCTCTGTCACCCTCACTGTGAAGAAGTTCCTTCTCATATTTATGTGGAATCTCCTATGTTCCAGCTTACAGCCATTGTCCCTTGTTCTGTCACTAGATAATATTGAGAAGAGCCTGGCTCCATCCTCCTGACACCCACCCTTCAAATATTTATAGATATTAATGAGATCACCCCTCAGTCTCCTCCAAGCTAAACAGACCCATCTCCCTCAGCTTCTCCTACCTAGTAAGGGAGGTATTTCACTTCCTTTATCATCCTGGTTGCTCTATGCTGGACTCCCTCCAAATGTCCAAAGGTGAGGAATAGCATTGTGTTAGATGGTGGTACAGTCATTCAGAAGACTGTTGCTGACTCACAAACTATTTCCAGAAGGTATTCATGTGGAAACTGGCTCCTTGATTCATGCATGTCTTAAGGAAAACAAGGTACCTGAAACGCAGTGTCTGATCCTTTCTTATTCTTACTCTTTACACAGATAAAAGACACAGAGTATACTCTAGAGACAAAGGAGATAAAGATACAGAGTATATCTTTCCTAAGAGACAAAAATGACACAAGACAGAAAATTGTTTCTTTTAATGAAAAAAAATAGAATAAGTGCTGCCATTCAGCAAGACCTGGATGGATTAGAGAGCTGGGCAGAGAGAAATTTAATGAACTGTAAGGGCAAGTGTAGAGTCTTGCATCCGGGCAAGAACAACCCCAGGTACCAGTATAGGCTGGGGACTGACCTGTTGGAGAGCAGTGTAGGAGAAAGGGACCTGGGGGTCAGCAGGATGACCATGAACCAGTAATGTGCTCTTGTGGCCCAGAGGACCAACAGCATCCTGGGATGGATCAGAAGTGGGATGATTAGCAGATTGAGAGAGGTTCCTCTTCCCCTCTGCTATGCACTAGTGAGACCAGATCTGGAGTATTGTGTCCAGTTCTGGGCCCCTCAGTTCAAGTGGGATGTGGAGCTGCTTGACAGAATGAGCTGTGCTGCTTAACAGTCCCAGATCTGTCTTCACCAGCCAGCTCCCAGTAAACCAGTTATTTATATACTAAAAGCAGATTTGTCTTAAGTTAGCTGAGGGCAGGAGCAAAGACACAGGAATAGAGCCAAGAGATGGCTGTAAAAATTTTTACTTCTGGCTTTCTGCCCTTACAGGACACTCTCACAACCCTGGTTTCCTCGAGGAAATATTGTGGCAGAGGGCATGCTCACAAAGCTTTAGATGAGAACTGTGTGGGCTACAGCCAAGAGTCCCTCCATATGTCTCTGTAAGTCTTGCCTGGTTTTATCTTTCCCCCTGACCCTAGCATGACTTTAAGACCCTGTTGGTAGATTCAGAGGTCCAACTAATTTTCATACTCATAGCAGTATTAATTTGGACACTATCAGTTATTATTGGTATCAGTTATCTCAAGTATTACAGTGAAAAACACAGAAAAAGTTATTGAAACACCCAAAAGAAATCTGGTTAGCATTTGGAATGCCTCAAATATCTGAAAAGATTTTTCCAAAACTCTCAGGCTGATACATGTGCCGAACTACATTGCCTTATTCTGATCATTCCTGTGGTAAGTAAGAAGGTTTCAAATCTGCTGTTTAATTTGCATCTGTCTAGTGCTGAGTGATGGAGGTTGCTCCAGACATTAAAGTTATTAAACTTCAGCAGAACATGAGGCATTAAGTCTCCGTGTAATAGAAAATGGCTTGATTTTTCACCAAGACTTTAAATTTCAACTGCTGTTTTTTAAATATCTGTATCTCAGCCCAATTTAACTCATAATTCTATTGTGTGTTTTGTTAGAAGCATTCATGCAACAGATTTTATATATTACTACTATGGGTATTTGGCAGAGTCAATATAACTCTCTTACGATGCTTCATAAAACCACTGCAAATATAATACATTCATACATTCCTGATTGATGCAGAAATCCTTTCCTTTTCCAAGGCTCTCATAGCAAACGTGTGTTATGAGAATAGAGAATGATTTACACCTCTCTAATAGCAAACAGCACAACTGAATATTCTACTGAAAGACATATTAGCAATTAATTGTGGTGAAGGGTTAACAGCTGCAAGGTAATACTAATGGTCTCACAAGTCTTAGAAAATGTCAGTGTTTAGATCCAACCCCAAATTTATTTCTCAAGCTGAGACAATTTGTTGTCTCATTTAATTCCATTTAGGAATGGAGTCAAAATAAGGAATGCTGCATCACTGCCTAAGCTATGCTATTTGTTGACCCCTCCCTTAGGAAGACACAAAAGTGGCCACTGTTCTCCTCCCCCCATCAGCTATAGAAGAACTCAGCTATGTAAGCCAAAATTAGATCTATCAAGGCACCTTTGATCACTTCATTGTCTGTCAAGTCGTCTCCAAAGCCAGTGCTGTCTGCTGTAATGGATTGTATTCCTTTCAAATGCCATATTTAATGTGTGTTCCTTCAGATCCCTGACACTGTCTGAGGTTCTGACCACACAGTACAGCTCTGAGAGCCTTGCAGGCGGATTTATTCCGCTGTGCTCGTGTTTCTCGACAGCATGCAGTTTAATTGCAGAACTGGTGAAGCAAGGGCATCACAAGAATTCATCTGCATTTTTCTGTGTGTGTGGAACCACAAAGTCATCCTGCTGTGTAGTTTGAATGAATTATGGGACCATAAAAGAATACTTCAATTCACAAGGCTATCAACTCTTTGTCATGAAACAAAAACACCTGCCAGGAGGGTTTTATTCTTACTTGATAGTCACAGCACAAATAGGCAGGGGACGAAGCCATCATTTCAAGGGATATTTTTATGCAGCAAGCATGCTGCAGAGCATCTCAGGAACCATACGCTAAATTTAGTAACTAATTAGAAAACACTTTTTCACAGATGATGTTAATCACCCAACAATCTGAGAATTGAAAAGGGAATGTTTTACCCACCAGTGAAGTATCCACCACAGGATTCTCTTCTCCAAAAGCTCCAGCAGTGGGTCATTCGTTACTCATTGGTAACTTCTTGGTGTCCAGTGATAACATGAATTCTTACCTAACACTGAAATTTTGCCCTTGGTCAGAAATCTCATTGAAGAATAGTAATACATAATAAGCCATCATTTTTCCATCATTTTCAAGTTGTTTAGGAACCTTCCTCTTTACCTTCTGTCTGTCATGCTGTTAGGACACAATCTGTTATTGTTTTCATTTTCTTTGACCTTAATATGAGATTCAGAAACACCTTTTCCATACAGAAGAGCTAAAATGCAGGGGTATTAATGTTCTACGGGGCAGGTCCCCAAGAAGTCATTTACAGCGTAACTAAAATAGCAAAGTTGACACCTAAAAAGGATTAAGTGAGTTGGAATAAAACTACAGTACAAGAACAGGATGAAAGCTACCAGGGGTGGAAAAACGGCTTTGTGGCACATGAGAAATCTTGAATGTTCAAAGAAAAACTTCTCAAATTTTTGACCTAAAGAAGAAACTGTTGTTCACTGTTACAGTGATGATTTATATGACCTGTGGTTTAGTGGTCACAGCACTCAATTTTTATTTTTTTTTTGTGCTCTGTCATATTTCCCACAGGTTCTCATTTTGGAGAGGAAAATGGCTCAAGAAACTCATGAAGGATTATAAGGCCACAGGCACATTTCAGGAAATATAAAGTAAACCTGGATATCCTGGAAATGGAAAAGTCTAAGGACATGGGGCATCTGTCGTGCAGCACTGCTGAGGAACACTAGTTACGTGTAACCTGAAACATTGGGTTCTTGACCAAGTCTTCATTCCAAGCTTTGGTTCTTAGGGTCTTACTTTTCCAAAGAGAAATATATAACATGTATGGGAAAGCCTCCCTTTCAGAATAAAAGAACAAATCTAAATTTTTACTTTTGACAGATTTTTCTAGCTAAACTTGAATGACATCCACCAACAAAACTCGTGTTTCTTTGGTTTGATTTGGTTCAGTTTGGTTTTTTCCCCCGGTTCTAAACAAATGTCTGTCACTACTCGGGTATATTGTTGAATATATTCTAAAAGGAACATGATGAAACAAGTATATGGCAAACATTAAAGAAAGGCTTGGAATGGTTTAGGTTGGAAGGGACCTGAAAGATCCTTAAAGACTTTATAAGATCTTTCAGGATCTCTAGGATCTCTCTTCAGGGCCATGGCAATGGGGAAATATTTGTAGGCCAGGTCAATTTTATTTCTCAATGAGATGGCAAATTCAAGGATTTAATCATTATTGATTCTTTAAAAATCCCACAGGCTTTCACTGGTGTGGGTTTACTAAGACACGGGCTAAGCTGGTTGTGCAAGCTTCCCTTACAGTTAATGGAGACAGAGAGGTACCTTCAAAGGATAATTCATCCTACCTTCTCAGCTCTCTCCCCTAGGTATCTCAGTCAAATACCCAGTTTTAGGAGCCATTTAGGGCCATTCACTATTGGGGGAATTGAGAAAAACTGAGGGAAACAGAGGATGTTTTCTCACTGTTTGTGTAGGAAACACTTCTGGATTTCCTTCGCTCAAAAATGCTTCAATGCTGATGGTTTGCTCATAGAAATAGATGCACTTCTCCACTGTCTGATAATCACAGCTCTCTCCAGGGACATGTTCTGTACAAATAATTTCTGAGTATGTGATCAGAAGTGTCTGTTCATTTCTCACTTGGGTATCCAGCCTATGTTTTTTAGTTCATTATGGTGAGTTAAGTAAACACAGTAATATTTTCTACTTTAGGAGATATCTGGAGTTTTAATTGATTGTTTTAAATTATATTAGTCTTAGCAGTTTAAAGTTAAAATTCAACTAGTGCATGTCTTCCTAATTATTGTTCTGGGGATTCCTTGAGGTGAGTTTGCTGAAATCTTTGAAAACTGAGGTTTTAACTCTTACTGAAGTTGGACTTGATGACCTTTAAAGGTCCCATCCAGCCCAACACATTCTGTAAGGCATGTAGCTTCTTCACTGAAAGGGTCATCAGGCATTGGAACAGACTGCACAGGGAGGCAGTTTGATCACCATCCCTGGGTGTGTCTTGAAGTCATGTTGATGTGGTGCTTGAGGACATGTGTAGCTGCAGGGTTATGTTAATGGCTGAACTCCAAGATCTCGAAAGTTTTTTCCAACCTAAACAATACGACGATTCCAAGACTGGTCATTTCCCTTAACATAAAACTGAACAAGTGGGTATCCTGAACAGCAGTGTCACAAAGCAAAACCCTGCTCTAAAGGGATCCAGTTTTGACAGTTTTATCTGTAGGTGTCTATCACGGTCAGAAGCTAGTGATTGTAAAAGATGGATTTCATAGGACGGAAGTTAAATGGAGAACTCTGAGGGGCATCCTTCTGCTCCAGGATTAGCCCCACTGCAACAGAGGGAAATGAAAAATTAGACAGAGATGGAGCTCTAAATGTAGTTTCAGAGATAATATAGGTGTGCCCTTCTGCTGCTAGTGTTTTCAGTGATTTCCCTAAAGCAGAATCAGTCTGGGTAGTGGTTAATATGTTATTAATAGCTTTATGTTCTGTATAAATTATTTAAGAGGGAGGAATCTTATACATAGCCTCCAAGGTTCTGGGCAAATTACAACCAACTATTTTTATCTTTGCTTAACCCTGTTGATTAAAGAAAACAGAACAGAAGGAGAAATCTTTCTAGTAAGTGTCTGTCCCAAAAACCTTTAACCAAAGATCCAAGTCTGTATGCTCAGGGCACGTGCTTATAGTTCTCTGTGGTCTGTTAAAGGACAGGAAACATCACATTTCTTTTTTTCAAGGAACAAAGTTGTGCATCAGTTTAAACACTGTAGTAGGAAAAAACCTGACAGCAACAGGGCAACACAAAAGGGAACCGGAGAAGGAGAACCGAATCAGAGAATGCAGAGTCACAATGGCTCTGGTTTATTGGAAATCTAAAGGTATGCAGAAAAGATTAAAAGCTCTAACTTAAGGGTAAAACATACTATAGGGAAACGGAGAACCAGATCAGTAGTCACAGCTGATGATTTAGTGTCTGCAACAGTAATGCTGCAAGCAGGGCTTTAGGCTAAATGGTGTCCAGATGTCCCTTTTAACCAACGTTTTGCAGAGCAAGTGTCAAGTGAGGATGTGCTGTTCTACTGTTTTTCTGTATTGAAAAATATCAACATAGAATCATTAGGGATTGGAAGTGACCTTGAAAGATCATCTAGTCCAATCCCACTGACACAGCAGGATCACCTAGACCAAGTCACACAGGGACACATCCAGGTGGGTCTTAAACATCTTCAGTGAAGGAAACTCCACAACTCCCCTGGGCAGCCTGCTCCAGTGCTCTGTCACCCTCACTGTGAAGAAGTTCCTTCTGATATTTATATGGAACCTCCTGTGTTCCAGCTTGCAACCATTGCCCTTCGTCCTATCACTAGACATCATTGAGCAGAGCCTGGCTCCATCCTCCTGCCACCCACCCCTCACATATATATAGACATTAATATATATTAATATACATTATTAATATATATTAATATACATTAATACAGCTACTCAAATACCCACATCAACCACAGATGTGTGATTTTGGTATCGCAGAGTTTCAGGCAGTGAAGAAAGCAAAGGCTAAAGGAAGGACAAACTCAAACGCAGTATCTCCTGTTAAAATCTCTATTTTCTGCAATGGTTATACATTGCTCCTCAGCTTAGGACCTGTGGGCTATAAGAAGACTAACAGATGCAGTGTCCTAACTGTGTATGTGTGTGTCTGTAATTAATTCTGATGAGCCTCCCTTCCTGTATCACCTATGAATATAAATAGATGTGATAGCTGAAGGCTTCATTTCTAGAACAGAGAATTTCCTAGCTCCCAGGCTTTATTTATCTTTATCACATCCCAGTTCAATTTTGGAGCAAGAACTGGGCATATGCTGTCTCCCCAGATCCTACATGACCTGCCTTCCAATGCAAAGGAAACCAGGGTACAAAAGGCAAAAGATAGGATGTGACCCACGTTGGCCTATGACAGCAGGTAGTCTCGACACAACCTGCTAAGTAGGCAATTTGTTGCAGATATTTAGTTGAAGCACTATCACTTCTTTCCAAATCAACTGAAAGGTCCCAAATGCAGGTCTCATCTTCCAAAGTCTCAAATGTATGGCTTGCACTTTAACTTGGGGGACTACAGGAAAGCTTTAGAGACATTTTATGAGGAACTCTAGTGATAGGATAGGTGGAATGGTTCCAAGCTGAAAGCAGGTAGATTTAGATTAGACCTTAATAAGAAATTCCTCACCATGAGGGTGATGAGGCACCAGAACAGACTGCCCAGGGCTGTTGTGGATGCCCCCTTCCTGGAAGTGTTCAAGGCTGGGTTGCATGGGGCTCTGGGCAGTTCGGTACAGTGAGAGGTGTCCCTGACCACGGCAGGGGGGTTGGAACAAGAAGATTTTGAAAGTCTCTTCCAATCTAAGCTATTCTAAGTTTTATTGGATAATATTACTTAGTTTGTGGGTAGTTTAGGTAGGAGCTAGAACATTCCTCAGGAAATTACAGATCTAGGTTCAATTTTTGTTTAATTCAAAATTCAGTACTACTTCAGCAACATTTTTCGGTACTACTGAGGCATCATTTCTGAGGTGGTTGGGATAGGAACAGTGAGATCCTCTGGAACTGGCCTTTAGCAATGTTATTTGGATACCAGCAGCCACAAAGTATAGGGTCTAAGTACTGCCCCATCCAGATTCTTGCCTAGTCAAAAACTGTTTCCCTCCATTATAGACTAGTGTCCTCCAATAGGAGAACTGGACCAAGTTGAGACAACCATCAGTTCTAGCTGTCAAGACAGCTGGTAGATATGGTAATCAGAGTTCTGCCTAGGATCAGATGGATTTGAAAACCAGATAACTTTCTCATCTCCATAAATAAACTCTCTCAGCAGAACAGAGTTAAAATGGCAACTAGGGCACGGCAGCACAGTGAACATCCTGCAGTATTTCAGTGCTCTTGTGGCAAGCAGGAGGCACCTGTGCTGTGTTTTCACCTGAGTTTAAACAAGATCTCTGGAACGCTAAGTTCTGAAAGCAGATCACTGGAGTTCAAAAAGAAAGAACCCTGGAGACCTTAAACGATTAACTCGTGTTGGCGCTGCCAGCCGTGCCAACAGATTGGATTTCCAGTATTAATGCCAATGTTTAATGAGAATACTGCAGACCTTAATCTGAAATAAATGGAGTTCATGCATTTGAATGAGATCAAGGAAGAATAAAAAGACAGTTTCTGACAGCTCCCATTCTAGCCAGTGTTGGCAAAAAATTCTCCCCTCCAGCATCCCGGCTCTTTGAAAGCAATGCATGTTGTAGTTGTGGTGCATTCCATGCGTCACTGGTGACTGAGAGTGTATTCAGTGGAGGTGAGACACAACGCAACAGACTGCAAATGACCTGTTCCATGAGTTTTAAGTAGCCCACATATTTTCTGATGTAATGTTGCCTTTAGAAAATATGACTTGTTCCTTCTCTCACTGAGAAGTTGCTTCATTACTTGTTGTGTTCTTTGGAGAAAATATTTCCACTAGATCCATCTACAGACATCAGATGAACTCTGGATATACACAAAGGAAGATTTTGTTCTTTGATTGGCTTAAAATTTGACTGTGTTGACAGAACATTATGACTGATCTCATTTACATCAGCACATAACTCTGTTTCAAGTAGAGCTGTTCTGGATTTACACCACCGTGTCTGAAGAGAGTGTGACCCTGCTTTTCAGGCTTTTGCAGATAGTCATAGAGAGTAGCTAGCAAATATTCTTTCTGTGTGCTGCTCAACATTATTTTTTCTGTGCTGAATGCTCACTCACTGCCAGCCAAGTCAGCTCAATGGCTTCCAGCTGAAAAAGGCCAAAATTCCGTCCTGCTTGATCTTTCCCATTATTGAGAATTAAAGCTGAGGCACCAACAGTACACACTAGCCACAGACCTTCACAGTGACACTGAAGAAACAACAGGACCCTCTCTGGGTCTCCCATACTCTCTCAGTGACAAATTCAGCAACAGTCACAGAATTACAGAGTGTTAGGGGTTAGAAGGAACCTCCCCTGCCACAGCAGGTTCACCTAGAGCAGGTTGCTCAGGATCACATCCAGGCAGGTTTGGATGTCTCCAGAGGAGGAGACTCTGCAATCTCTGCAGGCAGACTGTCACAGTGCTCTGTTATCCTCAAAGTAAAGAAGGTTTTCCTCCAGTTCAGATGTGCCTGTGCTCCAGTTTGTGTCTGTTACCCCATCCTTGTCCTGTTGCTGGACATCACTGAAAAGAAAGGTGTTCCATTCTCTTGACACACACCTTTTACATATGATAGGCACTAATAAAATCTTGCAGTCTTCTCTAAGCTGCTTTAGCCAGGTGTCTCAGTCTTTCCATAAGACAGGTGGTCCAGTTACCTAATCATCTTTGTAGCCCTCCACTGGGTTTCTTGTCTCTCTTGTTCCAGGAAGCCCATAACTCAATATAGTACTCCAGATGTGTTCCAGGGCAGAGTAAAAGGGAAGGATAATCTCCAACAACCTGCTGGCCTCGCTCTTTTTAATATACCCCAGGATGTCATTAACTTTCTTAGCCAACAGTATGAGCAATGGTATGGCTGGCTAGCTGGCTAGCGGTCATCCTGTTGTTCACCAGAACTCCCAATTCCTTCTTTCTCAAGCTGCTTTCCAGAAGGAGTGTACCTAACCTGTACTGGTGCAGGGTATTACTCCTCCTCAGATACAAGACACTACACTTGCCTTAGATGACCTTGGTAAGGTTCCTACGCCATGAGTATTTTTTCTGCTCTACAGCAGACTGCTTCTCTGGGCATCTACTTGCTGAGCCTGCTCATAGAAGAGCTCTGACTTGGTGGTGATGCTAAATTGGACCATTTCTGATTGACCAGAAACCTGTAAAAATTCCTGCCCAAAGCTGGGTGAGTAAAGTGTTATGACAGGTAAAATAAAGTACAGAAGGTTGGTATTTTATGGCAGTTCTATAAATAGTGTTGGAAGTCATTGGGTCTTCATGGAATAATGGATCTCCTTGCACAGTCCCTTCTCTGTACCAAGGCCCAACACAGCACAGGAAAAAATGTGGCCTTATTTCATAACCTGTCTGCTGAAAAGTAGATGTTTGTGAAAGGAAATAGATAAAAAATAAATCATTCTCTCATGCTTCCTGAAATGTTCTTGTTCTTTACAGACAAGCTCAAACAATTTGATTTCAAAGAACCACACCCTAGTCTGTGCTATAAATCCTGTGAGCTTTTTAAAGTAACACTCCCTTGAGTCATGAGTTGCTATTGCAGGGAGTGTGCACCTCAACACACTCCATTTTCACCGTCCAGGAGCGTCTAGGTCAAGTGTTTTGAGGAGGACAGGCAATCATACTGCCTATTTTTATATGCCAAATTTAAGATCATGAAGGTTGCTCTTCCTGAGCAGTCAAGGGTCTCCTGGTTCCTTCAGACAGCAATCCAGAGTAGTTGTCTATGTAAGGTGCTATAGATCAACATCTGAAAGAACTCCTTCTTCCCATTGCCTATAAAGAAAACTTACGGTGATATCTAACAGACCAGGTGAGCCTCAGAATCTCCTGCTTCTCTTATAGACAATCCTGGGAGCTGTGGAGAGATCGTAGAGAGGTGAATCTAATCTAGGCTCCTGAGATAGGTTCCAGTATTTAATGGTTGAGGTTTGGCAATATGTGTAACATCTCTTCTTCATCTAGGTATCCCTACTCAGACCAGTTTACATCCTATTGACTAGATACAGGAATAAGGTGCCATCATAAAGAAAGACTGAGGAAAGCTTGGCAGCTGAAGGTGTCATTTTGCCACTGCTACACCTATTATTATATAAATATAGCTCCCTAGAAATTCTTTTAAGGTCACTTTTGGAAATAGCACCAAACAAGAAGTTCTTGTAGTAGTTACTGGGCTTATTTGTAGTGTCCCTATAGTGCTAAAGGAGTCAGGCATTGCCATTCTGCCTGCTCACAACAACTTCTGTCTCAAGGAAAAGGCAGCATACTAATGCTTAGAGCAGATGACGAAAGGCTATAAACTGTTAATGTGCTTGCAAATAGGGGACATGAAATTCTGTAAATATTCTTATCTGCTGGTAACTGTAGTTTTTCTTCTTTGACTCTCCAGTCTGTGTATGGGCACAAACAGAGATGAACAAATGGAGATGACCAGTGAATCAAATGATAAAACACACAGGAGGTCAAAGCAGTAGCATTTATTGCCATCATCTCTCAGAGAATATATGAGGCATTAAAATTCTGATACTGTACCATGTTCTAGTCACAAAGACTGTAACGAGCACAAGTAATGGCATCAAATGAATCTCATCTAATGATAGCAGCAATAATGAGAACAAGAAAAGGTGCAAACACAACCTCCTCGAGTATGATCCGAAAAGGGTGTTTCATAGTCGAGCTCAGAAAGCAGGATTTTGACAACATATTAAAGAATGCATAACCCAGACAAGCTGATTATTCATTAGTTATTGCAGAACAGCTACTGTTGATTGCTACTACTAGATACCTGATGCATTACTGTCCTAGGCTATGTTGGTTTTTGTTTGTCACCATGGTCATGAAATTCCTGTGGACAAATAGTTAAGGCTGCCATAGATGATACAAGGGAAGCTAAGTATGAATCTCAGCTGCTCCTGTGTGATCTAGATGATCCTGCTGTGTCAGGGGGATAGAATTCTTTTTGTCTAGAGCTTTTTCCTACCCCACCATCGCATGATATTAGAACTGCTTTCATATGTGGTACTGAAATTTTCTATGATATTTAACCTTACCCTATCATGTGCAGTTTTGCCTAATTTACTTTCCCCTCTTCACTCCAAGTAATTTTCAGCATTATGTATTTATACTCAAAATGTGTTTGTTGTATTAAAGTACTATTTCTGCAAGGTGAATATCCATTTATATTTGTAGTCATTATGAGCTGTGTTGTGTGATAACATGAGCAGACGTATCTATTTCATTTTCCTAGGTCAGTCTCTTTTTTGAGTCATGCAGGCACCATGCCTAGATAATCTTGAGTTATGACTCTATCACAAGTAGCATCTACTCTAGCCTGACAAGTCACTTAATATCTTTGCCTTGTACATATAAGAAATCTAAGACCATGTGTCAAGAGATGTTCAGCCAGTGGAGACTGAACCTTCGACCTTTGGGGTTTAGTGCATCAGCTCCTATCATTTGAGAAACACAAGTCAGTTAGTCAAAAACAAGGAAAATTTGTGATTCTTTGGCCAAAGAAATACAACAAGTAGGTGTGAATCAACGGAGAAAGTTGTCATTGAATTCTTTAGAAATAAAATGGGTAGCTTACTGGCTTACAGTCTATAAATAATTTTGAAAGTGCTATATGTGATAGCAGCCATTAAATGTCAGTATTTGCCTACTGTTTTGGAGTCTGAGGTACTGCACTCATCTTCTGAAATGGCAATGCTGAACTACCTCAGTACTACAGTCTGACATCAGGGATTTCATGGTCACCAGTAAAAAGCAAGTGCTGAAGTGCTAAAAGTTACCTTCCATATTGATTCTTCCTAAGTCAACCTGTGGTGACACTGGTGTCCGTAATATTCCCGCTCCCCAGGAGCTGCTGGGATGCTCTCCAGTGAAGGCCGTGGGTCTGCCATAAGCACCTTTTGCTGCCACTTGCTGAAAGCTTACTAGTTCATGATGTTGCATACGATAAAGCGAAGACTTAGCCACAACAGAAAATGGTTTGCACGCTTGCTTTTGGCAAGAAAAGTGATCACAGCCACTATGGCTTACCACTGCGTTCAGCAGGAGAAGTTCGTTTGCTTGTCCTATGGAGTTTAGAGCTGTCTCAGGCACAGACAAACCCTCAGAAGAGCCATGACCTGAAATATGTAGAGGTGTGGAAAACTGCTCTGCCCGCAGGTCCTGCTTGTATATGTTTTGCATGATGCAGAGCAGGACAATGAGTCTTGACAAAATAAAAGCTGAGTGCATTCACAGGACTTGTGCTTGCTTCCTAACCTCAACCTGTTTTGATGTCTGTGTGAGTTCAGTGCCTAAGCCTCTGGTTCCTAAATGTCTCAGTCTCAACCTTCGTTTTCACAGACCAGAGTGATTTTGTAAGTTTGGTAAGTTTAAAGCATTTTACTGTGTAATATAATTTCACAGACCTGCTGATAACCCCTTAGCAGGGACCACTGGTCAGGAACGTCTTGCCTAAGCTTAATATGGCAATTATGGGAAGAAAACAGAAATAAGAAGACAGTGGGACAGTGGGATCTATATAAACAAAAAATCTAAAGCCATGTGGTTATCCAGGCACTACCATGATGCAGATAACAAAGTGAATAATAGTAACCTTTCAAAAGTGAGGAATTGACAGAGGTAGGTTTGGGGGTTTAAGGGGCAGAGCCGCAACGTAGCTAATCCAATAGGATTTCAAGCACTGGGGAATACAAGCCTTGTTCCCTTGTGTTTTGCCAATTGTGTAGCCCAATCAAAGAAAGGCAGTCATCAGCAGAAAACAGATGCTTGTTTCATTATCTATATCTATGGAGTGCAAAGATGAAATAGCATAGTCAGTGACCAAGGAAGCAAATGAAAAACCTCTGCCCAGAAACATCCCAGCTGGAAACCTGGAGAAAATATCCATAGGAACAGAAAGAGCCACCCAAAGGTGTCACAGAGAATATCTAAGAGGCTCACAGTCCAATCCATTACCCCAGTCCAATTCATTCTATCCTGTGGTCACTGAAGGCTCCATCTGTCAGGAAAACTGCAATGGCCTGTCCACAGATAGAAAGTCCTGCAGAGAGACTACGCACCCTCTCTCTGACTCTGCAAGAGAACTCACTTTTCTATTGTTGTGCTGCATCGATGATATCTTTTCCTTAAGCAGATGCCTGTTGCTATCCAACTTAGTGGTCTTGCTCAAGATTGGCCAAGTCCTGGTCAAAAAGTCAAGAGGAATGTTTCTCTCTGCACCTCTCATGAGAACCTGAGCATCTGCAGATACTCATCAGCAAAAAAGGTATCACCCGTGTGTCCACCTCAGTGCTCAGCACTTCACCTCGGGCTGCTTTATACTGCAGGGGTAAAGGGAGAATAAAGCCACTGGATATTCTACTCTTTGGAGCATCAAATTCTCAGATATAGGAGGAGGACTTATTCGAGGAGACATTCACGGTCAGGCTTGATGGATCTCTGGGCAATCTGGTCTAGAAAGTGATGTGTGTTTTTGTTGTAGGGGTGATGGTCAAAATGACCTTTGGAGGTACCTTCCAATCCCAGGATTCTATGATTCTATGATGTGGGTTGTCATGAGACAAAGTTGTATAACCTCAGGATACAAGGCTGAAGAAATCAGAAATGCCCAGCTAAGTCAGCTTAGCACAAGGCTGCCGGAGATTCCTCTTCCAGTTCATGATAATGCTGAAGATGCTCTAGTTTAGACCAAGGTTGTCCTATAATGAGCCAGCCAGGAAATTCAAAGGTCAGAAGCCCATTGTAGTGATTCTCCTTGTCTGTGAAAGGCATCTACTTTTTTATGGTTTTAATTCCTCTCAGGCGTATCCCTAGCCCAGGGAGTGCAAATACATTAAGGTTGGACATTTTCTGATCCAAACTTTGAGGCAATGATAGCTGCTGTAAAATTTTAAGGCTGTACACACCTCTGCCTCATGCTT
The DNA here is from genome assembly GCA_013400115.1 of Rhinopomastus cyanomelas. Lineage (NCBI taxonomy): Eukaryota > Metazoa > Chordata > Aves > Bucerotiformes > Rhinopomastidae > Rhinopomastus > Rhinopomastus cyanomelas. Next base: position 22,189 of record VXBP01008547.1, read on the forward strand.
TCCAGTGGCTATACTACATACATTTATTGAAATTCCATTTGTAGTTAGGGAACAAGAGGATTTCTTCCAGGCAGTTTACTGCTGCAGGTAATAGGAAAGCCGTAAATCTGCTAATGCTGAAGTTTCTGTCCAGTGATACTCTAAGCAGTTGTTATTGGGGGTGTTTCACCAACTATGTGAAATTCCTTAAACGTGCTATAAAATGTTTTGGTAATCAAATCTCTATTTATTGTTTTTGTAATTTTCTGTTTCTCAAGACAACAGTCCTGGGAAAAGTCACAAGAGCATGTGTTAGCATAGTTTAATATACATAAAAGGCATTTTTTGAGGCTTTTGACTCATGGTGGAAAGTTCCTCAGCAGATATTTTCCTCCAAATAGCCCAGAGCAGTAAGTAATAGGATTTTCCTTCTGTAGGAGAGCTGTGTCTGAACAGGGGCTAACAGTGGCATTGCTATTTGCAGCTGGAGTTCCTTACTCCTAGCAAACAAGGAACACAGTATTGCTTCCAAAATAGCTGGCAGTGGGTATCCTTTGCCCACAGGGAGATAGGAAAGGTTCAATCCTGGCTAACTGCAGTGAGGACTCTTGCTGTTCTCAGTGCCTGAGATGATGGTCCCTGACACGTCAGAGCCTGGTGGTGCAGGGACATCTCTCATCTAAGGCTGCAGAAAGCAGGGTCCTCACCATTTCATGGTGCTTGGGTTGAGAAGCAGGCATAGACTTCTATACATGAGTAAAGCATGCCCCCAGTCTTGGGGAGTGACAAGTAGCAATTGCCTATTCAATAGGTGACACTTCAGAGGTCAATTCAAGGAAAATGGACAAAAATAGAGTGTCTCAGTCTGTGAGCATTTGAATTAAAAATCCCCCTGGTGTAGATGGGAAAACTGAGTATCTTTTTGTTCCACCACACAAAGATATCTAGATGAACTGGAGTAAAAGCCTCCCACCACCCACCGATGAGTCCACTGAAGCACCTACCACTGACCAGCTGAGAGCTTGACACAACCATGATGACAGACTTTAGAGCCTTCTGTCCGTGATGGCTGTGCTTCTAGTGTGACAGGCATTCACGAGCAGGGAAGCAGGAGGCTGTAGTTAATGGAAGGCTACTCTGAACTTCCTGTGGCATTAAAGATGTCACTTTTGTACCTACAAATCCTAATGTTCCCTGATTCATTGGATGCTTTAGCAAAGTACTGATGGGCAAGAAGAAATTATGCAGTACCTTTGCTTAATCTGTCCTCCTGCCTTTCTCCAGTGTGTAATTGCTTTGGTGTTGACCTCTTTCCTGGCAGGAGTTTGTGTGCTATTTGGTGTGCATCCATCACCTTTCTTGCGTCAACCAAGAGTTTATTATCCAGCCCATCACCTCTCTTTTGCTTCCATGGTGTTCACGGATCATGGAAAGTAGGACTTCCAGGGAAAACACCATGCCTGCAAAGATCACCACAGGTCTAGAGCACCTCTGCTATGAAGAGAGGCTGTGACAGTTGGGGTTGTTCAGCCTGGAGAATTTAAGACTCCAAGGAGACCTTGCAGAGGCCTTCCAGTACTCAGAGAGCCGACAAGAAAGATGAGGAGGGCCCCTTCATCAGGGAGCATAGTGATAGAACAAGGCATAATGACTTTAAAGTGAGTGAGAATTGATTTAGAGTAGATTTCAGGAATAAGTTCTTCACTGTGAGGTTATTGAAGCACTGGAATAGATTAACTGTTGATACATCCTGCCTGGAAGTGTTCAAGGCCAGGCTGGATGGGGCTTTGAGTAATCTGGTCTAGTGGAAGGTGTCTCTCTGTCCATGACAGGGCGCTTGGAACGAGAGGATCTTTAAGGTTCCTTCCAATCCAAATGGAAATCCTATCTGTGAGCTCATCTATAGTTCTAGGATTCTATGAAACATGTGGTGAAACCCTTCAGCTGTGCCTCCTCTGTTCTCACCTGGTCCCTCATCTTCTTTCTCTTCTCCATGTTACCTCCCTATGTTCTTTGCCCATAACTGCATGTTGTCCCTAGTTAACTTGTCAGTTCTTTAAAAGGAGGATAATCTTTCCTAAGTGTTGTACTTACTCAGTGTGGCAGAATCTTGAGGACCTCTGGGCTCTCCTGTAATGAATGTAATGTATAATAATAACAGGATGTCATTGAAAAATGAGTCTGGTACTGTGCAGAATAATTGAGAATAATGTTAGTTTTTAATAGGAATGCTTCTTTTGCTCAACAATAGATACATTTTGTCAGAAATAACAATTATCAGGAGGTCCAGATTTGCAATTTTCCTCCTTCATTTACTTTGCTTTTCTTTTCTCCATCATGTTATTATGTCAGATAGTTTTCCTGCTTTTGACTTTAACATGTGAAAGGGGTAAAATTCAAATTTCATGATCGATTTGGGGGTTTAAACTTCATTAAAAAGAAGGAAAATGCTGAAATTCCTTTCTTATAAACATTTATGTTAATAGAATTTTCCAACTAAAGTACTTCAAGTGAAATATTTGCACCACCTGTAATAAAATTTGTGAATATTTATGGTGACCAATATATCTCATCTTGTTTTCCTTTTCTAGTCCCCACTCAGCCAGCTAGCCATCTTCTCCCTCTCTTTTTTCCTATTTCCCTGCTTCCTCTTATCTCTCCCTTGCTTTCACATGTGCATGCAAACACCACTTGCTGACGCAGATATTTTGAGTGGTTTCTTGCTCCGTGCACAGCAGAGAGGCTACAGCTGAGCCTAGATTTTCACATTTCTCTTGCATTCCTCAAGGTCTTGTCCTGCCTTTGAGATGCTCACAGCTACACAGAGTCCTATGGGAATATAAACATTCTTTTTCATCTCATCCAATAACAACAAACATGTATTTTTCCCCTCTTTCTGTGCTTTTCCAGCAGTAACAAAGATACTATTGTCTTCATCTCTAGCTGGGTGAGTTTCAGAGGGAGACAGATGGGGAAAACCCCTACCTACAAAAATAGTAGTATAAATAATTTTGATTTTTGCAGTTTGTTGTCATGAGTCAGTACCTAAGATGCTCTCCTTGGAGCTAGGGGCCCCTGTGTGCTCTGGGGTGACACACAAAAGCAGTTTGCTCCAAAGAGATTCTTTCTTTCTTTTAAGGCACTTATCCTGCTAATTGGAGGGTGATGAAAAGCACTGGCTTGGCAGCAACAGAGGGAAAAGTCTCCTATTCATCTGTAGACAGCACAAGTTTCCTCTTCCTTTTGTTTCACTCACCATCAGTTGGATCTCTGAGAGATCACAGATTTCCAGGTTGCTGAATAAAGTCCCATGTGCAGATTCAAAAGCCATCTGACTGATCTGGAGTGCAAACTTTTCTTCCCTTGGGGGGATTGAAGTCACTCAAGCTCATACTCCAACCTGAGCTCAAAGCAGATTTGGAGCTGTCAGAAAGCAGGTGGTGTGGACATGTGGGCACATCACCACGTACGCACAAAAGCAGTGTGTCCTTGGCCCCACTGGTCTGTGAGGTTTTTCTTATTGATTCACCTAAGGCTTCACCACATTCACACATATCACAGATGCCTCTCAGTTTACTACCTATTTACTATGAAATATTTTCATAGGATACTAAGTGCTCTGAATCCCCTGGAGTTTGTGAGTTTGGTTAGTGTAACTCCAGTGAATCCAACGCAGCCAAGCCAGTCTACACAGACAGAGAATTTTCTCTTGATGTCCTTTTTAGGAGGATACAGCTTTGAACTTTGAGATGCTAGAAGCCACATGCCTACAGGTGCAGAGGACACAAAAGGAGAGGAGCAGGAAAAGTCATCTAGTGATAGGACAAGGGGAAATGATTGTAAGCTGGAACATAAAAGGTTCCACATCAATCTGGAAGGAACTTCTTCACAGTGGGGGTGACAGAGCACTGGAACAGGCTGCCCAGAGTGGGTTTTGGAGTCCCCTTGTCTGGAGATGTTTAAAACCCACCTGGATGTGTCCCTGTGTGACTTGGTCTAGATGATCCTGCTGTGTCAGGGAGATTGGACTAGATGATCTTTCGAGGTCCCTTCCAATCCCTAATGATTCTATGGTTCTATGATTCTAAGTCACTGACAGATGGGAGAAGACATCTTCTCTGTTGTCTTTGGACATGTGGGGGCTTTGCAGGAATCCTGAAGTATTCCTTCCTTCCTTTTCACATGCATCCCCTTTCAGGATTCACACTGGTAGCTCACCTAGTGAAGCTGGCTGTACTGCAGTGTGGGGCACAGAGCAACCCTAGCACCATCACGCAGAGGAAGCGTATTTTAACTTCAGCATCATGCCCTTAAAACTAGGGCAACTCTTGCATTCACAAGAAATAAATCTCCTGCTGAATCGAAACATGAAATTGCATGAGTCAGTTTTAGTTTTTCAATAGCCCTTATTATTCTTAATCTTTCAGTGCTCAGGATTTCTTTTGTTTGCATTCCTCTGCTTTGAGTATCCCAAACTATTTAGTTTCTGGTTATATTAAGTGTTTTTTAAGTGGAAAATAGGAGCTCAAATCCCACAGCCATTCATTAATTTCAAAGACATGTAATGTGGTTTTTCATAAGTGCTGCATTTTTTTGTAAGATGCACTTTTAGGAATTCAAAGTGTTAAATAAATTAGACAGTTCAGTGAATCTTTTCCAACCCAGTGTGTTGCTGGCAATTTGGACCTGGTCCATCACATCTCTTTGAAGCTCTTACTGCTTTTATATTTTGTTTTCTCTAATAGTCTAGTTAACACCAAGTATGTTTCCATCAGAGCCTCTAGTCAGCTCTGCATTTCACTTGGCTTCTGTTTAATTTCTGGACTGTTTCTAATTGATTTCCATTAATAAGGTGCAAATGTAGGTTGGGTTTAGGGGTTTTTTGAGGAGGGGGGTGGTTTGTGGTGCTAAAATATGAAGCACAAAGTTTTTTTGAACCTACCCAAACACTTAACTCCTTTTAGTTTCTCCCCAGTGGAGCTTCCCTTGGGGATGCACCATCATTTCATCAGCATTTTCTCTTCTTCAATTGCAACTCTGGCTACAGAGTGAACTTGGTTGCCTTTTCACGTGAGGGAGTAGCACACTTGCTTTGATAACACTCTGGGGTGACACTGCTAACAGAAATTATGCTGCATTTTGCATTCTGAGCACATTTTTTCCTTCCTCTAAATCATATGTCTGTGTACTTACTTGTAACTTGGTCCATGCTAATTTCCAGTTATTTGCATAGACAAGGAATCTTAATTTATCCTTGATCCCATATCATCTTCTTTCCTTTGCTGTCTAGAGGGGGGAAATTGGAAAGCAGACACCATCAAAAGCCTTATTTCTCAGCAGAACCCAATTAGAGCAAATGATGAAACATGATGTTATAAGGAAATTATTGCAAATATGGTGTCTTCTTGCTTACTGTAAATGTTTTAGTTGCTGTGCATTTTGTGCTTTAAAGATTGTCTTAATAAATAGTTCTGACCTAGCACCTTGAGTTATGACTTGCAACAGATAAATTTGCTCCAGAATTATTCCCGCTTCCCTCAATGCTCCCTAGAGAAGAAATGGGTTTATTGGGAGAAATAAAATTAGTTTTCTTTTCCAGGCATTAAATCCTATCTCTGTGCCAGTCCCATGGATTATTCCCATCTTAACCTCTGAGTTCTGTGTAATAGTGTTCAGAAAACAAAAGCATCTCCATCAGCAAACAAAATATCTCACTTAGTGTGATATTTGCAGACTATCCTGTCTCGTTTCACCAATGTGCACTGTCCAGCAGTGCACTCAGCAGACAGACAAGGGCAGCAGGTCTCCTGCTGCACTGCTACCCTGTCACTGGGAAAGTGACTTGGCACTGGTTGCAGACAGACAAATCCTTCCCTCGCTGCACAGTGCTGTGTCAATCCCTCGGCCCCAGCTCTTTTAGGATTTCCAGGTCAATGTGTGTGAACATTTATGCTCCAGGAACACACCATGGCCTTTTCTGACTCCTGGGAAGGGATTTGTTGCTTGTCTGCGTTTGTGGAGGGAGATGACTTGGCAGCAGTGCTGCACCACCAGAAGCTCACTTGTGAGTGCCCTCTGTGACTTTCCTTAGAACAGCAGGAGCTGGGAGCAGAACAGACTTCACCCACACTGGCACAGCATGTCCAACTTGGCTGCTCTTCACTGACCTACTTCATCAACAACGGGCTCTCATCATACTCTTGGAGCCTGGGTGCTGTAATTCTTTGCCAGCCTAGCAGAAATGTTTGTTTGCTTACTAGTGCACGGTGATCTTAAGATGAGAAATAACATGAGCGTCAGGCATCAGCTTTCCTGGTCACATCCTTGAGGACCAACCTGGCTGACACAAGACATGCACAGCAGTCACTTGCTCTGCCACCCCCCATTTGGTGGAGGGCACCAGGAAACATGCCAGCCATGGTGGGGCTGCAACATGCCCTCTCTCAGCATGCACTGGGACACAGCTTTCCACTCTTTCCAGCATCACCTGCCACTTACCTCCTGACCTTCACAAACCCTCCTGCACAGCCCTTGTGTTCCCTGCTTCAGTCCCACATTTGGCAAATATGGCACCGTGTATCTGTGGGGTTTCTCCTGATTTGAAAGCTGGGCAATAAGCTTCTTACTTCTCTGGTGAATTTTCCAGAGTGGTTTCTTTTCCAAAGTGGTTTATGTTTTTTAATTTTTTAATTTTTTTTTAAAGTTTCTGATAAAGTCATGCTTGTAATGTCTTTATGGCCTTTGTGATGTGTCATTTCACTGTGACCTGACAGCAAGGCTGCATGTGCCTTCCCACAGGACAGGGATTAATTATTTTACTATACACAGGAGAAAGAAAATGGGTGTAAGAATCATTTCACTGTGGGTCACTACCTTTCACTGTAGCATAACGCAGTAATAATGTGGGGGGGAAAAGGCATGCATCTGTGGGTTGTGTGAAATGGAGCCACAAGCCATGTCCAGACCTGAGTCTCCTACGCTGCTTCTCAATGCAGCTGAGCACCGGTCAGGAAGCACCAACTGAGAAAACACAGTGCTTAAAATTATCTATTCCAAAATTGAGAAACTGCCCATAAGGAATGTTAGAAAAGTAGATCTAACAAGTGGGCTGAGAGAGGAACATATTTCCCCACTAACTAACATTTACTGTCCCAGTACAACTGCTTCACAGCAGTATGGCTAGGGAGAAATTTCTTGCTGTGCTCTGCTGTGCCAGCATCCAGCCCAGGCATGTTTCTGTCCACAGTAGTGGAGCAATTTCCAGATACAACCCTCAACTTTGTCACCTCCTGACTTGAAGGCTGCAATACTGTGTAGCTTCAGAATAGACTCATCTGCACGACCTTCCTGACGTGCTATGCAAAGGCTCAAGTTCAACTGAGTTCTTGTATAAACTGACAGGATACTCAGAGCAAATGTGTGGGCAGGAGCATGTCTGGGTGCAGAGCTGGTGTATACATCCAGTAAATAACGTTATCAGTCTAGGAACTTATCCGGTCATTAGTACCTTGGTGCAAAGTACAATGCCAGAAAATCCATGCTTCAGGGTTCCCATCATTCATCTGCCTGGTGCTGCCTAAAGAAACTGAACTCTTGAAACTGACCTCTTACAGAATGAAAATTGTCATTGCTCTGACAAGGAAATGAAGATTTAATTAAAATAAAAAGCAAACAGATTTTAAGCACAATGTTTTTACAGAATTCACTGCTGTCACTTCCGTTCCTGATCCACAGAGCGTGTGCGTTTGATACATGACCAACCTACACAGCTTTTCAAAGGTTTGGACCCCAGCAACCACTCTTTTTGGTATTTAAATCCTATTACTTGCCAAGCTGATGGCCCCTGTTGCCAGGGTCACATGCACAAGCCATCCCACCATTACTCTTTCTGTAGAAGGTCTGGTTACCAATCGTTTTAAGAAAACCCATTTTGATCCTTTTTAGTGGACAAGTATGAGCACCTGATCAATCAGGGGAGGGGGGGAAAACAGATTTCTTTTCATGCTGCTGTGCACTGGAAGAGTTTACAAACTGCAGTGCTGGAAGTTGCTAGAAGTTTGCAAGTGTTCACAAGGTCAAATGAAAAACACAGAAGAAGGATATACTGCAGTGACAACCTGCAAGATCATTGTTTTTGGAGAAAGTCACCACACAAAGTTTCTCAGCCACACTTTTGTGCTGTCAGGAGGACAAATGTTAGGCAAGGTGAACCCATGGTCTGAAAAAGCAGGGCTTTTGCTATGATGCATTCAGGGACCTACAAAGCATCTGGCACAGTTCATGGTTAGAAAGCAAAAAATGGAAGAGAAGGATGGGTATGAGCAGTTTAGTCTGCGAGAGGAAGGGAGCTCTAATATGTTATCAGAAAGCCTGACCTGGTTGCCAGACACCAAGAGATACTAGTTCCTATTTTCAGCCCAGGTTTTATACAGAGGCAACACTAAAGTCCAAAGAAAATCTAATTTTAGATCAGTGAAGGAAAGGCTGAATGCACAAACATAAACATCTCCTCAACCAAAGGCTCCCTCTGCCAAATATTGTCATGATGGGTATGAAATTCAGGTGCTGCATCCATAGCAGATCTGTTAAATAGCTACAAACTATTCATCTGGGATAACTAATGAGGAAAATAAGATAATTAATTTCAGTATTTTCTTGCAAGAGGGAAGCTGTCTAGAAAAATATGCCAGACAAAACATCCATACAGACCCATGTTGGCAACTTACGTGTTTAGTTCACCTGGTTGGCTCAGTTGGCAGAGCATGGGACTCTGAATTCCTGGGGTCATGGGTCTGAGCCCCATGTAGGACACCTTGAGTCCGTACCGTAGGCTTATCCTGCTCCAGCAGGGGGGTTGGACTTCGATGATCTTTCGAGGTCCCTTCCAACCTCTGACATTCTATGATTCCATGATATTCTTAACCCTGAATAAAAGAGAGAAATTAAATGAGAATCTTTAATTGTCTGTATAATTCTTCTTAATGAGTAGATTCTGAAACACCATAACGATGGTGCAGGTTTATTAAACAGAGATCTATCTTCCCTTAATAAGAAAGAAGGAAATGATCCCGTAACGCTGGTTAATTGTTGGATACCCTTTCACTGAGAATTAGAGCTCTCTGCAAACTCAAACTTGCAGGAGCAGAAGATGTAGTGCTTGGAAGTGCATATGTTATCAGAAAACTGAGAGGGTTAGGGGAAGAGGCCAGGAAGTTAAGTGAAAACAAATGAGGGAAAAGTGACAGTGATAACTGCTCAAACAGTGGATCCATTAAAGAGTGCAAGGATTAGGAAGGTAATAAGACTGCCTTCCTGCTTGAAAATAAACACACAGGAGGGCTTTACTAGGGCAGGGCAGGGGGCTCAGGCCTTGCAGAGTCAAACCCATGCCCTGTGGAGATAGATGGGCGAGTCCAAGGCAGTGAGACTCTTCAACTCTGTAAATCTCAATAAAAACAGAGATGAGACCAAGTATGCGTGGAAGCTGTAAGCTAAAAAAAAGGGTTGCAGAAATCTCAGTGATACCTTCTACTTCGGTTTGTACAACCGTAGGCAATCGTTTTGCCAGAGCTTTTCAGCCTACACTGCCTAAGTTTAGGCAGGTAGAGAACTGCGTTGATCTTTCGAGGTCCCTTCCAACCTCTCTGACATTCTGTGATTTCCAAAGCTGTGATTGTCACAATGTCATTGGAAGCTCTTGTCTTGGCCAGGACTAGAACATCTCATAGTGTATTTCCTCTGTTGCCAGTGCTGTGAACAAGACTAGGGAGATAATGTGAGGAAGTGAGAAGAAAAAAAACTGAAGTCTTCAAACCCAGTTCCTGGAGCTACAAGAAATCACCATTCCTATGCTCTGTGATGTTTTTTGTGCCTTTTTTTGTGAATCCAGAATGTACTGTTTCAGTGGGAGCTGATGTGAGAACATAAGGAAACAAGCACAAGGCAGGAGGGCATCATTTAAGAGTCCATTCTTGTGGCATTTCTGCTTTTGTGATAAAAGAATAAATGCTTCCTGACTCAGACTAAGTAACCTCTCAGGTATTCACTAGATATGGATACCACTGCAATCCCATTAGCACGAGGAGCCAGTGCTGAGTGCTTGACCCACACAGAACATGTGGACTCCCATCTCCTGGTCGTTGCCCTTTCGTCATTGCTGCTTTATTACTCCTTAGGGATGTTATAGATGCAGGAAGCAGGCTTGTGGGCCAGTGTGGGCATGCAGACAGGTGCATTTGAGAGGTGGTCCTTGGGAAGGCCACCCTGAAGGTCACCACTGTGATGACTCCAGCCCTCACAGTTGGTTTCAGGCTCTGGCACTGAGCCTGGCCTCAAAGTTAGAACAAACATTCTAATTCAGTCTCTCCTTCCAAGCAATGCAGTGTCTACCCCTGCTTGAGGCTTTGCTTGTCAAGCTGTGCTGAAACAGATCAAAGCTAATGCTAGCAGGTATCATTTGTGTAATTTAGAAATCTGCATCGTTAGCCAGATGGAAGTTTTGGGACACTGCTTAAAAAAAAAGACAGAAAGGAAAAAGGTGTTGTCTTTATTGTTGACTTGCTGTCTCAGAATTGCTTCCAGAAGGGCATGGTGTTCTGCTCGCTTTGCTGAGGCAGCAGTATATTTTGTTGAGGTCTGAGCTGACTCCCAGCAGCTTTGGACCGTTACTGAATTAGAGCCAATAAAGTGCATGCCCTCTTTTCTTTGCCTGCAAGTCAAATCCTAGTGTGGCTCGGTAGGGCATCCAAGTAATCCCTGATTAAATTACATTTCTCTGAGAAGAACATTCAGCATGTAGTGGATGATGACAAAAACTCACCCTCTGAACAGTCAAATACTGTTTCCTAGCGAAATTGTAAGCAGTAAACAAAGGACTGTCACAAAGCAAAAGGCACTATTATCAATTTTCACTCACAGATGCTTCACCCACACAAATAAGTAGGAGGAATGGCTATCTGGAGGCAAGTAGGGCAATTTAATCAGTGTATTATGAGTATGTCCCTACAAGACTTGCTTTCTAATCAGCCTCCTTGTGCACTCTGTACCACATCAGCATCCAGCACCACCACTGAAGCTTGCTAACACTCAAAGGAAGCAGTTGCTAGTGTTTATGTTCCACATTCTTCCATTGCTCAATATCCAAGTATTTCACAATGTAGATTGAGTTTCAAGAGTTCATTTAAGAGGCAGTTCTTGTTCCAAGCCCAGTTTCCTGTTGCAGCCTGAATCCCAGAGCAGGTCATATGCAGCGGCTGGCTCATGGCTGCCTGGACACGCAGCACCGCTGATTTTAGAAGGAACATACAGTAGGCAATTGGATGAGCATGTATCTTATTTGGATAAATTAAATCTGGCACTCCAACAAGAATACCCACTGTTCATGGTTTCCATAGCACGTTTTGTGACTTCCCAGGGGAACACTGGGACATAAGTGTTTCCACACAAGCAACACTCCCTTGCATGTTTATTGGAGTAATGCTGAACAGAGACAAGCATTTGATCACAGAGTCTCATTTCCCACAGACCAGAAAGTGAACTCTGACCTGAATAATAGAAAACAGCCCCTTCCTTCTGCAGCCACACTGCATGCAAGAAGTCTCTGGTGTGGTAAAGACATAAAATTTCAGTCCTGACAAGAGCTGCTCTGCCTGGCTTGTATGGTATGTGAGAGGGAGGTGAGTGCAGCAGCACTTGTGACAGTTCAGGGGAAGTTTGCTTCCTGGATCCTTGGGGGAAGACTGAATTCATTCCTGCCTGAGACATTCCCCAGCAGCATTGGGATGCATGCAGGGTATCTTGACCAGAGAAAGAGATTATACGTGTATGTACACTCCTGAAGACGATTTGCTCAATCTGTGCTTCCTCTCAGTGGTTGAACAACCATCCTTGGATGTGTTTAAAAGTAATATAGACATGGAGCTGAAGGATATGGTTTAGCAGTGGACTTAGTAGAATTAGGTTAACTCTAAAAGCTAGACTGACCTCAATGATCTGTGTATCTTAAAGGTCTTTTCCAACTTCAGTGACTACAGGATTCTATGTTTATCCTCAAATTTTGGTACAGTTAACAGAGACAATCTCAACAGCTTAGTGGGGTGAATCTTCTTATTGGCCCAAGGGACAAGTCACAGTTCCAAGAGGTGTATTACGAAACTCATTTTAGGAGGTGAGCACACATTTCTACAAAGAGTGTCTCACACTGCCATTTTTCCAGCCTGATGATGGTTGAGGAGGTACCCAAGTGCATCACAAGCCATTTAAAAGCCACATTTTGGAAGATCATGGTCATTGTTGGCTTTTGCAAGACTCTTCCATGTGCTTACAGTGGAGCAGAATGGATTTGTTTTTTCATCATCTGGTCAAAAGGAAAATGTATTTATTGTCCTTTATTGTAAGGCCTGGTTCTCCAGTTCTACTCTCACCTGGGCTCCTCTTTCTTGCTCTGAGTTGTTCCTAGAAAAGCAGCTCACTCCCTGTCAGAGTGCTTCACTGCCCGCAAGTCTGGATGTTTTCCTGGCCTGTGAAAGTAAAAAAGTGTCCACAGACTTTGAATGGTCCCAGACTCAAGACTCCCACACCCACAGGGAGTGCACAAGAAATAAAAACTGGGTGGCACCAACAGCATCAAGTCAAAGGAGATGCCTTGAGGCAAGCCAAGAGACCCCTGTTCCTCTACACTAAAAATGATCATCGGATCATTGGGTATGGTTAGCCCAGGCTCACTTTGCTAGGAACCTTGGATTATAGAAAGAACCATTTTCATTGAATGGTTCAAGCTGGAAAAGATCTTAAGGTCACTGAGCCCAACCATTTAACTCTGCCAAGCCCACTGCTAAACATTGTCCCTAAACTCCATAACTACATGATCCTTAAACACATCCGGGGCTGGTGATTAACCTGCCTCCCTGAGCAGCCTGTTCCAATGCCTGATGACCCTTTTGGTAAAGGAGCTTTTCCTCATGTCTAATTTAAACTTCCCCTGGCATAACCTGAGGCCATTTCCTCTCTTCTTACCACATTTAATTTGTGAGAAGAGACTATCACTCAGCTTTCTACAAGCTCCTTTCACATGGTCACAAACAGCAAGAAGGTGAGCTAATAAATAATCAACAAAGCTTTTCAACAGGAGTGGCCTCAATACTGAGCTCTGCGGAACATGTCTTGTGACCAGTCACCAGCTGGATTTAACTCCATTCACCACCACTCTTTGTGTCCGACCACGCAGCCAGTGCTTGACACAGCAGAGTGCACACCTGTCCAAACTAAGGGTGGCCATTCTTCCCGCAAGAGTGCAGTGGGAAATGGTGTCAAAGGCTTTACTGGAATCCAGGAAGACAGTAGCCACAGCCTTTCCCTCATCCTGTCGGTGTGCTCCCTTGTTGTAGAAGGTCAAGCAGGACCTGCCTTTCATGAACCTATGCTGGCTGGGCCTGATCACCTGCTTATGGTGTAAATGGTGCAAATGGCACTCAAGATTGTTTGCTCCATAGCTCTTTCTAGCACCAATGAATATGTCAGTGCTGGAAAGGTCAAAAAGAGGTCAAAATGAAGGTGGCTTCCTACATCATTCTTGTGGCAACCAAAGAATCTCCATCTGCCAACAGTGCAAGTCCTGCCTCTGTTTCCTGACTGTCCCAGGAATAATTGTACTATCATGGCTCTTCTGTGCCCATTGCAACCTTGCAATTAGCTTTCAGTGAGCTGCTGTGAGTGAGCAGAAGCCTGGAGACGACAGCTAGACAGCACAGCAGTTGACCCCTTTTGATGGCAGAGTACTGTGAAAACAGCTTACATTTTCTGTAGACACACACAGCAGTCTCAATAGCCCTTACAGATTGCTTATTGCTAATTTTTGCATCTTTAAATTAGGGATACTATGTTCTGTGTGTGAATCTGTAGGTCCAATCCTCCCAAAGGGCGCAGGGAGGATTCTAGCTGCATATTTTATTCATGCACAAGCACACACACACACAGAGACATGCCTGACCCTAATTATGCCTCAAGATACATCCGTTCACCCCCACGAGCAACAGCTTATCTCTTACTCCCATGAGCACCAATCCAAAGCAATTCCACTCATGTACTGAGAATTCAAGCAAGCTGCAGAAAGTTGAACTGGGCAAAACAAGACCCAGAGGATGCTTGTTTTTGTTAAGGTTGTCTGAAGTGGAGTAACTCGTCACTCTTTAACAGTCCAGCTCTTGCCCTTTAGCACTGCAGCCCGTGCAGGTGCACCACCTCCACTGGGAAACCTAACTTGCAACCATTTTGCATCGTTTCCCAAGACTGTCTCTTCAAGCACAGAATAATACAGATTTAGGGAATGAAAAAGACAGGCAGGCTGTCCCAGTCAGCAAGGCCTATTTCCTTCTCAACTTGGAAAAAACTCTTGTCTACAGAGTGTAGTGGCTCGCAGCCAGCGTTAACATGACCTTTTGACTTGCAAGCCTATGGAAATCATCTTCTGTCTCTCCTGGGAGGTGTCACCATGAGGCATCACCTTACTGCCACGCAGTTCACAGGCCTGACCTATGGGTGAAACTGGCTGCCAGGGATCTGGCATGTAATTTTTCTCCATTTAGAGTATTTAGGATGGGAAGTCCTAAATATTTATCTTGCATCTTGGCTTGGATTTGCAGTTCAGCTGGGTGTCTCTGCTGCAGGAGAGCTGTAATTATTATGAGAAAAGGAGAGGACTACTCAGTGTCTGAGACAACTGACAAGATCTCCACAAAGTGATGCAACTGCAATCCCATACTCCAGTTGCTTTACCGGAAACTGGAGTTCTTTCCTGTTCTACCTATGGATTTCTTATTGGACTTCACCTTTCTGCTCCCACATTGCCCTTGTTTCTCTTGAAACTTGAAGTACCATGAGCTGTTTCACACATCTTGCCAGAGAACAGCAAAACTGGGCCACGACTATGGTTGAGACACCAGCTTGCCCAAGTGGTTGCTACCAAGAATGCTTGTAGGTCTGCATCCACAGCATTTCTAAGGAGCATTGCTCACCAAATGGTACCTTTCTAGAAACACATCCAAGTCCCCTTTCCAGCACTGAACAAGAGGCTTAATTCCTGAACACAAAAGAACAAGGGTTTCTCTCTCCCCTTCTTTTTTGCTTCCTGTAAGCCTACTGCAGGAAAGTTTTGTTTTATCTAAATACACCATTGTTTATTTATAATTTTGTTCTAGATGTGTGACAGATTCAGCATGTGTCACCCAGCAGGGAAACAGTAGTAGGCTGGAGAGTTAACAAATGCACTGCAGTGAAGCCATATGGCCTGCTTTCATAAGGAGCCTCTGAAAGATGCTTTGCTGTAGAGCTGGTTTTTTTCTTCCTTTGGTGCCTAAGAGTCACAAGAGCATTTTTACTACATATTAACTCACCAGTCATAGCATCGTGGGTTCATGCTCCACTCTGTACATCACCTAAAAGTCCTTGACGTTCATCTCACAGACAAACTGACACTTTGAATCAGCCCATCATCCCTTGTGCAGAAGTCAATAAATAAAGGACCCCCAAGCACTTTCTAAGTTTTGGTGTACCAGGGGTACTGAGGTGAGGGTCTTGGGGTGCCAGTGTCTACCAGCTAGCCCATGGACACCCACAGCTTGGCTCTGCAGAGGAGGATTGTGGAGCAATGCACTGATTGCCCAGAGTGTCCTTCCTCACTCCCTCTGGGAACAGTCAAGCCTGTTGAAACATCCCCAAACATCAAGGGGAGCTCGCCTCGATGATTAACTCTTGGGAAGTGTTTGACTTGAAAGCAACTCTCAGAGCTCACATTAACAAAGGAGATGTTTGCTGGAAGAGCACGTAGCTGTGCTTACACTTTTCCCAAAGGACTGCACGCCCAAGGAGCCAGAATTTTTCCTTCATTTTTTTCCAGGCAACCATTAATGAATGTTTCATCTCCTTCCTTATTTTCTTCCTCCTTCCAGTTCCTGCTTGGAATATTTCCCAGTTTCACAGAGCTGCATGCAGTTTCACTTGGAAACCAGTAGCACCAATTTGACATCCTAGCCTTGAAAGAGACAGAGAAGAGTCTCTCTTTCACAGGGACACTTAAGACTTATGCAAACAGGACAAGACCTGAGAGGAGTAGGTGCCTACTTGCAGCGTCAGTCCACCAGGCAGGAAGGTAATCAAAAAAGATGTGAGCAGACTGATTGCTATCACATGTCAAACAGCAGTGATGGTTCTGATCAGCAAGGAAAATGCTGATGACAGAAATAACATTGGAGATGGCTTGGTTTCTCTGCCTGGCTTTGAATTGCCTCTCTGAGTGCAGGGGGTTAGACAAAATGAGGCAATAAGAGGCTTTTAAAAGAACCAAAAAGCTAAAGACAAGTGATTCATTATTCTACTCATGAGGTAGCATTAGTTGTATAGATTTGAAGAAGACTCTTGTCCATTTTTTCCCCATGTCTGCTTCAGGAGAGACCCTACCCACCTGCCCAGCCAGCTTTGGTCAGCATAGGCAGCTTTACTCCCCTAAGGCTGGACACAGACAGCTAAAACAGAAGTTCCCATGAAAAGGGGGACATTTGAGCTGTGCCGCCAAGAGGGGCTGTCCAGGGTAGATGCTGCATAGCCTCACGCACAGGACAGCAGAGGGTTGCAGGGATGGCTCCTGTGTGATGCAAAAGATATCAAAGTTAACTCTAAAGGGCTTAGTGGGCACTTAAAACAGGCAGGCTAGAAATGGAAATAGTTATCTGTGCCAAAGATAACTAGTGTGGTGTCAGCTCAGGGCCCTGTAGGGCATCACACTGTGCGGAACACAGACACTACAGGCTCTGTGAGCCACTTCCACTTGTCAGAGGTGAGCTCAGAGACGTCCAGAGCAGCACCCTTCTGGCAAACCCTGTTGTTAATTTAAATTTCATTTAAAATGCTTTAAGGAAAAAAAACAGTAAAGTGTTGTTTTGAAGATATGGGATCTACATTTCCACAGACAGCCAATAAGTTCTTGAAGGAAAGGTCTTTGAAGAAGAGGACCATGTCAGTTAGTGATTTCTTCATTGTTTGGTATTTTTTTTTTAATTTTGGAGTTTGACAGCTATAGAAACAAATAAAATCATATGTAAGAACTTGAGTCTGAAATACTGGGCCAAACCAGTTTGAGGAGGCAGGTTTGAAAACTGAAGCCGCTTACTGGAAATTGGCTTCTGTTAATTTTCAACTTTTAAAATTAAATGCAAAGTACTGAGTTCTAGAGGAATTTAGCTGTTGTGCACAAAATACACGAGGTGTCAGAGCAGCTGGAGAAAAAGGCCAGAACTGATCCTTATCATTACAGCCTAGTGGCACAATTGGCCTCAGTCCACTAAAGAGTCCTTTCTGCAGTATGTTTGACTTGGAGAGAGACTTTTAGAGACAAAAGAAACCTAGGGAACAAGATAACTATTTAGCATGGTGTATGGTCAGGGCTCAGGCTCCTTCTAGTGTTGTTTCATTTGGTAGCCTAGATGTAGCCACCACTGCCACCTTGCTTCTGTTTGAAGCTTTATTTTCAACATGCTTGCCTGGGCTATACTGAAATTATTTTGCCAATGGCTAGAGAGCAAGGATTGGATGTATCTTAGTTACTCAGAAAATGCCCCAAATGCTTATTGTGGGAGTGGACCATTCTCAGTTTTTCTTGTTGAGGTTGTTCCTCTGTTCCTTTTCACATCACAGACATGGTTTTGTTTTGTTTATATCGCAGGTATTTATTTGTTCTCCAAAGAGAAGCTACACTGTGTCTCAATGGGGAAAGTAAAACATTGAGAAACAGGAATACAAGTGTCATAGGTAGCAAGACCTACTCTGCCCCAGACACAGAAAAGAATTGCAGTTGGCTTCTGTGGCAGAGGTATTCCAGCCCAGAGCAACAAGGATGATGAAGGAAATGGAACACCTCTCTTATGAGGAAAGGCTGAGGGAGCTGGGTCTCTTCAGCTTGGAAAAGAGACTGAGGGGTGACCTCATTAATGTCTATAAATATGTGAAGGGTGGGTGTCAGGATACAGCCAGGCTCTTCTCAGTGTCATCTAGTGATAGGACGAGGGGCAATGGTTGTAAGCTGGAACACAGGAGGTTCCACATAAATACGAGAAGGAACTTCACAGTGAGGGTGACAGAGCACTGGAAGAGGCTGCCCAGCAGGGCTGTGGAGTCTCCTTCTCTGGAGGCATTTAGAACCCACCTGGATGTGTTCCTGTGTGACTTGGTCTGGGTGATCCTGCTATGATGGGGGGCTAGATGATCTTTCAAAGTCCCTTCCAATGTTCTGTTATTATGTGACTCTGTGAAAACTCATTCTGGATTCTTTGGCAACTTATTCTCAGTTTAGAAAGAGTTTTAAAAAAAAATTACTTTGTTGCAGTGTCTATATGATCCACTCTGTTCCCTCTTCTTTCCCACTATGCATTGCCCAGCCTTTTTCTTTCTCTGCCTGACACCACCACAGCTCATGTTGAAAAAAGCCTTCTGCAAACTCAGAGACAGCTCCTACAGCACAACTTCAAACAGCAAATAAGAAGCTAAAGGTTTAAGTTGGCTTTGAAGCAGGTGCATCCCTTAAAGTGCACATGTTTATGTTGATCATGTAATTGTCAAAGTGTTTTGGAAACCTCTTGAGGACATTTGCCCAAGTGAGGCACATTGAAATGGAAAAAACTGGAGAAAGACCATAAATTTTTCAACGACCTCACTTTTGTTTCTGTCTCTAGCTGAGAGGCAGAGATCCAATAAAACATGTACAAATGGGTGAAATAAACCCAAACATGTGGATTTTATCACAGGCATGTGAGCTTGGGCACACATTCAAAGACAGGAATCTACAATGAGGGTGACAGAGCACTGGGACAGACTGCCCAGGGGGGTTGTGCAGTCTCCTTCTGCTCAGATGGACATGTTCCTATGCGACTTGGTCTAGATGATGCTCCTCAGGCACGGGGATTGGACTAGATGATCTTTGGAGATCCCTTCCAATCCCTAATGTTCTGTGATTCTGTAAATGTCCCATAGTGACAGAGACAGATGATTGCAGTTTGCCTCAAAAATAGGCAGCTGATAAATGATAATGAAGTAAAAAAAGCAATGATTGTTTTATGTTCCTTTATGTATACTTCTATATTTATGTGGAGGTACATGCATATGCACGTACACGTATGTGTTAAGGGAAGGAATCTGGGCTACTTTGGAATGTGCATTAGTGCATGTAATAGAAACAGCAGGTATCTGGTTTAGTGCACAGACGTGGAGAGACTTTCCCCACCTTCAGTGCAGGCAATCAGTCAAAATGTACAGCAGATGTACTGATATGGTAGATCATAAAGTGTAGGAGCTGTTTCAGGCATGAAACAGCCTTTGTGTAATTTATCTGTATGCTTCCAAGTATAACCGAGTACAGCAGCTCTGAAATACTGCATTTCTTAGAAACAAGAATATTTCTACCCACCTGGATATGTTCCTGTGCAACTTGGTCTAGGTGGTCCTCTGGCGGGGATTGGACTAGATGATCTTTTGAGGTCTCTTCCAATCTCTGTGACTTCCATGGGTCATTCCACAACATCACGGTCACAAAATTATCTGCAGAAACATAGGATACCAGGAGTCTTTGGACAGTTAATATTTATTTATTAATTTTAATTATTGATCCCTACCTCCAAGGGAAAAAACAAGTATTTATGATCAGTTTTGTTCTGTATTAACTATTCTATGGCATTGGCTCCCTCGAACTCTAGGACATGGAGTAGAACAGGGACAGGTAGTCCCAGCTGCTGTTTAGTTTCTCCCTGTTTCTCCTGCTTTTTGTAACAGCAGAAGCTCACAGTTTTACTCAATACAACACAGTACACACAGTAAATGTCAATGATTCACTGTATTACATACCCATCTGCACATGTCTGAAAGACACGTAGAGACTATCTGTAGGCTGAGACAGGTCAGAGGCTACAGCAAATGGATTTTGAAAGGAGCAGTCAAGATGACCTCCATTCTTCTCATGCTTAATCATTCACAGGAGAGATTCTGCAGAGTTTGGCTGTGTCTCACACATTTGCAGTTCAAGGAAAGTCATAGAAAGAAACTGAAGTTTCCCCAATAAACACTTTCACTATCTAAGCTGGCATGTATGTAGGGACTGAAACTTAGCTTCAACTGATACTAAAATGAGCATCAGAGAAGATAGACTTTTTGCTTTGTCTTGAAAAGCTTCTGGGACAAAGAAGGTTGAGATAGATGAGAACTCATCTCCCTAACACAGTTAGTGTCACCAGTTTCTCATCTTCCAAAGGCAGCCCGTAACAAAGCCTGGTTCTGCTCTTTTTGCATGGGCTTATTAGGTTGTGCTCTTTTTTTATCTTCCCCTTTTTTCCCCTACAGACTGCTTTCTTAAAATAATTATGAAAGAGGCAATTGAAGGGGAGTAAACTTCTTCACACTTTTAGTGTGCATCACCATTCCTGGGTCAAGTCCAAAGGAAACATCTAACTGCTACCTTGCTAGTCTCTGGTTAAGTTTCTAATGACTGTGGATGACACAAGTACCCCTTAACATGACACCAGACAATGGTAGGTGCGACCAACAAACAGCCTTGATTATAACTGGTCAGACACATGACTTTGTCAGGCACCAAATGCTGCTCACTGCAGGGAGGACAATCACCCTTGTGGGAGTTCCCAGCCTGGAAGTGCTTTCACCTTGGTTTGCCTATTTTTGCTTCATTGCTCCCTTCCTACACTGTGGGCTTGGAAAATATATTGCATACAGAAAAAATTAGATCCCATGTGTAAACAGCATTTGATACCACAAGGGTATTTCATGCCATCACATTGCCATTTGTTTCATTTCATTTACTCCCTTGTAGGTAGCACCCAATTCCCATGTAGAACCAGCCCACATGTCCAGCAGGACTCAGAAGGCATAGGATATCTGTATGGGGTGATGCAGCAGACAGTGCAAGGAGGCATCATAGTACTTCACTGGAGAATAACAGACCAATATGACTTGATCTTAAGCTGCTTTCGGTGTTTTGTGTACCTACAGAGATTTCAACTCTGTGTAAAAGTAAACCCTGGAGGTGAAGGTGTAGCTCGATCTCAAGACAGGGTTGTAATTTAAAGAGGGAATCCAGTCATTAAGGAAGAGTCTCCTGCTAGTCCCATCTTGTTTCTGGTCTCACATTTAAGCCAGTCTGTTTCCACCTGCCACAAAACCCAGATGAACTATTAGATCCAGCTAGTACATATACTCTGTCTAGTAGAATTTGGTGGCAACCCTTGCTTTCATAAAACCACCATTTCATGAAATGCCATTTTGGGATGACATATTTTTTTAAACTGTATAGTTAGGTAAGTATGGGCAGAAATTATTCAGTAAAATAGTTCCTGTTCAGAAACAGCAATTTATCTCTAGTGTTCATTTCATTTTCCCACCTGGAGCCGTTTCCCTTTCTGTAAATAAAGAAATAAGTAATATTTACTAGGTTAGAAAGCAGCTGTCTCTAGAACCTGGAGGTTGAGGCACACATATGGGTTGAGGGAAATGTCCCTATGCCAGCGAATATTTAATTGGTTCTGCAAAGTGAAGTAGGTCCAAAACACATCAGGAGTCCCTCTGCGGCACGGGAAAGGGTCCAAACAGGAAAATATTAATGAGGTGTAAAATTTGCTTTCTACATTCCTTGCAATAGGGCTGTTCTCTAGCGGCTCTTGACACTCACAGAGCTTTACAAAAATAGCCACTTTCCAAACTTGGAACCTGAAAAGATCATATTTTAGATAAAATAGTTGCTTTAGAAGCAGTACACCAGGCACGTGCAAAAAGCATGTACTTCATAGCTCATTTGCTCTTTCCATCTCCTAACGCTGTGAGCTGAAATAAAAGGTAAACTGCCACTTGGATGGTCTGAAATACTGCAGCTTGCTTCAGGCCTCAGGCTTCATATTTATTTTGTCCACCTGAACACTACCACAAGATAGTCACACACTAAAGCCATCTCCTGTTAACCCTAGATATAGGAATTGTAACAAGTAGTGTTGAGGGAATGATGCACAGCCTGAGATCCCAAGTCTGGAGCTCCCAAGCAGAAGACTGCAGGACTTTACTGCCCAGTTCTACCTTGAGAGTGGGAGGACAAAGTGACCAGTGAGTTCTTGGAAATGTGTGTTACCTCGATGGCACTCAGTGCTGGAGCTTTTACTTTTGTCAGGAAGAAATGGCATCTTGTGCTTCTCAGAAAAACTCTTCCTTCTCAGACTGTCTTACCTACAAAAAGGCCTCCTGCTCAAAATGACATGTTTGGGAGCTTTTATGGAGTGCCACGGCAGTCTGGAGTCACAGCATCCCTAGTTGCCAGGTTCAGTTTAGGCACAAGGTGTTACTACAAGATTTTTTCAAACTCTTAGCTCTGTAATGCAGCTTGAAGGCTACTGTCACGCTGGACTCCTTCCTTAGTTGCACCTAAATATCCACAGTAGAGGCTCTACAGTGAGTCCTCCTGAACGTCTGAGAATCATAGAATCATTAGGGATTGGAAGGGACCTCGAAAGATCATCTAGGCCAATCCTCCTGAAACAGCAGAAACACCTAGAGCAAGTCACACAGGAACACATCCAGGCGGGTTTTAAACTTTTCCAAAGAAGGAGACCGCACAAACCCACCAAGCACCCTGCTCCAGTGCTGTGTCACCCTCACTATGAAGAAGTTTCTTCTCATATTTATACGGACCGTCCTATGTTCCAGCTTACAACCATTGCATCTTGTCCCATCATTAGATGACACTGAGAAGAGCCTGACTCCATCCTCCTGACACCCATCCTTCACATATTTATAGACATTAATGAGGTCACCCCTCCAGTTTTTTCTTCTCCAAGCTAAAGAGACCCAGCTCCCTCAGCCTTTCCTCATAAGAGAGTGTTCCATTTCCTTCATCATCCTCGTTGCTCTGGGCTGGACTCCCTCCAGCAGTTCCATGTCCCTCTTGAACTGAGTGGCCCAGAACTGGACACAATATTTCAGATGTGGTCTCACCAGGGCAGAGTATATGGGGAGAAGAACCTCTCTTGATCTGCTAATCACCCCCCTCCTGAATAACCCCAGGACACTGTTGGCCCTCTTGGCCACAACAGTACATAGCAGGCTCATGGTCATCCTGCTGTCCACCAGGACCTCCAGGTCCCTTTCTGCTGTGCTGCTCTCCAACAGGCCAATCCCCAGCTTTTACTGGTACCTGGGGTTGTTCTTGCCCAGATGCAAGACTCTACACTTATCCTTGGTAAGTTTCATCAAATTTCTCTGTGCCCAGCTCTCCAGCCTGCCCAGGTCTCAATGAATGGCAGCAGAGTCTGCTGGGGTGTCAGTGACCTGTCTCACTTTGTAATAAAGTCAAAGAACAGAACATATAGCTAAATCCTGCTCAGCACTTGTGTCTTCAGTTGCCACCTGAACAAGCTTTCATCCATACAGTTGGACAAACAGGACAGTGTTCTGGTTCCCATTAAACCAGGGCAATTAAGACACAAAACACATCACTTCAGATGTTTATGTAAGTAATTTGCTGTATTATCAAGGGGGAGAGACTGGTTTCTCCAGAGCATGATTCAGAAGAAAGCACTGTAACACACCACCACCCAGAGAACAGCAGTCTAGCCTTCTAGGTTTTATAGTCTTAAAGGTACTTAAAGTCCTCATGGAGGTATTTTCCCTACTGGAAATTTGGCAGCACCCTCTGCAAGTAACCAAGGTTCTTCCATAATATCCAAATGTATAAGCACTACACAGGCAGACTTACCCCATGCTTGGAAAGTGTCCTGAGTTAGTGACATCTGAGTTAGTGACATGCCCACCCCTCTGCAGATAACTGTTTCTTTACATTTCATGGAGAAAACACCCAGCTGCCTGACTTTCCAGGCTAAATAGAAATTCAGTTCATCTCCCTAAAATGCATCTCTGTTATCCAATTACATTTGGGTTGGCATCCAGCTGAATATTCAGGATAAGATTACGTGCCGTTCAGATCATGAAAGACCTAGTCTCCATTTGGGAGTTGGCATCTCCTTACAAATCACTATGGAAGTTTGGGTATCATTGCACATTTATTAAGGAGATCTATTATGCCTCAGACTTAAAATGGTGCAAGCATAAGTGGAAGAGGACTGCTTTCTCTTCAGAAGAGAAGCTACACAATTTTAATGCCAGTGCTGTTTAATTTTCCTGTAAATCATCTGGACACAAGAATCAATTGTAAATTTGCTGGGGATGCTAAACCAGGAGGTGCTGTGGACTGCCTCTGGAGTAGAAAAGCTTTACGGAGTGTCACTAGTTGGCTGTGCTGGCTAGACTTGAGACAAACTCTCCCTAATTATCAAAATGCTAATGAGTCAAATGAGGGCCACTTGCCATTTTTGAGTCACAGGCAAAAAGGCTTGATTTGGGGGAAAAAGCCCACATTTAATTTAAACAGAAAGATCCCATCACCAAGAAACTAAGAAAGATGCACGTGGTTCTCACATACCTTTTCCTATGTCCAGCTCTGCTAACTTCTTTTCCATTAGGAGAAAACCTCCCTTGCAGTCCTTTATCACACAGGAGACAGGTCCTTTATGACCTTTCTCTGGCTAGCCTGGGATCTTCTGAGGGCTGATAGTCATTCTGGTGCCTGACCACTCCAGCCCAGATTCTTCATCAAAGCCACAATCTCTTGAAGGATCCATCATCAGCTTGTGTATATTCTCCTTCATGGTTTTGAAGGTACACTTCTACTTTGCTGGTCTCCAAAAGGACACGAGTTCCTTCTCTCACCATGATTTAAAGGACAACGTTTGATTTTGGCACATCTTCTCCCTTCATTTGACTCCATGACCTCATGGCTTCTCTTTTGTTCTCCAAACAAAGTGGAGCTTCCACACCAAGGAAACAGGAACACCAGTAAGTTGCTCAACAGGTTATCCCTCTTAAATAGGTTATTACAGAGGTGTTGATTGGCTCAGCTCAGCCACAGGTGGATCTGAACATGAGCTGGGGGGAGCTTTTACAAAGCTGGGCACAGTTATCAGTCCCTTCCCCTACTATTGACCTATCTCAACAGGCTAAAACCACCACACAGAGAGATCTGGATAGACTAGAGAACTTGACAATCACCAGACTTGTGAAATTTAAAGAGCAAGTGCTGGATTCTTCACCTGGGAGGGCAATTCTGGTTATGCACCCAAATTGGGGTACAAGAGGCTGGAGTGCAGCTCTGTGGAAAGAGATCTGAGAGCCTGAGTCAATGCAGGATGAGCACAAGTCAATAACTTGTCTGGCAGCCAAAAGGACCAACCGTGTCCTGGAGTGTACCAAGAACAGCACAGATCAAGGTCAAGGCCCCTCAGCTTAAGAAGAACATGAACTGCTTGAGAGAGTCCAGTGCAGAGTCACAAAGAAGGGAGTGGAACATAACCCTGATCAGGAAATGCTGATGGAGCTGGGTCTCCCTAGTTTGGAGAAAAGGAGACTGAGGGGTGACCTCTGTTGTCAGAGGGCCATCCAGGAGGGGAGGCTGGGCTCATGAGAAGCTCTGGAGGAGCCTTGATGACCCTGAGGGGCTGCACCTGGGCCCTGATGGGCTGCACCTGGGCCCTGATGGGCTGCACCTGGGTCCTGATGGGCTGCACCTGGGCCCCTGGTGCCCCTCCCAGTATAAAAGCAGGACCTGTTGGCAGAAGGAGTTTGGATGGTGTCTGTACTCCTTGTAGAGTTTCCCTGTTGCCAGAAGGACTCCCAATGATCTCTCTGTCAACTGGAGCTTGTGGTGACGGTGGGACAGGATGAACTGGATTAGGGTGAGTGATGGGGCTGTGCATTTTTCAGGTGTTTTCTGTGTCTGGGGGGGGGGGGTGTCTCTGTGTGGCAGCAGCAGGATGCAGGTTGAGGCTGATTTCTCTCTCGCTGAGTTTTTAGGTCAGGTTGTTTTTTGTGCCTGCACCAAGTGGGTCTGTTGCTTCTTTTCCATCATCCGTTGCCCACTGGGCTGTTTCATTTACTCCGTAGAGATAGATAACAAAACCCACCAGTGCTTTTGCTGATGACTGCATCCCTTGTGTTAGGGTATAGAACTGGCAAAACATAACACAATGGAGTGTTAATATCTCATGTAAACACTATAGGATCATTTCTCTTAGAAATAGTGTGGCCACCAGGAGTAGGGGGTTATCATCCTCCTGTATTTGGCCCTGGTGAGGCCATGTCTTGAGTGTTCTGTCCAGTTTTGGGGACCTGAGTACAAGAGGGTTATGGAGGTGCTGGAGTAGGTGCAGAGGAGGGCAACTAGGCTGGGGAAGGGCCTGGAGAATCACTTTTACAAGGAAACACCAAAAGACCTGGGGCTGTTTAGTTTGAGGAAGAGACGTTTGAGAGGAGACCTCATCACGCTCTACAACTACCTGAAAGGACATTGTGGAGAGGCTGGTGCTGGTCTCTTCTCACAGGCATTTGATGACAGCACAAGAGGAAAGGGGTAGGTTTAGACTTGATGTTAGGAAGAATTTTTCCATGGAAAGGGTGGTCAGGTCCTGGAATGGGCTGCCCAGGGAGGTGGTTGAGTCACCGTTCCTGGATGTGTTTAAAGATAGTTTGGATGAGGTGTTGAGGGGGATCTGGTTTAGGGGGGAACTTGTAGAGACGGGCTGATGCTNTTTAGGGGTGAACTTGTAGAGTAGGGTTGATGCTTGGACTTGATGATTCCAGGGGTCTTTTCCAGCCAGAGTGATTCTGTGAAAGAGTGAGTGTCAGGAGGATGAAGCCAGGCTCTTCTGAGTGTCATCTAGTGATAGGACAAGGGGCAATGGATGTAAGCTGGAACATAGGAGGTTCTACATCTGTATGAGAAGGAACTTCTTAATGATGAGGGTAACAGAGCACTGGAACAGATTGCCAGGGGGAGTCTCCTTCTCTGGAAATGTTTAAAAGCTGCCTGGACATGCCCCTGTGCAACTTGATCTAGGTGCTTCTGCTGTGGCAGGAGGATTGGACAGGATGATCTTTCGAGGTCCCTTCCAGTCCCCTGCACTGGTGTGTCCCCACTTTGATACTGTATGTACTTCTGAGTTCCTCAATATAAGAGGGACATCAAAGAGAGTGTGTCCCAGAGAAGGGTGACCAAGATGGTGAAAGGTCTCAAGGGCAAGACTTACAAGGAACAACCAAGGTTCCCATCTGTAGCCTGAAGAAAGCTGAGGGGTGCCCTCATTGCAGACCACAACTTCCTTGACATGGCAGCAGAGAGGGATGTGCTGGTCTCTCTGGTGACCAGTGATGGGACACAAGGAAATACTAAGAAGCTGCATCAGGGGAAGTTCAGAGTGGACTTTAGGAAAAGGCTCTTCACTGAGAGTGTGGTTGGTCACTGAAACAGACTCTCCAGGGAAGTGGTCACAATATCAGGCCCGTCACAGTTCAAGGACCTTCTGGGTGACGCTCTTAGCTCATATGGCTTATTTTTAGGCAGTCCTTCAAGGAACAGTGTGTTGAATTCAATGATCCTTATGGCTCTCTTCCAGCCCAAAATATTCAATGATTTATAATTCTGTGAATAGATGTCCCTTTGTACCTGGGAATTTGAAGAAAAACTGTGTCTTTGGACCTGCTGGGATCCAGCCTGGAGGGATAAGGGATCTGTTTATGTGCTAGGAGAAGAACAGAAAACAAAGAAGGGGTTGGGGCAAAGACATGGGCTGCCTGGGTTTTCTTGTGAAGGTGTCATTCATCACACTTGTGCAAACCAGAGGTGCAAGCAATATCACCAGAGGGCTGCCTTCTGGACATCAGGGACTCCGAAGGAATGGGGTCATAGAGGTCAAACAACATCAGTTTCCAAAACGAAGGGAAAGCAGAATGAATTCAATTCTTCAATGCCTAACTTCAGATCTGAGTGGTAAGCACAGGAACAACATTTTATCTCTGTGTGGGAGCCTTAAGCGATGTGTTCCTATTTGTCTCTGTGCTCCTTCTAACCCCAAAGTTTTCCACGTCGCTGCACTTCAACAACCCTTACAAACCCCCAAGAGCTGTGATAGGGCATATGAGTTCCCCTCAACCATGTCATGAAGAACTGCTTGGCAAGTAATCTCTAAGTATCACTGAATTCCTGATAAACTTAGCCCAAGGACAAGAAACTGCACGGACATTTGCATATCAATTTTCTGCCAGGGGCTTTTCAATAGGAGCTAGAGCTGGGCAGCCCCAGCATAGGTTTATAAAGCTTACGGCTGTGCTCAGTGATAAGATAAGAGGCTCTTTTGTGGAGACCACAGCAAAAGCTTTGTCAGTAACTGAAATGATGCTTTTATCTCAGCATGAAAGATGCCCGTTCCAGTGGAAGTCTAGCAGGCATGAATTGGGTTGATTTTTTTCATGGAAACGAGAGGAAAGGATCTCACTGATTTATGAAGTACTCTGTCCTTTTTTATTATTATTTGTAACAGTAAAAGAAAACTAAATTCAGCACAAAGATTTGATATCTGTCTATAAACTGGGTTATTGGCATCCAAATACTATCCAGTAAATAAATAACTCCAAAGCTGGAAATGCAATATTTAAGATCATGGTGCCACACAGGAGATGCTCTGGCTATCAGTGAGAAGACTCTTGCATTATAAAGCTATTTTTAGGATTATTTTGATGCTTGTAATTTTCTGAAGCAGAATTTTCTCTAAACTCACAGGCACATTTGGATGTTAATTTATTACAAGTATGTGACCTCTTTCTTAGTTGCTTAATACTGAAGAGAAGGAGTGAGGAATTAGCCCAGAACTATAGATATTGTTTTTGTGGGTTTGATATGCCACATCAATTTATTTTCACATAATTTAGTTGGGTATCTAGTTTAAGCTGATCTTATTGCTCTGCCACTAGTGAATGACAGACAGAAACCCTAAGAGCATGAGTCTTTTTACCTGTGCTGACACCTGTTCTCCATCCAGTTCTGAAGTGCTGAGCTTAGATGAGCTGCTGACTTAATAGACAGAATAAAATTAGATTAATTCCACTCACAATATAAAGAATGAGTTTGGTTTTCACTTGCAGTGGAGGGGTCCAGGACTTGTGTCTACATATCTGAAGAGAAGACAAATGGTGACACAATCATGTCTTATATATGGGCTCTGAGGGGACATAACCTTTGACTATACCTGCTTTGGCCTGTCAGGTTGATGGCTGGAGGGTGAATAACTGGGGCACAGGGTTTTTAGTTCTGAGTAATTAAGGAATGGAATGACTTATCAAAGGTGATGATCACTTATTTACTATTGGCATTTTAAACTGAGTCCTAATTGGGGTGGGTTTTTTTGTCTGTGTTGGTTCTTTTATTGTTTGTTTGGTTTGATTTGAAAGTGAAACAAGAATTAACTCCAGGAAGCCCTTTGATCTGTTTTAATCTTTGTTCTAGATGATACCAACCTACCATAGCCCCACCTTTGAATTAACAGTCATGTTTATCTCACTCAGCTTTAGCATCTTATAGGTTAATTGTTATTTATAGTCAGTGGAGAGAAATGGGTACTTCTGGACAGCCATTTTCAGCAAAATTCCTGATATATCCAGCTGCTAATGAGATGGTCAGGCTGGTCTGCATGGGTGCCTGTGGAGCACAGTCATTTCACATGCATAACTTCATAATGGCAGGGAACCAAAGGAAATGTGAAAACTTATGGTTGTAGAAAGTGCTGAGAACCATTCCCATAGCACCTTCTGGTACTGGCAGACCAGCCACATCCCTCCTTGGTGCCGCTTTCCAAACCGTGTTCACATGTGATTATTGAATTCCACAAGTGATCAAAGAGACGAAAGTTGCCTGTGATACCATGAAGCAAATTATGACAAACCCAGTCAAATCCTATTATTGCAATTCAGAGGGAATTTCTGCTGAAACCCACGAGAGAAATAACAAAGGAAGAGCTGTGTGCAAACGTAGTAGATTCTGCTGTTATGCAAATCATAGATTGGGATTGATTTCTTATCCATGTTAATTCCTATTCCTTGCAGTAAGGAAAACACCTGAAGACTTCAGTCAGGGATAAAGACAGAGGTGATAAGAAAATCTTGCTTTCTTTTCAATGAGTTAAAAGTATTATCAACCTCCAAATTATTAAATGCACTTTGCCTCAGTAAAAGTGTTATGTTGCAGGGTATGGCAGTGACTTGTGTGACACGAATGGCAAGTGACAGCATGCCGTGTTAGCACACACTCACATCCAGTAACAGGATGATGAACCAGCTGTGCTCCTCACACTTTAATTAATCTGTGCATTAGAGATTAGACCAGACCTCTTGCCCTTTGATTGTGAAATCTTGGAGCTCTGTTCAGGCCATTAATACTCCAATGGGCCACTGCTGAAATTTCACCCCGGTGTATATATAGATAGATATATAGGAAGAAGAGAAAGCTTCATTGTTGTGTCCTATGCAACTGCACAAGTCTGTGGGGCACAAATTTGACGGCTTTTACTCTGATGGTGGAAAGAATTCTTCTTCTCAAAAAGGTGAGGTGAATATTATTGAGCACCAGAGTTCACACTTCAGCCGATGGTTGTTTGACACAAAGCCTTCTATGGGAAATGTCAAGACTTTTTCGCTTCCTGCATGACCGCGCTGAGTTATGTGCAAACCAACTGGAGCCCAACACGACGTATCAGCGGGATGTTATACCAAGTTTTTATCCATTCTCACACGGTCAAAGTTCTACAACCTTTGCTTCAGCAAAACTGCCCAAAATGACGTGCAAGTGTTGCAGGATAAGGACAGAAGAGTAATGGCACGGCACAGCAGGTGCTGAAGTAGAGCTTAAGCGAAAATTGGAATTGCTTTTTCCACCGGTTCTGCCATTTTCTTCTTTTTAAAAATCAGGTCAAAGAGCTGAAGGGGCAGAACAAGTTCTGAAAACAGATCTGAAAAGGCTCTAACAATTTTGGTGGGATTTTTGATAAATAAAAATTAAAGCTTCTGCTGTTCTCAAATGGAAAGGTTTATTTTAAAAGAAGTTGACACTGAAGTGCATCAGCCCGAGGAGCCCTGGCACACATTACAATTGCAATGCCTGAGATCCTCATTCTCCCCTTGGATGAGGCTACTTGGCAGATGATGAGATCCTAAGATGAGGCACAGAGCACAGTTAAAAAGATTTACGCCGTGTTTAACCTAAAACTGCTCCCATAAAAACATTTCAGTGGATGATGGTGGTTTATTTTTGAGTATCATCCGTTTTTATTAAATCCAATACAACTGGGATGTACATTTTTTCCAGAAGAAAATTAGGAAGGCAGAAGGCTGTAGAAAAGAAAGTCAGGCTTCCTCAGGAAATTATTTATTCTGTTGAAAGAGCATTATCTCTCGAAAAATAATTTCAGTGGCAAATCCACCGTATTCAGAACAACACAGAATTTTTTGATGGCCCCTCTCCACAGAGAAATGAGATATTGATACATTGCCAAGAGAACCGGAGGAATTTGTTGTCTGGTTTGTTTTTAAAGGTGGATAGATATATATATTCAGCACCATTGGAACTGAAATAAGATCTTGGACCTGAAAAGAGACGCCATGGAAAGGATGTCAGGAAGAAGGCTTTTACAGAGACAGCCTCTTCAGGAGCTTGTTGCAGCCAGCACCTTCAGCCAGTAGCTTTAGTGAGAGCTATATTTATACACAAACATTTAGAGAGCAAATAAATAAAGTGAGGGGGTGGGGGACAGATAACTTCACAGCGTTTGGTACAATATTCTGAGCACAGCATGGATCCGTTTTATAGTCAGTTTATATTCTTCTCTTGTGAGTGTGTTGTATGCTCATAAAAATTAGCAACCTTTGACTATTCATTTGTATTTATAACACCTTCAGTACCAATGTGTGCAGGTCTAGTCTCTTCATCCCAGGCTTGCTAAGCATCCTAATTTGGAAAGAAAATGCTAGGTAACTCTCTGGGGCACATTCACAGCATTTACATTTCTTGATGCCTCGGCATCCTAACATCATCAATGTGAAGTCTATAAGGAAGGAAATCCCACTGACAGTAGAGAGGGATGCAGTTAGGATGCCAGCCTTTGCTTTTTGTGTTTGAACCAGTTGAGGTGTAACTGCAGTTTGAGTGGAGCGGAGTTTCTTCTTTGGGGTAAAAAATGTATTTCAGTTGTGTTAAAGATCATTGAATGAGATTAGTTCAGGAAACTCAGCAACTGCTCCCCTGGATGGTCCTCATCACAGCTGGCTGGATTCCCCTGGCAACACATTGTTCAGGATTAGGTGGACAGCAACAGGTCTCTACCCCAGTTTCTTAGGACTGAGAACTAAGAGTTCACCACTGCCTTAGAGATAAAAATATAACCCAAACAACTACCAAAATCCACAGCAATAAAAGCAGCACCCCCAGAAAACCACCGGTACAAATGAGTTCAGCTAGTGAGACTATTATTGTGATATTTTTAAGAGATAATAAAAAA
Organism: Rhinopomastus cyanomelas; assembly: GCA_013400115.1. Lineage (NCBI taxonomy): Eukaryota > Metazoa > Chordata > Aves > Bucerotiformes > Rhinopomastidae > Rhinopomastus > Rhinopomastus cyanomelas. The sequence goes on from VXBP01008547.1 coordinate 54,630, forward strand.
GATCATTTTCTCCTCTGCTACAAATTGCTGCAGTGAAAATGTTCCAGGTGGCGTGCAGCTGGTTCAGCTGAACTTTTTCCGTTTGCAGATATATTCTCTAGCTGTGAGGAAGTTGCTGCTTGTTTTGCTGATAAATTCTTGAGCCTGCTGTGCTGTGGGAGAGCAGGAGAGTATCTCCAGAGGGGAAATGAAATGTACCTAGAATATACAGTGAAACAGCATCTGCCTGGGACTTCCAGAGTGCACTTTTGATGTTAGCCCTTCCTCACAAAGAACAGGCAGAAGGGAGACGGTGGATTGTGATGGAAAGCAGTTTTCAGAGAACTTCTGGTAAGGAAAAGGCTGTTTCACAAACTTCAGTTGAGCTGGAAAATCCTCTTTCCAGTCTCTTGGGGAAAGGTCCATGCACACCACAAGTGCATCGTACAAACCAAAACCTTTGATAAGGGTGTTTTTGAGACTGCTGTTGAGACCGACTGTGCCTGAGCCCTGTGCCCTTATCCAGGCACTGGAGCACACCCTGGGGCTTCTGCAGAGCAGAGGAGTTTTCAGAGCAATCCAGAGAGAACACCAAACAAGAGGCAGATCTTTATAAACAATGAAGAACTATCCAAGGCATCATTGTGACAGAGAAATAGGAATTTGGGCAGAATTTACTTCACCTCATACCATTTTTGCAGCTGTGAAACCCCTGTAGGTCTGGTCCACTTGGTTGTTACAGAACCTGCCCTCCCCAAAACCAAGGGTTCCTTTACAGATTCCACATGAGACAAATAAGAGCTGTATTTCAGCTTGAAAATATGTTTGGCTGAGCAGGGGTTTCTGTTTGTTTGTTTGTTTGTTTCAGCTAGATGAATAGCAGCTAACTTGGGGGGGGGGAAGACATAAAACTTCATCTATTTGTTCTGCTTGCTGCGCTGTGGGGCGAGTTTACTTTGGCTAACACATGCTTGTGGAAAATGAAATAAAAACTGCATGGAGAGGAATATCTCCAGAATGAGCCCAGTAGTAGAGGGTGTTCTTATCGATCAGTACTGGTTGTGTGCAACAGTGGAGAAGAACTAGGGCTCTACTCTGTTGCTTTGTGTTTCGGTCTGATCTGCAGTTAATAAGTTGCAGAGAAAAACACTAGAAGCAAAACTGTAAAGGAAAGGTATTTCACTCAGGAAGAACTGGAAATAGCTTTTTTCTGTAGAGGTTAAATCTCCCTTGTTGTAAAAAAAACAAAGACAAATGACTGCCAAACAGGCAGGGCTGGCAGTGGTTGTCAGCGTCTGAAGTCGGAGCCCACGTGTGTTTCTGCAGGGACAGGAGCTGCAACCTCATCGCACCTACCAAGCCCATCACTCCCCTCCTGGACGTTCCTCCTGCCAAATTAATCTCATTTTGTCTCTTCCCTTTTTGCCATTTTCATTTTAAGTTGGAGTGTGTCCTCCGTGCTCCTTGGACCTAGGCTGTTGCAGGGGTGAGGAAGCCGCAGGAATGAGCCGTGGGGGGATGGCGAGAGCAAAAGGCTGCTTTTCTGAGCTGGACTCGTCTCTGCTGGTGCTAATCAAGCACAGCTTTGCTTCCAGAGTCTTGCAGATTTGAACTCTGACTCCTAATCAGCCCATGTTCCCTTCAGACAGCTCTGGCAGTACAGGGCTCCCTTGTAGTGAGTGAGTAAATCACGAAGGGCAGCTCATCCCATGACAGAGTCATAGAAATATGTATGTGTTTTGCTCTAATATTGGAAAATTCAGGGTTTTTATAAAAACAATGTTCTCAAGACAGTATTAGTGCAGAGATTTGTGTGTATAGGAACACCAGTTTCAGACCAGAAACCCTTGGGGAATACTGAGTACGTTTCTTCACAGTAACCCTCAGGAAGCAGGAAGCTCTTGCTGAGGCAGTGCTCTGTATTTTATTGTGACCTCAGCAGACAGCAAGATGCAGCTCTTTATGAAATTGTGACTAAGTTAGCAAGAGAGCAATCATCAGGAGGAATCTTCTCTGTGTTACAACACACACCTTTGCAGGGAGCTGTTCAAGACACCAGAGACAAATTCCACGGGCAGTTTTCAATCAAAATAAATGGGGCCCAGCTGCAGCTGGTATGATCTGAACTGCAGAATTCTGAGAAGCCCCTGATAAAGCCTTTCCAGCTCTACAGACATATTGTGCACAATCACGGCGCAGAGCAGGGCTGCTTTGCACTCGCTGTGTTTCTGAATGTGGCTGCTAGAGAGGCACGAAGCTGCGTTAATGAACGACCAAGCCTGGTCACACACACGCAGCTATTTCACTGATGTTTTCATCTGTCGTCTTCAAGATGTTTTGTTTGGATTGAAGGATGATGCATCCTGGTCACCAGTCCAGCCAGTCAGCCCAAGTCTGCTTTCAGGCCCAAATTTAGATGACTGAGCTCTTTCCTAACCTTTTGATATCAACACTAGCTTCCTGACAATACATTTGAAAAGATTTAGAGAAGTTGCTTTCTTCCAAAGAACTGACTGTATACACTCAATCTGCCCTTTGCATGCTAAGATGGGATTTGGGGGGCTGTAGTCAGCAAAACATAAAGGTACCTGGGGGTCCTGGTGGCCAGCAGGATA
>VXBP01008549.1:0-61882 GCA_013400115.1 Rhinopomastus cyanomelas
GTCGGCTCCGTTCTAACCCCTTTTCCCGCACAGATCCCTCGGTAAGAGCGTGGCGGCGCCCGAGCGGGCCGGGCCGGGCCGCCTGTCCTGTCCTGAGCTGCGGGCCCGCGGGGAGGGAGGGACGGACGGACGGACGGACGGACGGAGAGAGGCCCGGCGGGCGGGTGGGCGCAGGTCCCCCGCACAAAGGGCCGGGCCGGGCCGGGCCAGGCGGCGCCTCCCCACTCCGCGTTGTGGCCCCGGGGCGTCGGGAGGGAGCTGCTACCGCCTCCCCACGGCCTGGCGCGCTGCGGCTTGGAGGCCTGGGCTTCCCTCCCTCTTTCTTTCCTTCCGTCCCTTTCCGCGCCTGGCGGCCCGCGAAGCTGCGCGGGCAGGTGAGTCTGTGCGGGTCGAGCGGAGGAGCCGAGGGCCCGGCTGGCGGGGCCGGCCGAGTGACCTTACGGTGGCGCTGGGGCTGGAGCGCGGGGGGCTCTGTCAGCGGTACGGAGGCACGCGGAAGCTGCACGTCCTGCAGCGCGGGACCGTTTCTGGCGGGGCTCGGCGGCTGCAGGTCGCTCGGTCCCCGCGGCGAGGCGGGGCCGGTGATGTGCGCTTTGCGTGGAAAAGGGTCTCTGGTGCCTGCGGCGGTGCCTCTGCCCACCGGAGTTCCGCCCGCAAAGAGCAGTGAGATTGCCGCGTAGAGACGTGCTGCCGGAGATAAGTTCTTTGTAGACACCTGCAGCAGTAACGCGCTCTCCCTCCCCCGACAAAAGCCAGGGCACAGTGCGCCCCAGACCCGCACTGGGAGCTCGTGGGAGCTTGTTCTCGAAAAGCCTTGGCTCTTATTTTACTCACGCGTGCCCATTCGCAGTGATTCCCTTACCCACCTCAGTCTGTTGGTGCTAGGCAGGAAAAGTCGGAAGGTTCTTTCCTGGGAGGATTCTCTTCAGGTTATTTTGCTGCCTGTTGTCGGATGGGTGGAGGCCGCTTAGGATCTTGCCTAGAGTCTGCCGTGAGGTCCCAGAGGTGCGGTGCCGCTGTTGTGCGGGAGCACCTGTGGCCTTGCTGGCACAGCCCTAGTTAATAGTGTCTGGTGCCTCGGGTTGGTTGGGAAGTATGCTCTCACTTTCTAGTATGGCGGATGGTTTTCTTTAAACTGGATAGATTGAGACTTGCAGACCAAAGTAGAGGGTGTTTGGTGGAAAGGTTAAACTGGAAACGGTGGAACGTTTTCTGAAGGATGATGCTGGCTTTGTTGATGTCGCTTCATGCCATAGCACAGTGTGTTAGCCCACTGCAGACTTGTCTTGTGGAGAGGAGTGCAGCGCTGTGGTTGCTGTTCTGGAAATGCAGCAAATTGTTTGGGCTTTTCATTGAGATGGAAAGCTCTTTGTGTATCAGAAAACTGCCTGCTGCTTGAAGCAGGTGTGGTTTTGTGTGAAGCTGCTTCTGAGGTTACTACCATCTTTTCTGCATTTCAAATTACTGTGCTTTTTAAATTAAGAGTGTAGTTGTCTTTCTTATCTGCAAGTTTGTGGTTAACGTCCTGGAAGATCTGTGAATATCTGTTTGGTTTAATTGCCCCTGTTAGGGACTTCGTGGATGGTTCAGCAATACTTCTTGCTTTAAGTGCACCTTGGCAGTAACTCTGAGAAAGGCTTGTTTGGGTTGTGTGTGGAAGACGCCTGTGCTGCTCTCAGTGTGATCCATCCAGTGGGATATTAATGAAGAATCACTATTTCGTAAGCAACGACAGAGCCAGGGTTTTTCACCCTTTCTTTAAATACAGAGAATTGCCACGGACATCCAAAACATTTGGCTCTCTATTGAGTTGTCTCTCCAGGAAGCCAGTTCTTACGCGGGAGTAAAAGAAGTGGGCATTTGATCAAGATTGGGGTAATGAAATGACAGATGACAACTGTAAATACGGTGGTGAGTTGTTGCTGTGTGCTGAGGTGAGGTGACCAGAAGTGGCTGTGAGATGGCACAGCCTCACCTCTTGGTGTGGCTCCTGAGGTGCGACTTACTGAGCAGCTTCAGGAGGTTTGTCTGGCATGTTGTGTTGTTCAGTTAACAAGGTGCACAGTCTGAGGAAGGGGATGCCATTTTTGATGGAGCAGGGGTTTGTTAAAATTCAGGAGCTGTAAGTATTGTAGTTCTTGCTCTTTGCCTGTGAAGGGGTGATTTGTTCACCTACTGGTGATGGGGAACGTTTGAAAGATTCCTCATTCTTCTTATGCTCTTTCTGGGAGGCTCATTCACAATCTGAAAATATGCAAAAGCTGCAGTGCAGGTACTGACCAGGACTACACAGATAAATAAGCTGTTAGGAAACGCACTCTTCCTCTTGCAACTGTTGTGTATTGCGGTGTCTTGTGGTGCCCACAGGTTTGAACTTTCTGTATGTACGGTTCTTTGTGAACTGTTGCTGCTGTTGTGTTGCCTGCATTGATTTTTGCCTCCATTTATTCTTTATTGCAGTCTAAAAGTTGGTTTTAATTGGTTGCCCACAGGATTGGCTTGGCTTCTGCTACTTGTTAAGAAAAAAACATCTGTCTTTGCAGGTAAGAGCCTTTGAATTGAAGACCTCTTTATATGCATTGAGAACATGTTAAGAAATACTTGAAGCTTTTGGGATGTGTGAGTTGGAATCAAAACACTTGGGTCAAATAGTCTGTAGCTAGTCTCTGACTCCCACTGGTGATGGTGGTTCTGGCAGGGTTGTTCTCATCAACAGAATCTCCTGCCAGACTAATATTCTCTTGCATCAGCATGTGGCAGTGTCAAACACTCTCCCAGTTGTTTTGAACTCTTGGAAAATGTAGCTGCTTTGCTGAGGGGCGCGGGTCTGCATGCTTTGAGCTGTTGGAGTTTACAAGTGCACGGCAGTTGGTTCTAATTAGGCTTTGTAGGATTTCAAGAGATCAAACAGTAAAATTAGCTCAGAAGTTACTGTCTTGATTTTACTCTTTTTTAAAAAGCAAAACTCTGGGATGCAGTTTTAGCTTTTCCAGACAGTCGTGGCCTCTTTCTAAAACACCAGTGTTACTCCAGCTCTGAGTCTCTGTCCACGAATCGCCGAATACATGGTGTGTGTGTTCTGCATGGCTGTCAAAATTCGCTGTTCGCCAGGGCCCATGTCTAATCTTCTCAACTTCTCTGGGTTTGAAAAGTGTGCACATCCTGAAAGGCTGGTCTGGCAGGTTTTAGCAGTTTATGCATGTGGCCGAGTTCCACTGATTTTTCCTGACCGGCGCATAGATGGGCGAACTTTGTGGTTCCTTGACATCTTTTCCCAGTGTAACATTAGCATTTTCAACGGTGATACTGTCAAGACACATGAATGTGCTGCTAAGGCTCAGCACATGGATTGAATCAAATTAAATGTTAGCAGCCCTTTGCTCTAACAACCTTTTGATCTTGGTTTCCAAGCAGAGATGCCTTGTCAGTCGTACAGCTCCAGGATTTGTGCTGCTGGTCTCTCTGAAGCTGTACTGAGCGCACGAATCCAAGCAAACCCCACTTGTGAGTTGTGCAGGGCAACCTGACAGCACGTCTGCAACCCAACAAAACTCCTTCAGTGCACACTGAATGGGCGTGTGGTGTGTGCTGCACCTGCAGTGCATGTTGCCTCTGCCCGTGTGTTCATCCCCACAAGTGAAATACTGAATACATTAGTTATGTTGTTCATTAGAAACATGAACAAGTGGGCAGTTGTCTCTAGAGTGCATTTCAGAACACAATGTGACTTGTGGGTGCCTAGAAATGTGAAATTGGGCCCTTTTGGTACTTGTGGTTTTTCAGGCAAAGTGAGAAAAATCTTCCCCAGGTGCCTTTGTTTGACTGATAGTCCTGTCAGACAGTCATCTTTTTTGTATGAATAAGGAAAACATTAAGAGTGTTTTCCCATTTCATACAGGAAAATGGAAATGCCCAATTCCTCATGCATCACCATTTCTGAAACTCAATTCTTTCTGTAACAGCTAACAGACAAAATGTGAGTTACTTACTGCTAGGGCATCAGAGCTCTGGCCCAGGCAGCCCAGAGAGGCTGTGGAGTCCCTTGTTCTGGAGACACTCCAAACCTACCCAGACGTGTGGGATCTGCTCTGGGGGATGCTTGTCTAGCAGGGTGGTTGTACTAGATGATCTCCAGAGGTCCCTTCCAACCCCTACCATCCTGTGATTCTGTAAACATGCTCCATTACTTTAGTTTTCAAAGCATAAGTGCAGAAAACAGGAGCTTTTAATGATCAAATTCAAGAGCAATCCTGTAGCACAAGTACAATAAACATGGGCTTTACAGTCCCCTTTAAAGGAAGCAGAATTCTAATTGTGACTTTAGTTTCAGAGGTTACTGTCAGTTATAGACAAATTTACACTAGAACTACAGGATCACCAACAGCCCCCCTCTTTTTTCAGAACAGTGCAGAGAGTAGTGGCTGCTGTCTTAGATGTGTATGGAGTGTAGAGCTTGCTGTGACCTGTTGAATTTTCTCATGTGAGCCAGTTCTTTTTCTGTTGGAAAGTGGTTGGGCAGTGATTTCTGTTCTGAAGTTAGTTGTGTCTAAGGATAAACAAGAGACACTGCTTTTGTTACCTTACTGTGGAGATGAGATAGTTGATTTAAAAGCAGAAATAACTTTCTAATGCTCAGCACGTGTTTCTTTCTGTTGCTGCCATCCCACAGTTGAGTATGGGTTTTCTTAGCTGTGTATTCAGCTAGGCTTGTTTGGATTTGGGGTTTGTCTTCCAAGTTCAGTCTGTCTTTCAAGGAGGCGTGGTAAGGAGTCAGCTGTCTGTTACCAGCAGCTAGAGCAGCAGAGCGTGCTTGTGTGCTGTTTCCTTGAGGATGAAGGGTCCTGCGTGCTTGTCTGGTGTCAGCTGGTTGTAGGCCAGTGCCCTGTGATACCTGAGGGTGTTGCTGGAGATCCTTAGTGCATAGAAGGGTTTAGCATTGGTTTACTGGGAAAAAACCCCAAGTGCTTGAGCGATCTGAAGGTCCATCATGCAGAACAAAGTATCATTTCATGGTTTTTTGCCCTGTGTAAGAATTGTTGCTCTTATTTTAAGTGCTGATTTCAGCGGTGTGTGATGTGGTTGAGTTGTGGGATAGTGGTTTCACCTAGTAGTTAAAGATGTGTTCAAGGTGTGTGTGTTCTTAAGTGACTGAAAAACCTGCGTGGGCTGATGCAGCTGACTTAAAACACTTGGCTGCGTGGTGGGATACAACGCTTTGCTGAACATGAACTGTTGTGAGATAGTCAATCATAGCTGGTCATTGCTTTTGTCTAGGGCCAGCTGTTTTTGGTGCTCTGCCTCATGGTGTCACAGTATTATCTATCAGCTGGTTCATCTCTGATTTCTAGTGCTGGGTTATCACCATCTGTTTGTGACTAACAGGACCCTTACTGGTCCTTGTGCAAGTACCACGCTGGCTTGCACTTAGGAATTCAAAAGGTTTCAGATACGAAGTGGTTCAGGTGCAGACAGATTCCTACTGCTGGTCTAGGATGAGAGGCTGCTTCTGGACTGGTGAACTGTGCTGGTGTGCCTGTGATGTTTCCAGTCTTTAAAGAAAGTCTGTTTGTTAGTTTCCTGTTTGTTTTGAACTTATGATGTGACCAGTAGGCTCTTCCGCAGAATGGGTACAAGGTGACTGTCGAGGTGTACCTGTCCAGAATTAACCTTACACGTCCGCTAATGTCAGCTGAAGAGGTGACTTGTACTCGAGAGGGAAGGTTCAGTATTAGAACAAAACAACTGCAGCTGTTTGAAAGTTACGCCCTGATTTTGAAAGTTAAGAAGAAGGCCGTATGTCTAGCTGGGTATGTGTGGATGTTAACAGAGTTCAGGTGAGGTCTGTACAGTCACACAGTGTCTGGGACTAGTTTATATTGGTCACCAGCTTCACATTGCCTTTGATAGTAGAAAAATGTAAGATGGTTGTAATCTAAGTGGTCCTTGCCAGGAAAATGAGTCTCACTGCCGCTGCTTGTTCATGATGTGGTTTTGTTTGCCACCAACCCACTGTGGTGTTGCTAGTTGTCTTCAGAAGGTACAGCCCCTCCTCAACTGACAGAAGTGTTCATTTTCCATAGGTGAGCAGAGTTTTTCCCACACACAGGGAATGCCCTGTCAGTGTGTGCTGAATTGTGTGGTTTGCTTGGCTAAAGTGCTCATTTTGCTGATGTTCCATTAAATAATCATCTGGTGCAATAGTTTTGGTTCTTGCTGCAATAGTTTTGGTTCTTGCTGTCCCTTGGTCAAGGGCCTGCTTTTTCCATTACTGACACCTGTGGGTCTTGGTTTAAGACTTACTTCAGCATTTCTAGTGCAAAACACATGCCGATTGTTGGGTAAATGTTCAATGTTTCAATCTGTGTGAAGTAAACAAACATGAATAAGGGGTTTGAATATAAACTTGGTTAATCTTTGCAAGACGTTGCTAGGCCTGTGTAAACAAATGTCGTAGATGGTGTCTGTAGGTAATTGCATGGTGTTTTAAACAGTAGTCTGACATGGCCGTTGCCTTTTCTCATCTGCAGGTGTGTGTTGTTTCAGCGCAGCATGGCTGTGGTCATCCGCTTGCAAGGTCTCCCGATTGTGGCGGGGACCATGGACATTCGCCACTTCTTCTCTGGATTGACCATCCCTGATGGGGGCGTGCATATTGTAGGGGGTGAACTGGGTGAGGCTTTCATCGTTTTTGCCACTGATGAAGATGCGAGGCTTGGTATGATGCGCACAGGTGGTACGATCAAGGGGTCGAAAGTAACGCTGCTTCTGAGCAGCAAAACTGAAATGCAGAACATGATAGAGCTCAGTCGTAGGCGTTTTGAAACTGCCAATCTAGATATGCCACCAGCAAACGCTAGCAGGTCGGGACCACCACCTAGTTCTGGAATGAGTGGAAGGGTTAACTTACCTACTACTGTTCCTAACTTTAATAATCCTTCTCCTAGTGTAGTAACAGCTGCTACCACTGTGCATGAAAGCAATAAAAACGTATCTACGTTTTCTACTGCCAGTATGGGAACTGCCCCTCCAAATCTTGGAGGTACCTTTGGTAGCCCAACATTTAGCTCAACTATACCTAGCACAGCATCCCCAATGAACACAGTACCTCCTCCTCCGATCCCTCCTATCCCAGCTATGCCATCTTTGCCACCAATGCCTTCTATTCCCCCAATTCCTGTTCCGCCTCCTGTACCCACACTGCCTCCTGTTCCTCCAGTCCCTCCAATTCCCCCGGTGCCCCCTGTACCTCCAATGACACCTATGCCTCCCATATCAGGAATGCCTCCTATGAATCCTCCCCCCGTAGCACCTTTACCTACTGGAATGAATGGGTCGGGAGCAGCAGTGAATATGAACAGCGGCTTGAATCCCTTGTTTATCGGTCCTATGAACCCTGTAAATCCTATCCAGATGAATTCTCAAAGTAGTGTCAAGCCAATTCCGATCAATCCAGATGATTTGTATGTCAGTGTTCATGGAATGCCTTTTTCTGCAACTGAATCTGATGTGAAGGACTTTTTCCTTGGGCTGCGTGTGGATGCGGTTCATATGCTGAAGGATCATGTAGGTCGGAATAACGGGAATGGACTAGTTAAGTTTTTTTCTCCTCAAGATACGTTTGAAGCACTGAAGCGAAACAGAATGCTGATGATTCAGCGCTATGTTGAAGTTAGTCCTGCAACAGAGAGACAGTGGGTGGCTGCTGGAGGCCACATAACTTTCAAGCAAACCATAGGTCCCTCTGGGCAGCCGCACCCTCCTCCCCCTCCGGTTCATCCTAGATCCAAGTCTCCAGCTGGACAGAAAAGGTCCCGGTCGAGATCTCCCCATGAGCAGGGTTTCTGTGTTTATTTGAAAGGTCTTCCCTTTGAATCGGAGAACAAACACGTGATAGATTTCTTTAAAAAGCTGGATATAGTTGAAGACAGCATTTATATTGCTTATGGGCCCAATGGGAAGGCCATTGGAGAGGGCTTTGTTGAGTTCAGGAACGAGGCTGATTATAAAGCAGCTTTGTGCCATCACAAGCAGTACATTGGGAATCGCTTCATTCAAGTTCACCCCATTACTAAAAAGGCGATGTTAGAAAAGATAGACATGATCCGTAAGAGATTACAGAACTTCAACTATGACCAGAGAGAGATCCTGATGAATGCTGAGGGAGAGCCGGGCACACCAAAGCTGTGCGCGCACATCTCGAATATCCCATACAACATCACCAAAATGGAAGTCCTCCAGTTTCTGGAGGGACTGGCAGTAGAAGAAAGCTCTGTCCAGATTCTTGTTGATAATAATGGGCAGGGTTTAGGGCAAGCACTGGTTCAGTTTAAAGCTGAGGATGATGCTCGTAAGGCAGAGCGCTTACACCGTAAAAAACTGAATGGGAGAGATGTTGTTGTGCGTTTGGTAACTGTAGAAGAAATGAGAGATCTTGAAAGGAATCCACAGTCTCAAGCGAAAAAGATACTGAAAATACCGATGCAAGGAGCTGCAGCTGTGCCAGGAGCACAGGGCGCTTCTGGGGAAGAGCATCCCTTCCTGGCAGGAAATGCTAAAGATGCAAACAACGGTCCCCCCTTTAATTACCCTGCTAACTTCAGTGGGTCTGGCACGTTTGGTCCCCCTTTGCCACCACCTGGAATAGGCGGTTTTCCTGATTCTAGGCCAGGAATACCCACAGTTGCAGCTGGCGGTTTACCTGGTGCAGGTATTGAGGTCCCAGGTTTTGCAGGGGGTCCTGGTAATTTGAGCGGAGCGGCAGGTTTTGCAGGGGGTCCTCAGACCTTTGGTAATGGTCCTGGCAATTTAAGTGGACCGCCTGCCTTTGGTGCTGGTCCTCCAGGAATTGCTGGTGGCCTTGGACATTTAGGTGGACCTCCAGGGTTTGGACCTGGACCAGGAAATATACATATTAGTGGTCCTCCTGGTTTTGGAACGGCGTCTGGAAAGCCAGGGCCAACTGTCATTAAAGTGCAAAACATGCCCTTTACAGTCTCAGTAGATGAGATTCTGGATTTCTTTTATGGTTACCAAGTGATCCCTGGCTCGGTGTGCTTGAAGTACAATGAGAAAGGCATGCCCACTGGAGAAGCAATGGTGGCGTTCGAGTCTCGTGATGAAGCCATGGCGGCTGTTGTTGATCTGAATGACAGGCCTATAGGCTCTCGGAAGGTGAAGCTTGTTTTAGGGTAGCTGTTAACACAATGTAGTTGTAGACTAGATCTTCATAGTGCTGTGACAAACGCATCCGGATTGGTTTTTGTAGTATTTCCAGGGTAGAACCTGTGGATTGTTTGGATTGTAAAACAGGTTGGTTTTGGTCAGACAGAGCACTGGGGTAGCCATCACCTGCGAAACACTGCAAGGACAGCCGTGCAGTGGGTTTCCCTGTACAGATATGTGGAGAAGCTGGTCAGGCTTGCCCATTGTAGCAGTTTGGTGAGCTCAGCTGAACACAGTGCTTATCAAGGAACCTAGATCGGCTTTGCGTAGTTTTGGGCAGGGGAAGTGGATGAAGTCGGTGAAGCTGGTCAGTGGGTGCTCTTGCAAGCCATTGTAACATAGCTGTTTCTAGATCTGGTTAAAAGGTGGCTGAATTTGCTCTGTTTACAGGTCAAAGCTTTGTTTAAAGTCCTGGTTTTACTCTGCAACTGAACGACCTTTCGGTGTACACGGATTGATTGTTTTGTGTCTGTATCTTCATTTCTCCAAGACTCTTGCTGTACGAGCAGTTGAATTATGCCCGTTGCTGATGTGTCTACCAAACTAACTCCTGAGTATGAGCAGAACCGTTCTGTAAATCCCAGCTGTTCTTTGTGGAGTAACCTTTAGTTATTTATGTCTTGCAATTATAACTGTGCGGAATAAGACTTTTGCCACAAGCATAGCCAACCTCAGACATTACTGTGAGAGTCCTGCAGAACCCTGAAAAAGCACTTGCGGTGGAAGTGACAACTTAAAAATACTCATCATTGTTTAAGTAGTTTGATTTGTTAGGACCACGTGAATCAGTTGGGGTAGGATCTCTGACACTAGTTGGATTTTGATGTTGTGTTACTCACGGGTCTCGACCACCTTTGGTAGAAACTCTGCTAAGAGAACCAAAGCGGTGATTGTTAGTGGGAGATTGGAGTCCAGCTAAAGTCTTTAATTAGTTTATGTATGAAAGAAACCTTTACCTTCAGCAGCTTCCTTGTGGGTTACTGCTGCGGGTGCATTCAGAGAGAACGTTTATTTTTCTCCAACGCTTGAAGAGACTGAGTTTATGATATATTTTTGCAATAAAGTTGTGCTGCAGTGTTCGAAGTCTGTAAAGAGCTGCCATTTTCTTTGCTGTGTCGTAAAGCCTTCCCTGGAAACCAGACAATTTGAAAGGAAGTGACTTCATGTGTGAAAAGTAGACTTTTTTTTGGTTTGTCATTGCTTGGCTTAAGATCAAATTTGAGACTTTAGTTATTGCCTGAAAACCCTGCTGTTTCCTGCAAATCATTGTATTTAAACATGGTGAACTTGAAATCGCGTGGTTTTCTTGGTAACAAGAGAAGGCAGACCCCACAGCCAGTGCCTTTCGGTGGTGCATATCGTGGAGCACTGAAGCGTACGGTCAGGCAAAATTCAGAGGTGCAAGTGGCAACAGTTTTATTCACGTGGTGTTTAGGAGAGATCTGAAACTGTGCGGCGCTGCATCCCGAGAGGATTCCCAGTGCAGGAGTCTGTGGAAGGACTGTGTAAAGGTGTACTTCAATAAAGAGGCGGTTGCATTACCCGGATGCTTCTGTAACTCATTAGCAAACTTTGTTCTGACAGATTACTAGGTGGTCCCAGCTCTGAAAAGTCATGTGATTTGTATATACTGTTTAAAACTAAGCCTCTGTTAATAAAGCTGTCTGTCTCTGAAGCTTCATGTTACGCGTTTCAGCCTCTTTGGGAGTGACGTTTCAACAGCAGATCTTTGTTTCTTTATTTTTCTGTTTTCCTTTGGAAGTCTGAAGTACCCTGCTGATGTCAGAGGACGTGTGCTTAGGAGTCAAGCCTTTCCATTGATTTCAAACACTTGCTCTTTGTTTTTTAAACAACTTTTATTAAAGTTTCATACTATATTTGAGTTACTTGGGTGCTTGTTTCTTCATGTTTCACATTAGAATAAAATTGCTGAAAAGGAAAACTTGGCTTTGTTGTTCACAGAATTGATTTGAGCTGCTAGTGTGTGTTGCCTCGCAGAAACTGGTGATAACTGTTCAAACGCATCGCAGCAACGCCTGCCTTGTTGTGAAATGTGATTAAACTACAGGTATTGGAGATCTTTTAATTTCAAACCTTACTCCTCTCGGTGATGCATACGGGTGTGTTAGTGTTTGTCGGATGTGGCCTGCCTGCAGAATGTGCTTGCGTGCCTGTTCTGGACTTTCTGAAAGTGCAGGTTTGTTTTGGGAATCTTCCAATTTGTGATTGTTGATTTCTTGATTCTTACTCTGTGGCCTAAAGATGTTTCAAGTGCAAACCAATACAAAAAACCCTGTGGTGTTGGGAACATTGACATGGAGGAAATGCTTAGGTGGAGGATTTGGGGTGGGGCAGGGGCCCTTCTCATTGGCAGCCAGTTGATGCTCCCGGTATTTTAGCATAAACTAGTAATCCATTGCTAAACACCTGGATATCCCACATTCCTCAACAGTCAACCCATGTTCAGAATAGGGGGTTGTAGCATATTTAAAGCTTCTGTCTGTACTATGAATGATGTGACTGAAGTCCCAAAGACTTGGGGTGCTTTAGAGGATCAACCACGTATAGAAGAATTCTTTGCAAATAAAAATTCTCAATATTAAATTGCTCTTGTATTGAAGCAGCCCTAAGCTTTATGCTCTGCTAATTTACGACAGCCATATGGTAACTGTGGCAGGGTTTGGAACAGTTGCTTGCTCTGCACGCGGTGGTATTTGTGAGCAGCCTGAAAAGTAAGGGGTAGGAGGACCTGCGAGGTCCTGTCTCCAGTTTGGAAGGTATGTAACTGTCTTCATTGTGTGCTTCAAGGATGGCTGCTAACAAGAGGTGGCAACAGATGCTGCTGGTGCCTGTGGCTCGGATTTGCAGTTGGTTTGGCCTTGGTTCTGTTTGAATGTCAGGAACCTGCATCTTGCTTAGCCTTGTTAGAGCAATGCAGTGGGTGACGCTTGTGTCCTAGTGTCTTTGAGTTACGGAAAGGAAGTGCTTGTGGTTGTGTAAACTGACTGAGTTGGTGTTTTCAGCGGTTCCTTTAGGGTGTAAGTACTACATGTGAAAAAAAACCAGTAAAATTCAGTGTGATTAACATCTCATTCTCCATGGAAAGGCAAATTATCATAATTAATAAGTCCATGTGATAAATCTTCATGGAAGAGCTGCAGTGGTTAGGTGCAAGTGTGACTTTTAAGTGTAGATGTTGCAGCCAAATGTTCTTAGCACAGGTCAGTTCTGTGGCATCACAGAGTGTTAAAGCCAGTTCTTTGTCGATGGATTCTTGTCATGTTCTGAATGCAGATGTAGGGAGAGGCTTGAGGCTTTAAGGACACTCATTTTCTGTTGTAAGTAGTGTTCCCTTCATAGCATTTCGTGTTCTCCTTGACTGCCTGTTCTCCAAGTTCATTGCGAGTGGAGAGGAAAACTACTGCAAACGTGAAGACTGTAGCTGTGCACCAGTTGATGTGGAAGGTTGGCCTTCTGAACAACGTATGTGCTGGTCAGTTCTGCTAAAGTGCTTGGACTGGCTGCTGTTTGACATTAGCAGCTGGCTCACTGAGGGTGTTCTGGTGCTCAGCTAGACTGTAGGGGAGAAGCTATTTACTGAGGCACAGTAGTAGTGCCTTAGCTCTTGTGTAGGCAGAAGCCTAGTTCCTATCTTGGAAGAGGTGTTTGGTTGGAAGGAAGCAGTGTAGAAACTGAACTGGTGTGTTATGAAGTAGTTTGAGTTTAGAGGCAGGTAACTTTGTTCTGTGTCAGTTTGCTCCTGAAGATGTCATGCAGGCCCTTGAAAGAGGAAAAAAAAAATGCTTAATTCTGAGAGGTTTCACAGAGCCTTGGGCCTGGGAGTCATGCTGCAGGTGTGTTTGCTTGGCTGTCCTTGTGCAGGTGTGCTGATACTCCCTCTTGTACTGTGGCTTTGTGCTCTCTTATGGCTTTGGAACTGAGCTAGACTTTGTGCACAGAGCAAATATCTGTTCCTCAGAGCGGAAGATGAAGTGAAACTGTCTGCTGAATGCTGTTGCGGGAATCTCGGGGGGTTCTCTTACCCGTTTCTGGCAACGACCACACCAGTGTAGTGGAAAGATTCTGCTTTCCCGCAGGATGAAATTCTGTTGTTCGGTGGTGTGCGATCACCTGAAGGTTTGTGGCTGCGTACCGGACCTTACAGCCCGGCAGCTGACTTTCTACACAGGTCACTTAGTTAGTAGTTTTCCTGGAGCTTGGTTACTGAATGGAAGGTTTGGATGTCTTTTGTGCAGGGAGCACTACCTGCCTTGCCGATATCTGTGTGTTTCACTCCTGGCTTTAAATACTGTGTGTAAGGAAAGCAGCCCTAAAATTGAAGACCTCCTTCCCCATAGCTCCAAGTGAACGTGGGTGTTGGATGGTCTGGCTATGATTTCCTTACTCACTGGCACTAGCTCCTGTGCCGCTTCCTTGGTTGTCACTCTGGTTTCTGTGAGTGTTCACAGCAGGCAGCATAGGAGAGACAGAACCAGGTGGATTCTGATCTCAGTTTCTTTCCTGCTGCTGCAGAGTCAAAGTCTGCTCTTGTGTGGCTCTTTGTGGTGCGTGTGCTCTTGTGTCTACAGTCTGGTCTGGACTGCTTCCTAAATATGTTAAACGAAGCTTTCAGAAGCAGTGAACATACTTTCTTTTTAGCATGAGTCTGATTTCCGTAAAACCCCTTCTGTAACAGAGTTAACTGTTTTCCCCGAACGTTTGGGAGGTTTCTTATCAGTAAACTACCCCTCTTTCAGATTCTCTTCAGCTGGTGATAGATCATGGCCAGGATAACCTTGAGAAGGGGTAGAGTGGAGATTACCTTTCCAGTGCAGGGTTGAGGGAGTTACCGTTTCCCTGTAAAGTTTAAAACTGAAAAGGTGGGATTTGGGAGTCTCTTGCCCAGGGAAAAGGGGAACTGGTTCCGCGTGAAACTCTGGGCTGACATGGCCTGGCTTTCTAGCCTGGTCACTGCCTCTTGAAGGCTGGCGACTTCCTGAGATCTTTGTGTTGTTGACCAAGGAATCGATGGATGGTGCCTCTCTGGTGTCTGATCTGACCATCTGAAGGTAGGTGGAACCTCCAGCCAGCTGTTACACAGTTTTGAACTGCTCTTCGCTGTAGCCGTTTCCCATTGCATCTGACCGTGTGGGTGTTGTGTTGCTCTGTGCGGCAACAGATAGCTTAGAAAGGCTTTTGGGTCACTTAGGAATGAAGGGCAGATTTGAGGAAGAAAACAACGGAGTAGTGAGAACCTAAACTGTGGAAGGAATTCCTTTTGTGTAGTTTTGGTTGAGAACCTTTCCTGATAAAGTTAACGGAATCGCTGTCACTGCACTGTCTGTGCTCTGTGTGGCCCCTGTTTGCTGGGTGACCTCGCTCTGGTGGCATTGCCAGACTTTGCTCCATAATCTGAGCTGCTTACAGAGCTTTTCAGCGGAATAACCAAAACAGTGATGCTTGTTCTTCTGGGAGAGTGGATACGGGATCTAAAGTCCTTGCTCATTAGAACAGGTTGCTCAGCTTGAAACTGGAAATGGTGATTGTTGGTACTGTTTCAGTATTGGCCAAAAGTTTCCAATGAAGAGGCAGGGTTCATAAATCTGATGTCGTTGAGGAACACTGCTGCAGCTAGTGACGTGAGCAAAGGGGCTGGATAAAGTAGAATTAGGTTCTGGCTGTTGGTAGATTAAATGTGGGGGAAAAAACACCTCATTTAAGGAGGGGAAGTGGACTTGGTCAATGTTACTGGACCTCACATTATTACTGGCTCTAGCTCTGCAGCCCTCAAAACAAGAAAGACTTGTTGGGGTGGGTATGGAGAAGGGTGATGAAGATGATCAGGGGGCTGGAATGCCTCTCCTACAAGGACAGGCTGATGTAGTTTGGATTGTTAAGGCTGAGGAAGAGAAGGCTCTCGGAGGCCTACAAGAAAGCTGGAGAGGACTTCTTACAGGGGCTGGTGGTGTTAGGATGAGGGGTAATGAGGGTTTGAAACTGAGAGAGAGAAGATTTAGATGAGAAGTTATGAAGAAGTTCCTCACTGTAGAGGTGGTGAGACACTGGAACAGGTTGCCCAGGAAAGTTGTGGATAAGAAGCTTTAAGCAGTCTGGTCTAGTGGGAGGTGACCGTGCTCATGGCAGGGGGCGTTTGATCTAGGTGATCTCTGAGGTCCTTTCCAGCCTGATCTGCTCCATGGTTCTGTAATCCAGTTGTCTAGGATTCCTCCACTACTCTCCAGAATTGCTGGAGAGCCTGTCCTCTGTCTTGTGTGAATGAACGCAGTGGTCTTGCAGCACTTGGTGGTCTTCTCATCTATGGACCTAAATGCTTTTGGGAGGTAAGTGTGTGCGCAGTGTGGTGCATGGCTAATTTGGCTGAGTAAGCAGGAAGCCGGTGGCAGAGCATTTTTGTCTTCACGTTAGAGGCACATCAACATTAGTGTAGGTGAAGTAACGCTAGGGTTGACGTTGAGCAGCTGAGGCGAAACTCACTCTTCAGCTTTAGCAAAAACTGCCGGGTGGTGCCCTAGTGAAGAGTGTTTGTGGTTCAGAAATGTCAGTGCTGAGCTTGTGTGAAAAGGAACAGAATCAAACAGTGAGTAGGGAGTTAAATTCTTCAACTAAATCTAAATTTCAGATCAATTAACAGTAGATTGTATGAGACGTGTAATTGATCTGAATGGTTGGTTGTTAAATAGCTGTGCCTGGGGCCAGCATGGCCTTGCGTGTTCTCTGATAGCAAATCAGAGTTGGCTCTGATAGCTGACTCTGTTTTAAAGTGTTTGAAGCCATGGACCCTAAAGTCTGTGATAACCTCTGTGTATAGATAAAAGTGGTTTGAGTTAACAGGGTGCATCTCTTAAAAAGCTTTTTGTAGTCTCACAGAGTGGTTTGGGTTGGAAGGAACCATAAAAATCATGTCGTTCCAATCCCCCAGCCATGGGCGCTGACACCTCTCACTAGACTGGGTTGCCCAGAGCCCCAGTCTGGGGCTCCAACCTGGCCTTGAGCACTTCAAGGGAGTGGGTAACCACAACTGGTCTGTGCAGCCTGTTCTAGTGCCTCAGCACCCTCGTAGTGATCTTCTTCTGAAGATCTAGTCAAAATCTCCCTGTAGCTTGAAACCATCACCCTTGTGCTATCACTAGAGTCCCTTGTAGGAAGTGCCTCTCCAGCTTTCCTGAACCCCCTTTCAGATAGTGGAAGGGTACTGTAAGGTCCTCCCACTGGAGCCTTCTCCAGGCTGAACAATCCAAACTCCCTCATCCTGTCCCCACAGCAGAGTTGCCTCAGCCCTCTGATCATCCCTGTGGCCTCCTCTGTACTTGTTCCAAACAGTTCTATGTCCTCTTTGTACTGGGGACTGCAGAAATGGATGCAGGACTCCAGGTGAGGTCTCAGATGGACAGAGCAGAGCAGGAGAATCCTCTCTGTTGCCCTGCTGATGACACTTCTTTTGACGCAGCCCTGCATGCAGTTGGCCTTCTGGGCTGCACTTACACACTGCTGGCTCATGCTGAGCTGCTTGTCTACCAGCACCCCCAAGTCTTTCTCCTCGAACTGTTCTCAGTCTTTTCACCAGCCAGCAAGTGTTTGTGCTTGGGATTGCCCTAACCCAGGTGTAGAACCCTGGACTTGGACTTGTTGAGTCTCATGCAGTTTTGGGGTGTATTTGAAGACTTACGTACACAGTACTGTGACGAACTGCACAAACGTCCTGCTCTTGTAAGGCCTCTTTTGTCATCTGGACATTCACCTCCTTTTGGGTGGGTGTGTTTTTGTTAGATGAGGATCGAAATGGCAGTTCTGCCTTGCAGATGTCTTGCTAGTTCTTGGAACGAGCAGGTAGCATTTGGCTACCCTGATTGCTCGAGGAGCATCCAAGCAGTCTTTTTCTTGTGCTGGATAGCTGGTGCTGCTTGTCCTTCTTAAGCTTGTCCTTAGTCATGCCGGTAAAAATAGCTGCAGGTAGGATCAAGAACAAGTTTTGTGGTTTAAACAAAAGCAATACTAAACCGAGGTAATACATGCCCTTGTATGGGTTTGCTGACATGCTGAGTCTTTATGAAGGACCTGTTCTCAGGGCAGTGACTTGGCTGGATGTAACCCTAGTATCGTTCGATCCCGTTTCTGTGAAAGGAGTCTCTGTATGCAAGTCGTGAGCCAGCCACGATGTAGTGCGTAATCTTCTCCGCCTTGTTTGGCCTTGAAAAGGTTGTGAGAGCCTATGTGGAGTGTTTCTGTGCAGCCCACACTTCAGAGCGGCTCATGTGTAATGCTAAGGCAGGCACTGTTTTAATCTTTGTCTCCACACCCCTCTGCCTACCACATTAGGTGTGCGTAAAGGTGAAGGTTCTGCAGTGCACAGGCCATTAACTGCTGAGCCTCTCAGACTGTCCTGTCTGCTGCCTGTCACAGTTCCTTGGCTGTTCCTTTGTGGTGTAGATTGTGCTTTGCTGCTCAGAGAATGTGCAACCTGTAACCGCCGTTTCCAGGTTCCACCAAGCGTGGTAATTCTGCTTGCAGGAGACGTAATTAAATCCATGTTTTCCAGTTGCTAAATTTACTCTTTTTCAGAGATTTTTTTCTCAAATCCAATTTCATGAGGAGCTGGATTTAAGTTTGAAGTCCATAAAGACAAAAGCTTGAGTTGTGAGTGTCTTTCTGCATTGCCTGAGAACTTGAAAGGCCGCATCAGCTTTGCCCTTGCTCATTTTACGGAAGCGGGAGTTGTTGCTGTGCAGTAACAACCTCAGGGCAACTGAGAACAGCCTAAAGAGTTCTGCTGGGGGATCTCAGCCTGTTTTGTGACCGCTCATTGGTGAGAAACACGGCAAACTTTTAGCCGAGTAGCTGTTGCGCAGTGTGCTTACCAACATTCTTCAGTGATGTGAATTTACTTCATCAGGCAGCCAAGACTGATGAAGTGTATTGCTGGCGGGTTTGCTGTGAAGTGTTGCATTGAGCGCGTGCTGCTCACACAGTGTGAACTGCTCTAGACAGATGGACCTTAGTGAGCTTCTGCCTTGAAGTCACAGTAGTGATTTCGTGACTCTGGTGGGGAACGGGTAACACTAGGCAGGCTCTGGAGTAGGTGCGGGATGGTTTGGCTTTCCAGCCTTTAGGAAGGACACAGGTTGCTAGAGGGAGTGGCTGAAGGGATGCCAAGACCTGGCCTTGAGAATGGCGGGTGTGTGTATGTCAGGAGAGGTGTGTTGAGTTGTGTACAGGTGAAACTGCAGCATGGTTGAAGAACCAAAGAGGGGGTTTACTGGAGTCGTTGGCCTGAGATGAGAATAACTGGATTTTTAAGGGAAAGAACAAGGCCCAGAGAAGGTCAAAGATTTGCAGTGTAAAATGGGGCATTTGGAGTTTTTGCAGAGGTCTTTGTATTTCAGTGATAAATATTTGCAATGGGTGGGGTGGGAAGAGCAGCTGAATAAAAGAAGATGAAAGAAGTTAGAAAAATCCACTTTGGTTGGAGAAGTCAGTGAGTGCTGACAGGATTTCAGTTGCTGCTGTTCAGATTAAGCCAAATGGAAGATGGACTCCAAACCCCCACCTGCTTTAAGTTAGTTAGTCAGGGACGTGGGTTTTGGTGTTTTGCTGCCAAGGGCTCTGAAGAACTTTGAAATGTGGGGCTTTTGCATGAAGACCTTGGAAAAGTACCGTGGATTTTGGTGGAAGTCACGTGCTGTTCTGAGCAGTGTTGTGGTTTAATTCACAGAGCAAACGTGTTTGATGTGGAACCAGTGCTGGCCTGTCAGTCTGTCCGCTTGTTTCTCGGGGAAGTGTAGGGTATAGTCAGTAAAGTTGTGCACAGACCTTTGTCAGTTGTGATGAAGCGGCATGTTTGTGGGCTCTAAGTTAGAGGTGAAGATTGAGCAGCGTAGAGGTGAACTTGCAGAAGTGTGTTTTCCCTGCAGTAGGCACTTGGCTGTTGCTCACTGAGAGGGCAACTGCAGTAAAGGAGATGAAATTATTGAAGCTCCAGTTTGCATTTTCTGCTGGAAATTACAGTCCTGTCAGTGGGTTTTGCTTTATTTCAGCTTTTGAAAAAACCTGCCATAAATGTGCTCTTTTAGTTGCACGCAGATGTGTTTTGCGTGTGTTTGGTTAGTGTGTAGGTGTGGCCCTCTGTGATGGGGCTCAGTGGTGGGGTTGGCAGTGTCAGCTTAGCAGGGGCACTCGATCAAAAATTGCTTTTGCGGTCTCTGTGGTTCTGTGACTCTGAATGGGAGTTTCGCCTGTCAATTTCTGTGAAGGGCTGGGAGGGTGGGGTGCCACAGCGGGTGCTCAGCGCTTGGACTTGCAGGCTGCCTTGTATACAAAACCCTCCAGGTCATCGTGGTGGTACTGGAACCGCGTAGCAACAACGCGGTGAGCAGGACTGGGTGGTGGCTTGCAGAGCGTGCTGCACCTTTGTCATTGGCAAGTAAGTGGGAGAGACAACTGTTGTTGTTGCAGGCTGTTATGGGTCAATCTATAAGAAATCCTTTATGAACTGAATGTGTTTGAATTAATCTATATAAAGCAGTTTGCTTTGGCTGAAGCTTTTGATTTGGAAATACCGATTGTCTAGTGTAAACCAGAAGTTTCAAAGACTAGTGTTGTGATGGGAGGAAAATCAAGAGTGGCTGTGACGTGGGGGGGGTGAGTGAAATAAGGAATTGGCGAATTCCACAATGTCTGGAGCCATTGGAAAATAGAGGAATATGACCGTGGCAACAGACGTGATGGGAATTGCGTCGTAGTGAAGATCAACTGATGTGAGTCTGACAGCCGAGAGGACACGTGTGCTCTCCGAGACCTTCACTGGAACAGCGGGGAGCTTGTGTTTGAGTTGTTGACTCGAATGTGCACACTGAATTAGCTGGGTGTTCTTGGAGTGCCAGCCAAGGAAGCAAGAAAGGCTGTTAATGAAAACCATAGAACCCAAAGTTGTTCTAGTTCAGTTACGCTGGACAGTATACCTGGCATGGGATCAGAGCATCTGCGTACCGTCAGAACACAGTAACCCCTGGAAGCCTTTTCTTATGCCTTGTATCTGTTGTGGTAGGTGGTGGGGCAGCACTGGTCGGTCAGCAGTGCACGTGCAGCGTGATGCTCGCTGGGCAGCTCTCAAAGTGTCAGAGTGCCAGGACAGTGTGGTGGTTCAGAACACAGAAGCCTGTCAGAAAAAGAAGAGTATCATAGGCTTCTGCTTAATAAGAGACTGGATGGGAAGGTTTTGTCAGGTGTGAGGTTGTTCCCAATACAGGTGCCAAGTGCAGGCATTTTCACAGCTTTGGGGATTTGTCACTTCTCTTGGGGAGTGAACCTTTGGGACCCTTTGTGGAGAGAGGTGCAGATGAACATAAACGGATCCATTTAATGCCATTTTTTAACAGGAACAGCCGTGCAGTTACTACGGTAAAACACAGTTTGCTTTGAAGGGTGAAAGCGAATCCCAGAGTTGTTGGTTTAGGGTGGAAAAGACAGTGTTTGAGGCAATGCTTATCATTGTTAAATCTGGTTTGAAAACAGCTGGTGGCTGAAGTTGGGGCACACTCTGCTAATTGCTGATGAGCTTTTTTCATTCAGAAGTTTTGGTGTGGGGTGGGGCTGGCAACTGAAACACCTTACACTTCTGATCTTTTTAAGCCTTTCTGGTACCAGGCAGGTCTGAAGAGATTGGTGCTGCTCCTACTGAATGCGCTAGCAGGGTAGCTGGTGGAGATACTCAAGGAGAGGCTGGGCAGATCTGGCTTGACTGAGATGGATGTTGTGACTTAACAGACCACTGACACCTCACGTTGCTGCTGAGCCACCCAGACTAGTCATAAGATCACCATTTTCTGCTGCTCACATTCAAGGAACTGGTAAAAACTGCAGAACACAGCACAACAATGTGCTGGAAAGCTGTGAGGTGAAAAAACCATGTGGGCTCTTCAAGGATGTCTGTAGACACTATATAAACAGCCACTGACTGACATTCAAGCTGCTGTTTTCAGATTAAATACTAATTTTTTTATCTGAATCAGTGAAGCATCTTTCCCTCTGATTTCTGTGAGGTTAGGGTTAGGTCCATTGCTATTAAACCTGTTTTCTTCTGATTCCTTGAGATGCTGAGGGAGCACAGCGGTTAGAACAACAGATCCTGCTCAGCCACTTCAACCAACCAGCCTGGCTGTAGTCTGCTCTGTCCTGATTGTCATGTGCATCAGCTGGTGCCCTGTGATCTTTGGGCGGAACGGGAGGATGCAGTGGGAAAGGATCCCCTATGCTTGGTAACTTCCCTGGGGTTTTGCAGATGTCTGAGTTGTGCTTCAAGGGAAATACCATGCCGATACTAAATCCAAAACAGTAGGATGAGACGAGCTTCTGAGTATCATTGTATTGAAAAGTAAGCACTTAAAACAGAAGGTGTTTTCATCAAAGAGATTCAGATGGAAGGCAGTCGGGTCACTGTGCCTCCTGGCTTTATTGTGTGGTTGAACAGTTCCCATCTCAAGCTTCTACCTTTTCCTTAATGGTGTCTCTGTAACGTGGAATAAATATGTACAGACTTGCTCTGCTTGCAGCTTGAGATCTCTAGTAGTGGGCTGGTTTCCATCCAGAGAAGCACCTCTGCTGTTCGGGGATGCTAAAGCTTACAGGGTTAACTGTATTTCTGATCCTTTGTGCTCTGTGAGGAGGAAAGGTGGCTCCTAGTTCTGTCTCCTGTTAGGGCGGAATTCTTTGTTGCCGTAAAGGAAAAGAAAGGAGCCAAGGCTGGCTGTTTTGATCTTCTGTGTCAAACGTCTGGTGTCAGAAACATGCCTGGTTGTCTGGAGGTCCAGATGTTACTGCAAGGTGTGAGCTGGGCTGGTGGAGCGGGATGGATGGCTAACAGACCTGTGACTTGTGGTTTGAGGACATGCATATACTTATTAAAGGCAGTGGTTTCTTTGTGATTCTTATTTGGGTTTAAAGTCAACTGAAGTGGAAGACTGATCGCTTGGACTAGCAGTTTGAACAGTTGACCACACTACTTCAAGCTGGCCCCACTGAAAATGCTGGCCCTAAAGCACGTGGTGATGGTGGCCTTTGTACAAGGCTGAACTGTGCTTTTGTGCCCATAACTTTGCTACTTCTTACTGAGCACTAGTTCTGTCCTGCCACCATCGCTGGAGCACCCGTGCAGTGTCTTTAACATCTGTCTGAACTGCCCAAGGCACTGTGTTCTCTGAGAACAGCTTATACTTCACTGTGGTAACTGTTTACACCCGCTCGTACAAGCGAGCCGCCGCGCGGGCCCTGTGACACCGGACAGACGCAGACAGTCCCTTTCTTGTGTTTGAGCGCTGCAGGAGCTCCTCTGTGAAACGGAGCTTGGAGTGCTTGTTAGAGCCCTCAGCCTGCCCGGTCTGCTGAAGGCTGGTCTGCTGAAGGCTGGTCACCAGCCTTGAAGTGTGAGAATTAGAGCTGCTCCTCGCACACACGTGTCGGCGGTTTCAGGGGTAGTGAAGAGCAGTTGCTCCTTGTGAAGGGACAGGCCCCGGAGCGGGTTCGGCCGCAGCGGCCTCTCGGGATTCCCGGGAGCGCGGTGGGGGCGAGGTTGCGGCCGGGCGCCGGAAGGACCCGCAGCCCCTCCGGCCCGCTGCGAGCACGGGCCCAGCCCCTGAAGAGGCGGGGGAGCAGGAGGAACCGGTCTGACCCTCTGCTTTGCCCGCAGATGGCCGGGTGCGTGACCAGGGTGGAGCTGTCGGTGTCCTGCCAGAACCTCCTCGACCGGGACCTGGGCTCCCGGTCGGACCCGCTCTGCGTCCTGCTGCAGGAGGCGGGCGACGGCCGCTGGGCCGAGGTGAGGGCGCGGCCTCTGCTTCTTCGCGGGAGCGCGCTCCGCCCCCTTCCCCGCGCGTACCTCCCGTTTCCACGCTCCTGCGCCCCGGCTCAGGCTCTGCCGAGTCCAGGGGTCGCTGCGTTCGCCCGCTGCTCCCGCGTTTGCTCGGAGCCGCCCACTCGCTCGCCTGTGGCGATGCGGCCCGGCCTCCCGCAGCCTTCAGTTGTCGGGGTTAACCTTCACGGTGACAGCGAGCGTCCCTCGCACATCCGTCTCCTGCCGGGACTGCCGCACCGATCCTGGCCCAGGACTTGTGGCCCGGCCAGGGCCTGAGCTGGCCCGGTGCAGGTGACGGCTGTGGGGGACTTTTCTCCTCATCAGCTGCTTTGCTTCCCTCTCTGTGCAGCTGGATCGCACCGAGAGGATCAAGAACTGCCAGAACCCCGAGTTCTGCAAGAAGGTGGTCGTGGACTACTACTTCGAGAAGGTGCAGAGGCTGAAGTTTGGTGTGTACGACATTGACAACAAGTCCTTCGATCTAAGGGACGATGACTACCTGGGAGGGATCGAGTGCACGCTGGGACAGGTACACATGGGGGCATTGGGAGTGGTCTGCAGAGTGGCAGCGGGCTTTGGGTTTATTACAAGAAATGAGGTGAAAGGATGCTTTACCAAAAGCTTTGAGACGTTTCAGTTTGAGGTGGTGCTGAGCCGCTCGGTTTGCGTTACTGCCGAGTGTTGTTGGGAAGTTGTGTCAGTCACAAAGTTAACATGGTTTGCAATTAATTGCTTAATGTGGGACACGCATGTGGCACTGATGGCAGTTTAGGAGTGAGGCAGAGCTTGAATGGGGTGTCCTTTGCAGAGTGATCATCAGCCAGTAAATCGGGGCCTCTGTGTTCATTTGCAGAACAGGGGTTGATATAAGGAGACTGACAGTTAGAATTGTGTGAAGAGATGTGCTGTAAAGCATGTTTTTGCTTTACAGGGGAAAGGGGAATGTGGATGTGCTTTGAGAAGAATGGGGGGTTGGGGCTAGTAAAACAAAGGTGTCTGGTTACCAGCCTTGAAGTACAGATAAAGAGAAGAGAAGGGAACAACTAATCTTCAAAGAGCAGAGCTAGGTGGTTAAAAAGATGTTCAAGGTTGTTTTCCGAGGCTTGGGTCTGTAACAGCTTTGCACTCTTGCCGAGGAGGTGAAGTTACTGTGAAAAAGGTCTTCAGTGTCAGTCAAGAGACCATGCCTGAGACCTCAAGACCAACTGCACAGATGCAAACAGGATGATAACAACTAATTGCAATATTCCCTACTGTTTATGCAGATGTGTGAAAAGACTGTCTATAACCTGGTGAAATCTGCGTTTAGGTGCGCACAGTTTGGAAGATTTTCCCCCGTGTGCCCAGCGCTGCAATAAAGCCAACCTGCCCTTTCTCTCTGCGAATTGTTCATTTCTGCACGTCAGCGCTGGTGTAGCTAGAGGGGAGAAGGAAAGCGAGGCTCATGTTATGAGGGAAAGGCTTGGAAGGTTAGAGTTTGTTCAGCTTGCAATAGCTGTTGGCCACTTGTGATGAGAACGTCACTGTGTGTTGGAGATGGCAAAACTAGGAGATTGAAGTGAAGTTTGAAGACACTATGTGGGTACCATTCACTGGGTAGCAAGAGAAGGTCACATTTGGACTGTCTGGATGCTCATGAGCTCAGATTCTGGAATACGTTGGAAACGCCTTTAAATTCACTTGTTCCTGAGGAGTAATTCCTTGCGTTTTGTCTGATGTGACACTTTTGTTCTCTGTCTTATAACCCTAGGTTGTGTCCAGCTCTGTGTTGACCCGACCGCTAGAGCTGAAGCAGGGAAAGCCAGCAGGAAAGGGCACCATTACGGTAAAAAAAGGGGTTTGTGATGGGGGGAATAAGGTTGTTTCTTATTCTTTCATGTGTTGCCTGGGATAACGTAATGTGTATGGTTTGCAGTCAGGCTGTTTGCCAGTGCTGCACATGCGTGGGAGCGGTGCACCGAGAGTAACTGCAGTTTCTGTCGTGAACAAAGTTCAAGTAGAGCTATGTGGAGTTGCTGATGCTGAATTACCTCTCCTAAATGTCTTTGTCACAGATTTCAGCAGAGGAGATCAAAGATACCAGGGTTGTGCACTTGGACATCGAAGCCCAAAACTTGGACAAAAAGGTAGTGACTTTCATGTATGACATTGGGTGCTTCTTGATGTTTGCCAGTGGCACCCCTTGGCCGGGGTGGGTCCTCTGTGTTTGCAGATGTTCAGCTAAGCTGGATGGTCTGTGTAGGAGAAAAGGCGCTCGCTGTGTTTGTTACTTGCAGTGAAGGTAAATCTGAAACAGTTCTTTGTTGAAAACTGCGATGTCAAATCAGAAACTCAACTCATTTTGGCTCTGGAATGTTCTGTATATGAACAGAGTTGAGGTGCACTGTTGCCTCCAGTGAGTATCACAGCTGTAACCTGAGCCCTTGATAGGCTTACTGAGGAAGGAAGGTGTAAGTGTGGGTGTGCTGCCTTAAACCAAAGCCAAGTCCAGGAGTTCAGCACCCTCGCTGTGTAGTTAGCAAACTGACGTGAGTGGTGTCACAGAAATGATGTGAGGAGGATGTCTTGCAGTCAGAGCAGGTAAGTTTTGATGACTTAGTAAGAGAAGCAGTTTAAAAGTTAAAAAACAAAGTGAAATAAGAGAGGAAAGTAGACGTTTAGTTTCTTTGACCTTATGCTTTGTTTAAGGAGTTGTCTAGTGACTAGCCAGCGTTTCTCATCTGAATAAAATACAACTAATTGCTTGTGTTGGGCTTTTGATTGCAGGATTTCTTGGGTAAATCGGATCCGTTTTTGGAGTTCTACAGGCAGAACGATGCTGGAACGTGGCAGCTGGTCTACAGATCAGAGGTAGCGTTTGTGTGTTTTTCTTGAGTGGATTTGCTCGCTCCTCCTGAAAGTCAGTCCCACTCCCTGCTCACTGCCATGGCAGAAGATTCTTTATTTGCTGCCTAGGGATTGGATTAAGTTGGCTTAGTGAAGAGTCCCAGCGTGCACCAAGTGAGCAGAGCAGCATGTCTCTCCTTGCTTTCAGTGGTGATGAGCTGTTAGGTTGGCTTTGCTCTAAAATTTAACTTCTGTCTGAACCTCACCCTTTTATTTTTTACAAAGCTTTTGCTTGGCTTTTTATGTACGTCAGGGTTGAACTGACCGAGGCTGTTAGTTAAATCGCCCTGCAGAACCCTTGCGGTGTGTTTGTCAGTGACCTGCACACCACATCCCTCATGTGACGTTGTGCTCTAATGTTTTCTAAGGTGATTAAGAACAACTTAAATCCATGCTGGAGGAAGTTCAGTGTTCCCTTGCAGACTTTCTGTGGTGGAGATTTCAATAAGCCTATCAAGGTACAGTCTTCAGAAGTTTTTGTGCTTGCTGTTCTAAGTAACTCGGTCTCTGTTAACTCTGTGTTAGCAGGCTGTCTGCTCGTGTTTATGTTTTTAGCATTCACTAAGGTTTCTAGAACAGTAGTGAGGCAGGTAAGCGACTGTGTTCTGTGAGGTCTATATTATAGCTGGTGAGTTGTTGTCACATCCTGATCTGAAGAAAAGGGGAGTGCCTCAGGTTCATGGATTCACTTAGGGTTGAATTAAGGAGACTGACTCCACAGGTCTGCATGAAAGTCAGAGTTTTGTCAGATTCTGAACTCAGAAGGCACAGAAATCACTAAAGTTACTAGATGCCCAACTCAAAGAATAGAGGAGAGGAAAGGGAGAGAAGAGAGTTGAGATCAGATCACCACTCCAGCCTGCAGACTCTGGCACCCCCGACCCTGCCTCCCACCTTGGGTCCTCAGATCTCTGCCCGTGTTCTTAGTTTCTTACTGGGAGTGAGTGGTGGTGATGGGTGATCTTTGCTTCCCCAGCTTTTCAACGTGTCAGTCTCCGATTCCCACTGCGATTGGGGAGGGCTGATGGTGAAGCTGCACACCTTTTGTACTTGCTGCCAAGTGAGTTCTTTCTGCCCCCGCAACAGCATGGGGAACCCTGTTCACAAAGTCGCAGCCCGACCAGTGGCCAGTAAGTCCTTGAGAGGTAGGACCTCACTGCATTCTCCAGGCAGAGCTGGCAGAGCTCCCGGCCCTGCCTGCTGCAGAGTGCAGGCATCCCCCACTGCCCTGCTCACAAATCATCGCAGTCATTTGAGCCGTCTCGCTTGTTGGTGATCCAAGTCTGACAGTTGTCAGTGAGGAAGTGCAGCAGTGATACCTCTGATGGTCAGTCTTAAGATTTGTAGCGGACAGTTTTCAGTGTTTGGGCCGGGGTTCCAGGTTGGGTTTGGGGATTTGAGGGGGGAGGAGGGGGAATGTGTTTGTGTTTTTGTGGGTCTCTTGGTTGGGTCTGTGTGGGTTTGTGGTTTCTTGTTAAATTTGGTTTTAAGGTAACTGAGAAACTCGTGTGTTGGACAAGTGGAAGTGTCTTAGGATACTGACAGAGACAGGACCTCAGTACATCTGTCAGATCCATCCATGCATGGGACTGGCAGGTCTGTCTCAATCCTTTCTCAGTCTGTTCTAACTAGAAACTTGGGGCTGAGTCAGAACTGCAATTCCTTGTGGTCTTGTCTGTGGTAACTGATTCTGGTCCTGGCTTATGGAGGCGGTAGCAGAGCAGTTGCATCTTTTCATGAGCTTGAGCAACAGGATCTGTTAATGTTGCAAACAATGTGTTGACTATGTAAAGGCATTTAAAATAGTGTACGGTTCTGTGTGAGCGCAGCACCTCTGCTTATCCAACTCCTCAACACTTCTCCATTTGCAGGATTTTCCTGGTCCCTCCACCCTGCCTGTGAAGATCCCTTGTTCTGGTCTGGAAGGTTTAGCACAGTGCATGTGTGCAGGTGTTTGTGTGCAGCACGCCAGGGCCAGTTAGCATCTGAGGTGATTGACCTGGAAATCGACCTTCAGGTGTGCTGGCCTTGATCTGCGGCAGTGGTCCTAGGGGTGTTCATGAGCTTGTTTTTGCTGAGGAATTGACAGTCTTGGGTCAGAAACAAGTCCTCTTGGCCCAAAAGTGAGCAGCAGATGTGGAAAGGAGATGGCAAAGAGACACATGTTGTAATCTGTCACAGCAGGGGTGGGGCTGCACGGAGTTTGCCTGTTCTATTATCTAACACTATGTTTGCTGCGGGCTGAAATTCCCATGACTTGCTGATTTTGTTTTTGTTGCCGCCTTGTTCTTTGTTTCTGTTTGGTTGTTATTCTTTGAGCTGGGTGATTTGGTTTGGAGTTTTTGCTTATTTTCTAGAGGCTTTCTGTGCTTTGGAGTGGACTCTGAAATTAGTGGCTTCTTGGAAAAGGGGAGGGGGGGGGTTCACTCTTTATTTTAGCCTGAATTACCCATGTGCATGCAGATGGTCTATGAAGTCTCACACTTCATAGGCTGCTTGGCCTGCAGCTTCATCCGTTAACATTGTGGGTGAGTTTGGGATTAGTTTGCTGTGGCAGTGAGGCAAGGCTGAGCTCTAGAGCTGAGTGTGATGTGACCCAGGGAAGGCAAAGATTGTCTGGAGGCTCTGAAGGGTTTTGGCCTGAGTCCTTTTCCCCCCACCCGGTGGGTATGCTGGTCATGTTGAGGACAAGGCCATGTGGCCCTTGCCGTGTTGTGCGTCTGGGTTGCCTTGGTTGCCAAGATCTGTCCTTGTCCTAAGGGCTCTGTGCTTTTGGTGTGAGGCTGTGCCAGGGAGTCCTGCAGAGACTGCTCTGTCCTGGCTTCCCTACCAAAGGACTCCTTTCCCTGGGACCTGCCCTGCTGATGGTGACTCCAGAGTGCCCCTGGGGGCGGCTGGGTGCCCTTTGGGGACCCTGGCTTGGATTGAGGCCTCTCTCACCTCCGAGTGCTGTGTCCTGGTGCCCTCTGCACTCCCACCCGCTCCCACACAGGCACGAAGCAGTTCTGGAGAAACAGCTTTTAATGGAACAGGTCCAAGATAAAAGGTAGCGAAGAAATGGCTCCGACCTTCTCCCCGCCCCAAACACACCCCTCCTTTCCCACCTCTGCTCCCCCATCTCCACCTCATCCTTGCTGTGGGGCTAGTCCCAGCTCTCAGCGGACTGAGGTGGGGGCAGCTCCTTCCCCGCGTCATCCGCGCACGGCTCCTGGGGCCCCATCACCCCGATGCCGTAGAGCCCTTCCAGGCTCAGCATGGCCTCCGAGATCTCCGGGACACTCTAGCTGGGGGTGAGCAGCTCGGCGGGCAGCGAGAGCGAGGCAAAGTCGCACACCGGGGTGGCTGTGCCAGCGACACTGGGGTTCCCAGGCCTGAGCCCCAGCGCATGCGAGGAGCAGTCAGAGAGCCTCGGGGCATCTTCGAGAGCCACCACCTCGGGCAGCACCTGCTTGCCTGCTGTGTGCGCACGGCCTTGGTNTGCCTGCTGAGCCGGCCCCGATGGCCAGCATCCCCCCACTCTGTGCCAGGCACGTGGGGAGCTGTGTCTGGGGCACTGCCTGTGGTGCGAAGCGCTGTGGCGCAGCGGGACAGGGTTGCAGATGGGGGAGAAGTCCCTCTTGTAGGAGGTGAAACGGAAGAGAAGGCCCCAAGTGTGTGGGAAATCCCTTGGAAATGGGGCGATGCCCAACACATCGAAGGGAGGGCAGGGACGCCTGAGCCTGCTGAACCCCTGTGTAGAGACTGTGATGGGGGTGCTGGGGTGCCAGAGCGGAGAGGGTGCTGTACCTGCTGGTGGTGCCTGGAGTGCCCGGTCTGTGGGCAGGGGCTGCTCCTGTCTGGGCTGTTGGCACAGGCTGGCTACTTCTGAAGAGAAACAGGAACAATGGCTGAGGTCACCTCTGCTCTTGGCCCCCAGGAGCATCCTTGGGCTGCAGGGTCAGGGTCAGTCCGTGCCTTGGGGGTAGAAGGCTTCGGGGAGCACCGGGGGCTGAAGGAGCTGGGGTGCTGGGCTTGCCGAGGGGCTGCTTGGTGGGAGACCCCATGGTGGCAGTGCCATGGTCTGCTCAGTCCGTTGGCTACTAGGGACTCCGAGTGGGGGGGCCTCCAAGGAGGCAGTGTGGGGTTCTGTGGGTTCTGCCCTGCTCCAGACTACTCTGACAAGCACACTTAGGTTGGAGACCTTCAGGTTTGTGAGTTCCAACCAGTTCAGCACTGACAGGTCACTGCTAAGCAGTGTCCCTCAGCACAGTATCCCTGTGGCTTTTGAACCCCTCCAAGGCTGGGGACTGTGCACTGCCCCAGGCAGCCTGTGCAAGGCCTGGGCAACCCTCTTCAGGAAGACGCTTTTGCTCGTGCCTGCTCTGGAACCTCTGTGCCACACTGTCCCTCTCAGCACCCTTCTGAACCCGCCTCCCTGACTCTTGGTGCTGGGGGCTGTCCTGACAGGGACCTCACCCTGCACCTCCAGCAAGCTGGACCCAGAATGGTGAGGCTGCTTCCCAAAGGAACTGATGGCTAAACTGGCCTGGGGTTGTGTAGGACATGGATGGTGAAGAGAAGTCCCTAGGCACTTTGTGGTGAGTGTGTGGCTCACTTTTTATCTTAGCCCCTCTTTACTGGTCTTGCAGTTGCCCCAGGTGCAGCCAGACAAGGGGAGGGAGGGTGTCTGCCTGGCCTGCAGCTCCCTATCCTCCACGTTCATGGGGGCATTTTGCTCCCTAGTATTTTGGTATTTCTTTCTCAGTGATTACACAGAGCAGTGTTCTCCTTGTTCTGCGTTGAGAACGGCTCAGGTTTGTGATGCCGACTCATGGTGACAGTTCTGTGAAAAATATGGGCAAGTTGCCGCGGGATCCCTCCCTGAGAGTAACGTAAATGGAAGCGGCAAGTGTTAGGCGGGTGGGCGCTGGCACAGAGACTGAAGCTGCCATTCCCTGTGTTTGGTGGCCAATGCAGGAAGGCAATCGTTAGAGTTCCTTCTGGGGATGGAAAGGAACCCTTTATGCACTGACTGTATCCCAGAGCTCCTGATGAGTCTTGGGTAGTTCATTTGTGAGGAAGAAAACCTCATCACTGGTGGCTCTGCACTGTGTCCTGCAACATCAGTAGCCGCACTGAGAGAGCTCTTGCAGAAAGAGGTTTAAGCCACAGTCTTGTTTTCCCACTGCAAGGCTGAAGGATGACATGGTGCCTCCTGTTCAGGTGTCTAGATTCAGCTGTGCCTCACCTGGCTTGTTTGCAGGTTTCCCACTGGTACCAGTGGAAGGTCCATATCGAGTCACGTTAGCCCTAACCAGAACCCCGCATCAAATTCAGACATCAGCCATTCTTACAGAGTTGAACCTGTGGGTTCATCTTGTCCTTGGGTCCCCAAGAGACAGCTGTTGCTGTGGTTCGTACTGGAGCGACATCAGTGTTCTGGTGCAGATTTTGGAAAGAGAGCACTTTAGGATTCTGTTGGTGTCAGTCTGAGTGTGGAGGAAGCAGCTGTTCACAGCCTGTTGCTTGACTGCTTCTGCTCTTGGTTGTGTTCTGCCTGTGTTGTGCCTGATTTAAACCTGTCTAGTGATGGAGTAGTGAACGGTGATTGGGGTAAATGCAGAAAGGACAGGCAGTGCTCTGTGGAAACGGCAGGGTTTGTGAATCGGTGCCGTTGCTGGGCGGGAGACTCCGCACAGAGTCCTGAAGCAACACAGTTCAGGTAGTGCCCAGTACCCGAGTTGCACACCTAGTCCCCAGTTGCCTCATGTTTCTCAGTCTGGGTGGTGACATGTTTGGGAGTTTGGTGTTGATGGGTTTGACTTGCTTTCCCCGTCCTCTGTGTTTAAACTGGGGAAGGTTGTCACTGGAAACTCTTGCTGCGCACTCACATGAGCGAGCAACTTTCTGCTTCCTGAGATCCCTTCTTGATGTCTGTCTCACTATCAGGCTTTAGGTAGTGATGGCCCCACCAGTTCAGGTACAATAGGGCAGTTCCTCACTGCAAAGCTGTGGGAAGCAGGAGCTCATACACTGAGCAGTTGCAGTTCTCCACAGGGCAGTCCGCTCGCCCACTGCTTGTGTTCTCTTCCCTTCCAGGTGCAGTGTGCGGATCACGACAGCGATGGGTCGCACGATCTGATCGGTGTGTTTGAAACTGACCTGGCCCAGCTGCAGAGAGCAGGTGACGGCGCTCCGGTGAGCTGCTTTAGTCCTGTGCTTAGTCCATGGCAACCTGTTCATTCACTAACATGGTTTTACAGATGCTCCTTAACGCTGACCTCGGGGATGTGCTTGCTGTTTGTGTCTCCAGAAGTGTTCTCGCCTGTGTCTTTGCGTCATTAAGGCGGCATCTGGGAAGGACAAAACCTGGTGTGAGAATCGAAACTGCTCTGTTTTCTTGGGATCATGAGTCCAACCTGAATGATTCTCTGATTCCAGTTGCCAGCCAGCTTCCTTTCTGTTGTTGCTTTCCTAGAGCTGGTGGAAGGTTCTTGCTTTTTTCCCTGGCTCGTGTGGAATCGGAACTCAGCAGTGAAAAGAGACTGTTTCTTGTTTCACTGCCATGTGGAACCTGCAGGCTGTTCTCCCTCCTGCGCTGCAGTCCTTCCCTTCCTGGAGTGCAGTCCTTCCCTTTAACTGAGGAAGAACCTGACTGTATTAAGAAGAACACTTGTGTTTGTGGCTGACTTTTCCCTCTGCTGTAGCATCCACTATTCTGGGACTGCACAGAGTGACAGCGGCATTGCGCAGGAGACTTTCCCGACGTGTTTCCCTGTGCTTTGGCCAGTGCTCATAGCAAAAGCATCCCGTGAACTTCTCAGGGAGCTGCCAGAGCAGTGCCAAATTTCTTACAGTGAAGCATCTGAATTCTGCAGGTGTTTGTTTGACTCTGAAGTTAGTTGTGTGATGTCTGACACTGTTGTGTTTCTCAGTGGTACAGCCTGCTGTCAGTGTGGGTGTTCTGGAACCTGCTCTTATGTGCTTGCTCTCTATAGGTGGAGTTTGAGTGCATCCATCCAGAGAAAAAGCAAAAGAAGAAAAGCTACAGGAATTCAGGCATTGTCAGGATAAAGTCCTGCAAGGTAGGAAGTTGTTTGTTGGTCTTGGGCTAGTTAATTTTCTTAATGTGATGAAATCTGCTCTTTGTGGGAGGAGCTGTAATGCTGTCCCTGTCTCCCTCTAGATTGAGGCAGAGTACTCGTTTCTGGACTATGTGATGGGAGGCTGCCAGATTAACTTCACAGTGAGTCCTCTTCCTCACTCTGCATTTTGGTAGATGGCAGGGCAACAGCAGTGAAGTTGTCATTGCTGCTTCTGTTTGTGTTGCGTGACTACAGGTGCAGTGGGGATTTGCAGAAAAGAGATTCCATTTTAACTTCTAGTCAAGTCTCTACCGGATTGGAACCAGGGTTCCTTACGTTTCTCTTAAGAGATGGCTCTTTCTGTGGAGAGGATTCACTACCTTGATGTGTGTGTGCCCCAGTGGGGAGGGGTGTGCTGGCAGTTAGCTTGTTCTGGTGCAGGTCTACTTGTGTGCCTGGGAGGAGGGGAGCTGCGAGGGCCTCACCCTCCACCTCTGGGTACGGTTAGCTTTCCACATTTGCTTATGGTGATTCATCAGTTACTTGCTGTTGTCATCTTGACTGATAAGGTGGGTGTAGACTTCACTGGCTCCAACGGAGATCCGAAGTCGCCCGATTCTCTGCACTACATCAGCCCGGATGGGATAAATGAGTACCTGGCTGCCATCTGGAGTGTGGGAAGCGTAGTCCAGGATTACGACTCGTATGTAATGATCTTAACTGGTCCAGCTGCTGTGTCATGGCAAGGGTCAGTTATCAAGGCTGAAAGCTTCTTCCATAGCTGTAGTGTGTGAACTGCTCGGGTGCTGCCTTTACCTGGGAGATGAGTTCAGGAGCTGCTGCTGCTTCCTCCTGCTCCTGTCACTACCAGAGGGCAGTGTCAGCAATGTGTAGTTTGGCCTGTTGCTTGGCTCTGGCTCCACCAGCTCGACCCATGTATGGCCACAGTTCGCCACTTCCTGCCTACTGCGGGGCCAGGCTCCGGCCCCCCGACACGGTCCGAAGACAGGGAACCGACTCCATGTTTAAAAAGTTTGAGGACCCTCGCTTTAAGCGGTCACCGGTCCCTTGATGCTGCTGGCGCATTTCAAATGCGAATGCTGTGTTTTATGTGATCTCTGCTTTGGGCAGGCTGTGATTGGGTTGGCCTTTCTCTTGCTCCTTCAAAATCTGGGGGTCGTGTGGGGTGCTACGCTGAACTAAAGCCTGGACGGTCAAGGCCGAGCATGAACCCCTCGGGTTGCTAACGGAAGGCTGGCTGTGGGGTGCTAAGTGGTGTGCCCGCACCCTGTGCCAGGATTTGAGCCTTGATCTGCAGCTGCTTTCTGGGAGTAGAACAGAACAGTGAGTTCCTAAAGAATTGCTCTTCCGTGATTCATGTTGTTTCCCTTTCTCCCCAGGGACAAGCTGTTTCCTGCATTTGGGTTTGGAGCTCAGGTTCCTCCAAGCTGGCAGGTAGAGTCTTCAAGACGCTGGGTGTTGCTCTGTCCCAGTCTGCATTCCCTAACGTTAGTGTCTCCTTTCCTAGGTGTCTCATGAGTTTGCTTTGAACTTCAACCCCAGCAACCCTTACTGCCAAGGTGAGGACACGTCTTTACTGGTGCTTCACCGAGAGGAGCAGATGTCTCGGTGTCGTGTTTCTTTCATAACTGGTACAAAACACACAGCACCAAGACAGGCAGCAAACCATTTGCTCTCAGCTGGGTGCTGACACGCCTGTGTGTGTGTTGATGCAGACCTGTGGGCGGTCTGCGTGTGGACCAGGCGAGGGGTCTAGATTCAAAGTGATTGTTAGTCCCTGCTGAAAGTCTTGCTGCTGCAGCTTGGTGTCTCCTGGAGTGTTACAGGCAGCAGTGGATTCGGATCCACACCCTGCCTGTGTTGGCTGCGCTTACTATAGTCTTCAGTTCTTTCAGCTCTTTTAATGGCTGTTTTCTAGTTAGGATCTCTCTGGGTTATGATCTTTTAAGACTAATAGCTCTCCCAGCGTGCAGTGACAGAGAACACTTCTTGAACAAGCATTTTCGCTCAGGCTGGGTTTTCTCTCTGGTCTAATGCAAACAAAAATGAGAAGCTAAGATTTGGTGTTGAAGTGGGAGGGTTTCCTTGATCACTTCGGCATTGTCTTCCTCACCGGGATCTGTCTGCTCTTTAACGGTCCTTGTGCAGCAGTTCTCAGGTGCACTACACTGAAACCTGCCTGGTGGGCAGCACAAGCAGCAGTGGCAAATCAGGTTACGTAGAAGCAAGCCAGTCATGGGCCAGTTTGGATGAGTTTAGAGAATTTGCACCATTTACAATCAGAAGTGTTGCTCAGTTAACCTGAGAGCAGCTTATCGGACAGAAAGAATGGCAGAGATTGCTGTTTCTGTCACAGAAGTGTGAATCCTGCAGAGGCCAGTGTTTGACATGCACACGAGGAAAATGAGAGGCTAGTGTTCCAAGAGCTTCTGACCCTGGCTAATCGGACTATAAGCAATTAAGACAGATTGTATCACAAAGTAAAACGTGACGTTGGCGTGCCTTCGCAGGGCTGTTGTTCCTGTGAGTTCCACAAGCTTAGTGATGGAGGCACAGAGAGGGCTGTGAGGGGCTAGAATGGGAGGAAAACCTGCAGATCATTTTTCTGCAGGTGTGTGCTGGCTCAGCCCTGTGCTGTGTGTGTTTGCCTTTTCCCTGCTGCTTGTTTGCCATCTGGGAGTTCACACTGCAGTAGAGCTGTTACCCGTTTGTTGTGCTGTTCAGTAAGGCTTGTAAAAGAGTCACCGCAGGAGGTGTGAGGCTCCTGTTGCACTGTGGCTCACTTGTGTTACAGGGATACAAGGAATCGTGGACGCCTACCGCCAGGTCCTGCCGCAGATCCGACTGTACGGGCCAACCAATTTCTCCCCTATTATAAACCACGTGGCCAGGTTTGCGGCACACTCGGCACAACAAGGAACTGCTGCTGTGAGTGGATGCCCTTCTGTGTGGGGTTGATGTTCCTGTCTGCCCTGTTCGTGGTGAGATGGAATGCAATGGCAGAGGGACGTCTTCCTTCATCAGGACCCCGGGTTTGGTCCTCTCTTACCAGCCGGCAGAGGCTGTTGGTGCTCTCAGTCCATACTGATATGAACCTATACTTGACAGGCACAGGCACGGTTTCCATGGCCTAAGGGACACTGTATTTCTGTTTCTCAGTTTGCTGGCACTGTGCTTGAGTCATGTTGGGTTGTGCACGGGTGCTCTCCTGCATTTTTAGACCGGTTAGACTCTGTCAGCAGTTTCCTCATTGACATGTCTCGTCAAGCTCCATGACCTGTAGGGAGTGCCTAGAGCACAGAGGGGCCCCTGTGTTCTGTTCTAAACAGCTTTGCTCTTGAGAGTGTGCACAAAGGCCACGTCCAAGACAAACACAGAGGGAAGCTGCAGGGTAGCATGGGAGGTGTCGCACGTATGGAAAAGTGGGAACAAACACAAGTGTCTTTAGTGTTCTGGTTCTGATTCTTCCCTTAGAGTAAGAAACTGCTTCATTTACCTTGAGTCCTGGGAGCTCTGGCGCTGGCCTCCCAAACCGTGTGCTTTCCAATGTTTTTTAGCACTATTTTGTCCTGCTGATCATCACGGACGGGGAGATCACTGATCTGGATCAAACCAGGCAGGCGATTGTTAGTGCCTCTAAGCTGCCAATGTCCATCATCATCATTGGAGTTGGAGAAGCTGATTTCAAAGCCATGGAGTTCCTTGATGGAGACAGTGGTGTCCTGAAGTCCCTGGCAGGAGAGCCAGCTGCACGAGACATCATCCAGTTTGTGCCTTTCCGACAGTTCAGAAATGTGAGTTCTCTGTAACTTCAGGAGAGCCCTGGTGCAGGTACCGGTGCAGGTACCGCATCTAAAAGCATTGGCACGGGTCTAGACGGGGCAGCAAGCCACCTGCTCAGAGTCCTGTTGGAGCTGCATGTTCCTGGTGGGAGTTAACGTGCTGCTGTGTGTGAAGCTGTTGCCTTGTGGCAGCTCTCGTGAAGATTTCCGTAGAGCTCTTGTTGCGACACTGATTTTAATTAGCTATCTTGTGGCCGAGGCAGTCAAAGGAGTAAAGGGAGGTGTTTTATTTCCTGGGACGCAAACGTTTCTACGAGGAGCTGAGATCACATTGTCAATCTCTGATGTTGAGTCCC
Organism: Rhinopomastus cyanomelas; assembly: GCA_013400115.1. Taxonomy (NCBI): domain Eukaryota; kingdom Metazoa; phylum Chordata; class Aves; order Bucerotiformes; family Rhinopomastidae; genus Rhinopomastus; species Rhinopomastus cyanomelas. Next base: position 37,196 of record VXBP01008549.1, read on the forward strand.
GTAACAGGTTTGCCTGGTGATGTCTTCCCTGCTCTTGGGAGCTGCTGTCCTGTCACTCCTGAACCCCCGACTGCTTCCCCTGTAGGCACCAGTGTTCACACACGTTGCATGGTAAATTGGGCTGAAGAGTGAGTCGAACGCAGACGCAGGAACAGACGTTTCTAGTCGTGGAGGCAGTTTCCCATGCGGATCAGGGTACAAAAAGGCTCTTGGAGCCTTGTCCTGGGGTGGGAGCAGTACAGGGGTAGGAGCAAGGGGTTTTCATCAGCAGTGCTGCTGAGACTGACTGGAAGTGCTCCTGAAACCGCAACAGAGAGCTCGTGGCACAGGGAGTGAGGCCTGGCAGCTAGGGAGCTGCGCCCTGGATGCTCTGAGAGCTTGTCACTGGGTTCCTGTCCCTGCAACACTGCTGATTGTGTCTCTCTCTTGCAGGCTCCCCGGGAAGCGCTTTCCCAGATGGTTCTGGCTGAGGTGCCCAAGCAGCTGGTGTCCTACTACAAGTGGCAGGGGTGGCCACCTGTGAAACTGCCGGAAGTAAAGATGTAGATTGTGGCCCGAGGTGGGCCACCTGTATCACCGGGGTGGGAAGAGCTGCCTGCACTCTGGCACCCTGTGGGTGCTTGGTGCCTCAAGACTGTGCCAGTGGCACAGACTCTCTTACCTGCTTGGGCCCTCTCTTTCCTGTTCTGATCAGAAGGACTGTAAATGCGGGAGAACGCCACAGCTGATGGCAGGTTTTGTCACAGAAGAGCAGACCTTGTTGGATTCCCACACCGCAGCAGTGACGCGTGGCGCCGTGTTCTGTTGGGTGATACGACCCCTCTGCTGCTTGGCATCGCAGTGGGCAGTGGCGTGAGCTCACGCAGCGCTGCTCCAGTGCCAAGTGGGGCAGAAATACTGTGGTCAGCTGTGCTCCGGTGATACTAGTGTTCCTTGATGGCTTTGTTTTCCTTCTGCCAAGGTGCCTTGGGAATGGGGACCCTTCTGCCCTGGGTGGTACCCAGGCTGTGGTTAGATGGCTGGGGCGGTGCCTCATCCAGTGCCAGTACATTTTGTAGATAGAGGTTTATTTTTGCACTGCAGTGGCTGCATCCCAGGCAGTTGTTCCTGGCAGTTGTGTTTGTAATCACATTTCTACTTTAGCAGAAACTGCTTCCCTGGTGGCTCTTTGGCGAAGCCACTGTTACAGTGTAAGAGCCCTGCGGTTTGCTTGTTCGTGGCGGGGTTTGTTTGATCAGGGGTAGGATTAACGAGTCACCTTCAAGGGGCTTTCAAAATCCAGCAGCTGGGAACATTCGGATGATGATACTGTGGGTGATTTGATTGTGTCACAGACGTTAAAGAATTAAAAAGTAGCTGTCTATGGAACTCCTGAGAGGTGCATCCTGGCCCCGAGACGTGGTGTGTGGTCTGGGGACAGTACAACAGGCACAGGAGAGCAAAGCACAGGTGTTGTGAGAGATGGGAGTTGATGACTCATTTCAAAATAAATAAGCTTGGGCTGTCGTACTGCTAGTCATCATGGCTTTCACCAATAAATAACCACCTCTGACTTACACAAGAACTTGTTTCCTTACTGGGCTATTCCTTTTGTTTTCCAGCAATAATGGTTTGTGGGAGCCGTTTGGTATAGTCGTGGTATAGTTGAATGTTAGGAAGCCAGGAAAGGGCAATCAGAGCCTGGACTGGACTTCCCAGGGCAGTGGTGGAGTCCCCATCCCTGCAGGTGCTGAAGGGCAGCCTGGCCGTGGCCCTGAGTGCCCTAGTCTGGCCACGATGGTGATGTTAGGTCCTGGGCTGGGCTGGATGAGCTCGGAGGGCTTTGCCAGCCTCAATCCTTCTGGGATTCTGTGATAAGGAAAAACTTCCTTATGGTGAGCGTGGGAAGGCACCCAACAGGCTGCCCCTTTTCTAGAGACACTCAAAACCTCCTTGGACAGGTTCCTTTGTGACCTCATCTGAGTAACCCTGTTGTGGCAGGCAGATTGGACTTGGATGATCTGTTGAGGCTTATTTCCAGCCACCACCATTCTGTGATTCTATGATTCTAATCATAGAATCATTAGTGATTGGAAGGGACTTCGAAAGGTAGACCAAGACTTATTTTAATAAGATTTCTGAGTGCTCATCCTGCAGCCCCGTCCTGCAGTGAAATTAGCTGTTTGTTGTGGAATTATGAAATAACTTGTGTGTTCTACCAGATAAACCAGGGATGGTGAGAACACACCACAAGACAAGGTGTGAAGCCAGAGTACCGAGCTCTCTGTGGTGCTGTCAACTGACAGGGTGGTCAGTTCAGCCTCATGGAAGTGGTGCTGGCTGCTGTCAGCCTGCTGGGATTTGCTGTGGCTCTTTTCCACTGCCTGTGGTGCTGGTGCTCCAGGAAGCTCTTGTGTAATGGAAATGAAGGGTCTACCTGAAGCCTGACATTGCACAGCCGTGACTCACTGCCGGTGTTTGCAGAGCTGGACTAGTCACCCTGGGCTGCTGCCAGATGCTCCAAACCTTCCTGAGATCACGCTTGGCCAGTCCCTTTAAAATGGCCCTGCCTGTGCAGCGGCAGAGCTCCCGCATTTCTCTTTTGGCAATTCTTGTGCCGGGGGTGGAAATGTTCTCGGTCGAGCCAAGGCAGCGAGTGCGGCTACAGCCGGCTTCTGGCCCCCTGCCCGCCGCTGGAGCTCTCGCCCCGCCGGCCGTGGGTTTCAGCGCTCCCCAGTCCCGCAGGGAGCCGGCACCCGGGCTGCTCCCTCTTGCCCCCAGAAGGTGCTCTGAGGGTCCCACGGGCACCGCTGAGCTCCTGCTGCGGGGCCGAGCGGGCGGCGAGCGGGGGCTGCTCGGCTCAGCAGGTCGGAGAGCAGCTTCCTCGCGTCGGTGCGCTCAGTCCGGCCCCGCCCGGCCTCTGTTTGCTTTGGAGGGGTTTAAGCGCTGCGGGAGCCGCAGGGCTGTGGCAGACGAGGGCGGAGGCACAGTGGTAGCCCCGGCTCGGACAGCCGCTTCCCTGCCCCGCCCAGAGCGCGGCAGCCGGGAGGCCCTCGCCCTCCTCCTGCTGCAGCGCCTCCGCTCCGCCGAGTCCCCGACACCAGCTCTGCCTCTGAGCGACGCAGGGACCCCGGACCTACGGAGGCGGCTTTTCTCCGCCGGGGCGACCGAGCAGTCGGGGCTGCCCCCACCCCGCCCCGTGTCCCTTGGCGAGGAGCGGGCGGCCGGACGAGCCGGGGCTGAGTCGCCCAGGGCAGAGCGGGGCCGACCGGGGCAGCGCTGCCACGCACCGGCTCCATGGCCCTCAGCGTCGGCGTCCGGCGCCTGTCCCGGCTGCCGGGCCGCGGCGAGCGGCAGGTGCAGCTCCGCTTCCGAGGTGGGCGCCGGGCGGGGGCAGGGGCTGCCCGTCGGGGCCGCGCCGGCACCTCACGCCGCTCCTCTCCTCCCCTTCCCCAGGCTTCACCCAGAAGACGAGGAGGGTCCGCTGCGGCGCCGAGGCCGACTTCGGGGAGGTGAGAGCAGGGCGTGCGGGGACCCCCACGGGGGCCGTCCTTCGGGCGGGGATGGGACACGGCGGCGCCTCGGCCGATGCTCGGGGGAGCAGCGCGCTCCCGGCGCCCACCTTCGCCTCCCGGTGCGGCTTCGCCGAAGCCCGAGCCGGGCGGGCTGGCTGGCGGGTTCCATCGTTCCCCTCCCGTGACGCCCGCGGAAAGCGCAAGGACGGCGGCGCCAGTTCGGGTGTCGGGGGGATCGCAGCCTTGGGGCGCAGCTTGGCCGTCTGCCGCAGTCTCGGGTCTCCTCTTTCTGGGGCACCTCTTTGCCCTGTAAACTGCTGTGTCCTCCCGTGGCCCGTCTCGCCCCCCAGCCTCCTAGCTCGGGGACATGGGAAGGTACGAGCGTCCTCCTCTGGCTTTAGCCGCTGACCTGCAGCCTTGTGCCGCTGGGGGGGCTCTCGCTCCCGTCGCCATCCTTCCTTCACTACCGGCGGCAGGGTCTGCCCTGGGCAGGAGGAAATTACTTTTCACGGCGCAGAAAATCTCGCTGCGGGGGTCAGTGTTTGCAGTGAGGACAGAGGATCCTACGCAAGTAATCTCTGCTCAGATAAAGGCAGAGGCCACTGGAAAAGTTATTCGCGTGGGGTCTCTCAGACCCCTGGAGGGCAAAGCCTCACTTTATCCTACTTCCCTGACCCAGATGATGTTCTCCCCCTTTCCCCACTGGCTGAGGTACTCGGGGCATGCAGACTTCCTGATCTGCCTGGTAGGTGCCCCCCTCATCGGTGCCCCCCTCATCAGTGCCCCTTCACACCGCGCTCACCCGCGTCCAACAGGGCGCAGAAGTTAACGTTCACAGCTCTTCAGAAGTTCACTTCAGCAGTTAACCTTTCTCATTTTCAATCTGGCTGTCGATGGCTGTGTGACTAGAACCTCTGAGCCCTGTAGTGAGCTTTACAGAGCCTAATCCTGATCTGGTGCTCTATCTGAAGGGTCCCTTGTCTCTTCTAAGCCACATGGCAGCCGTTCACAGCCCTCATCCCGATAGATCACTTTGTTTGTGGAACCTGGTCTGTGAAGACCCCCTTGTCACCAACGCAGCTGCTTTGGGTCAGGCACCCTGCAGAGAGGAGCCACCAGCCGCTGCATGTGGGAACGTGTGGCTTGGAATGAACGCTCTCCTCTTCCTGCTCTGCTCGTAGCTCTTCCGCTGGCCACACTATGGGAAGCTCGTCGCAGGAGAAATGCTGTCTGTTCAGGTTTACAACTGCAGCAAAGTCTTCAGTAACAGGTAAATCCTTTGGTCGTTGGGTGACCAGCAGAGGTGGGCAGAGACAAACTGGACTTAGCATTTTCCACCAGGAGTAGAAAATATTGGGAATTTAATGGAAGGAGGACGGTGGGGATGCAAGTTACGGAAGAGGGATGTTGCTGCTTGTTCTGTGTGCTAGCAATTTCTGTTGCTGGAGATGCTGTTTGTGTTCAATAAGGGGGATTGTTTAGCTCTGCCAGCAGTAACAGAGGCTGCCTAAGGATCCAGCTCACATCCCCGGGTGGAACAAACATAAAATAGGGCCCTAAAAACCGAGCTGCAAGGGCAGAACTTGTAGCAGAGTGAAGACTTGCTCTCACCCTGTTGGTCCCCGTGGTGACCATGGCCATGCCCACCCCAGACTCTACCTGTCTGTCAGTGGAGAGAAGCCCCAAGCCCGTGGCAGTGGTTTAACTTTTCTAAACCACAACGATTTGCGTTTCAAGGGTTATCCGGAGTTTAAAACGTGTCACAGACACGATGCTGTGAGCCAAGGGGCTGTTCCAGCAGCTGTAAAACTCATAAGGGAAACCCAGGAGTAGAAGTGACAGATTGACTAGTGGTAGAGGGTCGAGCACAAGATCCTCCCAGGGCATGTGAAACACACGGGTGTAGGGAAGCGTGCAGCTCTGATCAGTACAACGCAAGAGCTGCAGGGATGCTAACAGGATGCCAGCCAGAGGCGCTCAGACATTGTCAGAGCTGTCTGAGGCTGGCAGAGAGGCTGTGGGTGGAACAGGCGAGTGCAGCGCTTGCCAGAAACTCAAACGTGAAGCTGGAGCAGAAAAACGTGGCTGAACTTTGTGTTGCTGCTTGCCAGATGCTCTTGTGAGAGAGCTGGGTCAGACTGGAATGGCAGCAGGAACTTGTAGGACAAATAGATAAAACAGACAAATCCCCAGGACCTGGCGGGGTTGAGAAAAGAAGCCCGGTGGGAGATCACTGGACTGGCACCAGCAGCGTTTGGCCCCACAGCTCCACTGCTGGGGAGCACAGTGACGGCAGGTGACAGACGCGATGGTGTAAGAGCAGTTGACCAACCCAGTGGGATGATCAAAAAGGAAAGGGAAGAAATGGATCTGTGGCCTCTGAACCTAGCAGTATCCAGCTGGAAAAGCTGTCCCTGCCTTGTAGGGAGGCTCGGCAGGCCCAGTGGCTCAGACAAGAGGGAGCTGGAAGGGCTACCCAAGAGATCGGTGGCTCACAACTGAAGTGGGGGGCAGTACGGGCTCAGGGTCCCAGGTGGGTGGTAAGTGCCCCAGTGGTGGTGTCCAGCTTGGCTGCCGGCAGAGCTGTTGGGGGGGGAGCTGAAGGGGGATGTACAAACAAGCTCCAGACAGCAGCAACACACATGGGGTTAGGAGCAGTGGAATTAAATCCTGTGCCTTGTGCCACTTGCAGGGAGCCAGATGCCTTTTCCCAGGGAGAAGTCCCTTTTAAGTGGGGAAAGGTTGGCCTGACCTGCTGCAGGTCTTCCTGTGACTGCTGCTTTGTGTCCTATTTCTTTATTTCCTTGTGTGGAGGCTCTGGAGGGACTGGATCTGCACAAGTCTTTAACCACTGATGGCAGCTAAGTTGTGGGCAGCTGCCTGGGCAAGAGAGGGATGGAGACACAGCCTGCTGCCACAGGGTCTGTGGGTCTTCGGTGTTCTTACGGGAGGTGCTGCAGCGTTTTGCAGTGGTGAAGGTGACCCCAGCTTGGAGAGGCTGTGAGCAGTAGGGCAGAGATCCTGTTACTCTCCTTCCCTACAGTGTAGGCACTGGTGCTACATCCAGTATTACTGCATCTTCTGGTTCTGTTCCAGGCTCCTTGGTACCCTCGACCTCAGTCTTCAGCACCTCGTGACCTCAGGGAGGCTGATCCTTCGGGAGGCCCTTGTTGACAGGAACAACAGAGTCACTGATGTAAGTTCTCTGCGGGTGCCTTGGCCATCAGCAATCGGGGAGGCTTTGTGGGTCCCCGAGACGTGCTCTCCCAGGTGAATTTCAGCTGGGGGAGACTCTGAGGTTTTGCTCTGAGCCTGGGAGGGCTGTGGTGTCTGTGCCCAGTCTGCACTGCTGCAGCACAGAGGCTGTAGCCTCTTCACACCCATCAGGTGGTTCTAGGAGCATCCAGAGATGCACAGGGTGGGCTGGGGGCCCTGGAGACCTGTCAATGGCCTGAAAGAGCAGAGGGAAACAAAGGTCAGATTTGGGTAGCAGATATAGGAGGTGGTAGTTCATTTGATTCCTGCATCACAGAGTGTGCGGGTGTAGGCTGCTGCAGAGGGCAGCTGAGGAGGTGAGGCTTGAAGTGGCTGGGTGTCCTGGGACCTCCAGTAATCTGTTGGTGCTGAGGGGATGATGTAACTGTGGTATAGGCAGCATGAGCAGCTCTGACACTTCCCTGCCCCTCTGCTCTGTGCTGTGGGTGAGCTCCCTTCCTGCCCTGGCACAGAGCTCAATGGACTCAGGGCGCATCTACAGGATGGTTTTTAGCCCAGTGTAGCTCCCTGTGTGAACGTCCCTGCCTGCAATGGGTGGGTGCTAGACTGACCCCCTCAGCAGGGTCTGTGCCAGCCATGTTTAGAGGCCACAGAGCCAGGACTAGTGGGAATAACTCAGTATCACCAGTGTAAGGCCAGAGCCACTGCCCCTGGGCAGGCCCCTTGGCCCTGGCTGCCTCTTCTCACGAGCTGACCGGCCAGGAGCCCTGCCACTCCAAAACCAATTGCCTTCTGCGCTGCTGGGTTTCTGCTCACACAGGGCCGTGGGAGATAGAGACAGGGCCGGCAGCACTGGACACCCATCCACGAGCAGCTGAGACCAGAAGCATCCTGAGGGAGAGAGGCTGTTTTAATCACTGCTCGTTTAGTAAAGTGGGCGCAAAGCCCTTTCTGCTCTTACCCGGGAATTTCCTCATCACAGCCAGAGCCTCATCTGTTCGCAGTTTTCCCTCAGGCTTTTGCATCTGCCTCCTCCCAGAAACATGTGTTTTCCCAGGACTGAGCTCTGAACCCAGCTAGTACCTCCCATCCTCTTCAGTCTGCTGAGAAGTGACCTCCTCCCCGGCTGTGGTTCTGACTGTGGCTTCTGTTGGCTTGAGCTCAGGTGGCCGCCTGCAGACCAGGTGGTTTCAAAGTTCTGCCGGCTCTGCCTATACCCAGCGTGCTCCAGACTTCCGTTACCGTCCTTGGTCACCACTGTGATCAATGTCTTTGTCTCTTGGGATACAGACTCTGGGTGCTAAAGGCTTCTCTGGTGTCTCAAAGCCAGCTGTGATGCGTGGTGCCGTTCTGCTGGCTGCCTGGTGCCTCCCAGACTGCTCCTAACCCCTGCACATGAGTTTGCTCTGCCGCAGGGTTCTCCCACTTGCCTTACTGAGAAGCCCTGAGGCGGCTCTCGCGTCCTCTACAGGGTGTGTTTTACATTTGGGAACTCAAGACAGATTTTAACCAGCGAGTCCTGGAGTCTGGGAAGCTGCAGGGGAGGGAGATGGTTAACTCCATTGTGTTGGGGGCAGACGAGGAGAGTCTGGTGTAAAAGGGTTTCTTCTGAAGTGGTGACCCCACTCCTTCCCCATCTCTCTACCGGCATCTTACTGATTTTTTTTCCTCCCCTGCTCCCCTTCCCCTTCCCTGTGACATCGATGCAGCTGTTCTGTAGCTGCCAAGCTCCTGGGCCGTTTCGTTTTCTCTTTCCAGACCTACATCGAGTTGGATTTGCGCTACCAGCCTCCAGATGGCTCGGTGGGAGCCTGGGCTGAGGAGGATTTTGTCTACCAGATGAAAGACAGGTACTGGATTTCCCAGGCAGCTGCACGGCCAGCAGCTGGCACGGTGCAGCCCAACCTCATTCGCTCTCCACCTCTGGACAAGCCAGTGGTCTCTGCTCTATGGGAGCCGCGAGCAAGCAGAGGTCTTGTAAAGACAAGGCCGTGTCCTCACAGAAGCGCCGGCGGCTGCACAGCCCCCTGGGTGTCCCTTCACGCTCAGAGGTGGTTCTGCAGCCGGCCTGGCTGGGATGACAAAGACTTTGTGGTCACCTGGCTTTGGGCTACAGTGGCCCCGGGCCCCCTGCGTATGCGGTGCCCAAAGCCAAAGGAGCTGGGGTGGCTGGGCAGACAGGGTGGCAGCAGCTGTGAGGTCTGGAGAGCACCGCTGCTGGGTGCTGGAGGAAAAGCAGGAGACACTTAAGAGTGGACAGTGGAAAACCATTGGTTGGGAGGGTGCTCTGTCCCTGCCCAGAGCCAGGCAGGTTCACCGGAGCAGGACTGCGGTGCCGTTGCGTCAACACGTGGACCGTGAGCGGCAGCAACAGGCTTGTTTCTTCAGCAAAGCCTCTGTTTTTCTTACAGTTCAGAGCTAATCATCTGCAACCCTGCATTTGAGGAGCTGGAGTAAGTAGCCCGGCTTGGGAGGATCAGCTCACCCTCCGAGGCAGAGGGCAGAGCACAACTGGCTCGTGAGGGCTGACGGCAGGGACGTGGGGGGGTTGCAGGACGGCTGAGGAGTCCAGAGCCAGTGAACTGGACAGGAGGGCTGCCGTGCTGGGCAGGAAGCTGGCCAAGGGCCTGGAGACTGATGAGGAAGATGAGGAGGAGGAGGAGGAGGAAGATGTCAATGACGTGTCTGAGATGGCGGTCTCGGGCATAGTCTTCAGCCCTGTGAGGAGGTATCTGTAGCACCTGCTGCTTTCTGGCTCCTGCTGGGGCCCCAGGGCGGGAGGTGTCGGCTCGTGGGGAGCCCTGCATCTCTTGGCATTTTGCTCCTGCCAAGTGACCAGTGGCCCCAAAAAGGGGCTTTTGGAGATCCGCTTGTTCTCAGGATGAGGGGACATTGTCTCCCAGGGTTTCCCCTGGCGAAGGCTTGTTCACGTCCCTGTAGGTGAAGAGAGCTGCTCATCTGTTGTTTGTCTGTGCAGCCGCTCCAGACTTTGCTCTGCCCGGGACCTCTTTGCCACGCCAACGCCACAGAGCTTCCAGGTACAGCAGCACTGGGTGCGGACCTCTGCAGCGGTTCCGTTGCTGCCTTACCGTGGCCCTGGGCTTCTTCTGCTGCCGCCTGCCCCAGCGAGGCCTCTGGCTTGAGCCTTCCTGCTTCGCGTGGCTTGAGTCAGCCCGGCAGCCGCTGCATTGCTGTGAAGCCGCTGCCTGAGCAGAGCTGCAGCGACTGCTCGGGCAACGGTGGTGCCTGTGGGCTTTCCCAGGGCCCCTGGGGAAGTGCCTGGGAGTGGAGGGCTGCTGCAGGGGTTTTCTTGGAGGTGACTGGAGCCTGGTGCTCTGACGTCAAGGCTGTTTGAAACCGCCAGAAGGTTTGGAAGTGGAGTTCGGTCACATCTGTTGTCCTGTAGATCTCGGGGCAGCCCTCCCCATCTGGCCGTGGAGCTAAATTCTTCCCTGTTCTACGGGAGCGTGAACCTACCCTCGGGTCTCGGTTTTGTGGGGGTGGAATTCCTTGCTGGCATCTTCCTGATGCTGCTGTTTCTCACTGGAACAACTGTCTGGTTGCTTGTGCTGAGCACCGATGTGGGAGCCACGTGTCCATGTCCCCGACTCACAGCCAGATGCAGCAGGTGGTGCAGCCTCAGCCCAGTCTGTCTAGAGGCACCCATCTCAGTAGGATCCAAAGAGCACCCTGTCCAGGAGGTTTTTTTGGCCCCACAATGTGGGAGCAGTGGGTTTGCACCCCCTCAGACTGCAAAGGAGTGGGGACAGTGCCACTGGGGCATCTGCTTTTGTTAAAGATGCTGGGAATTAACCATTTCCTTGCTTGTCTTAGGGAAACAGACACATCCAGTATCACTGCAGTTTGTCCTGGCCACAGGAGATTTCAGCATCTAGTTTCTGGATGGACTAGATGATCTTTCGAGGTCCCTTCCAATCCCTAATGATTCTATGATTCTTGCCTGCCCCGAGGGTCATCGGCACAGGGTGGCTGGAACGAGCTCGGGATGGAGCTGGAAATGCAGGGGCTGGTCTGAAGGTCTTCTCCCGCATTTTCTCAGGTTGGGGTTAACATCATTGAAGCCCGGAAGTTGGTAGGGGTGAACATCAACCCCTTCGTGGTAGTCAAGGTTGGAGAGGAGAAGAGGAGCACAGCGACGCAGAGGTCAACCAACTGCCCCTTCTACAATGAGGTGTGTGGTGCAGGCAGAGCTCAGTCCCTGCCTGCCAGAGTCTCCAGTGGCCAGGGCTGTCCCTGCAGGGGATGCTTGGGATGCGGCTGCCCTCAGGCAGAGGTGCTTGTGGGGCCATGCTGGGAGCTTGGCGCTCAGTTGTCCTGCTCTCCTCTTTCAGTACTTCTTGTTTGAGTTCCACGAGCCAAGGGACGTCTTATTCCACAGACTCATAGAGATCTCGGTGAGTACGGGCTCCTCTTGATCGTTCGCTGGTAACTGGCACAGCCCAGTGCTTCTTTGCCTAGGCGCCGGTAGGGAGGAGCACAGCGAGGGGGTACCGGTGCCAGACGGGTTTTCCAGACAGAGGCACCTGCCACCACAGTGACCGAAGGGCCTTCGGCGTGACTTCAGCAGCCAGAGAGCTGGCCCTGCTCTGAGACAGTGCTGGGCACCGCTGCCTTCCCACCTCTTCCCTGACATGTTTTCCCTGCATCCAGGGACCGCAGTGGCACCTCTGGGGCAGTTTCTGTTGCCTGTTGCCCGACTGCCCCACTGCTTGGGGGTGATTTACAGAATCACTCTGGCTGGAAAAGACCCCTGGGGTCATAGAGTCTAGCCACCTACCTGACCTTAAGAGGTCACCGCTAAACCAGATCCCTCGGCACCTCATCCAAATGATCTTCAAACACATCCGGGGAGGGCGACTCGACCTCCTCGCTGGGCAGCCCGTTGCAGTGCCTGACCACCCTTCCTGTGAAAACATTCTTCCTAATTTCCAGTCTAACCCTCCCCTGTTATACCGTGAACCCCTCCCTCTTGTTCTCTCACTGATTGCTTGTGAGAAGAGACCAGCACCAGCCTCTCCACAACATCCATTCAGATGGTTGTAGAGAGCAATGAGGTCTCCCCTCAGCCTCCTCTTCCTCAAGCTGAAGAGCCCCAGCTCTCTGTCTTTCCTCATTAGATTTGCTCTCCAGGCCCTTCCCCAGCTTCGTTGCCCTCCTCTGCCCTTGCTCCAGCACTTCCACATCTCTCTTGTGGCAAAGTGGCCCAAACTGGACTCAGTACTCAAGACGTGGCCTCGCCAGTGCTGAGTGCAGGGGGATAACAACCTCCTACTCCTGCTGGCCACACTATTTCTAATACAAGCCAGGATGGTGTCCCCTGCCCTGGAGCCCCATCCTGCAGGCAGTGGAGGTGAACAGCTGGTGTCAGGGGAGCTCAGCAGTGCCTGGTGCTTGTAGAAGAGCCCACAATGGCAGAGAGCAGTCCAGAGCTGCCCTTGTCCACAGCGCAGGGGCCCCAGGACATGGGGCTGTTGTGAGGAGAGCTAAGCCCAGCCAGCCCCCCTTTGCCAGGCCCCCCCCCGCCTTTGCCAGCCCCCCGTGTGTTCTGCCTGTGTGAGCTCAGCAGACACCAAGCAAGGGCTGTCCTCACCCGCTCTGGGGGTGCGGATCATCGGGGGCCAGCAGAAGCAGCTGGATTGGTGCCCCACGCGTCTGCCGTAGCCTAGGGCTGACTGAGGGCTGTGGGCTCTGTGGCGAGCGCTGGGCACAACGCTGGCTCGTCTAGGGCCGGCTTGGGCAGGTCTGTGCGCACGAGGAGCAGCATGGGCTGCTGCCTGAGCTCCGTGTCAGAACAGACCCCCCAGCAGTCCTGTCTGTCCTTCCTATCGCCATCCGGCTGTGCCGCCCGGCCGCTCACGTCTCCTGGTGCCGTCGGCAGGTTTTCCACGCCAAGAGGATGCCATTCCTGGGGACGCGCATCGGGACGTTCAAGATGGACATCGTGACGGTGTATGGCCAGCCAGGTGCGGCCAACTGCCTGCGGGCGCCCTGACCCCAGCTGTGTCGGAAACTGGTGCTTGCTTTGCACTCTGCTCAGTCTGGGGAGGGCTGGTGACGGTGTCCGGGAGCTGGGGCTGGGCGATCTTTGTGCAAACAGAGCTGGGCTGTGAACCGCTGACCTGGGCTCTTCACATGTCGCTCCTTCCCTGCACTCTCAGATCACAGGTTCTTCCAGAAGTGGGCCGTTATCAGTGACCCCATGGACACCCAGGCAGGTGTGAAAGGCTTTGTGAAGTGCAGCATCTCTGTCACTGCGCGTGGGGATGCTGTGGGCTCCCTTCCCACAGGGTCTTCCAGCGGCCGGGACGAGGATATTGAACGGTAGGTGTGGTGCTGTCTTGCCTGACTCTGGGGAAGGCAGTCAGGTCTCCCTTCACATCGCCCTTTTGGCCCTGTTTTTCTCTCTGCAAAGGGGAAAGACCTAGGGAGAGACCCATAGAATCGTTACGGATTGGAAGGGACCTTAAAAGATCATCCAGTCCAATCCCCTTGCAACAGCAGGATCACCTAGACCAAGTCANATACTCCAGGTGTGGTCTCACCAGTGCAGAGTAGACCTTGTGATGGGTCCAGATCCAGACCTCCTGCTGGCCAGGACATTTCCCAGCATCATGTTCCCTGGGTGCCAGGGGAGAGACAGAACATGAATTCGTCTTTCAGGAACCTGCTACTGCCCAAGAGAGTCCCTGCAGAGAGACCATGGTCCAAGGTCAGCGTCAAGCTGTATCGTGCCGAGGGCCTGCCCAGCATGAGCGCCGGCATCATGGGTGGCTTCGCCAGAATCATAGGGGAGAAAAAGGTCTTCATTGACCCCTACGTGCAGGTCTCATTCTGTGGGCAGCAGGTGAGTCTGCCATGGCAGGTGGGCACGAGGCCGGGCTGATCTCCCCTTGGGTGTGTGGCAACCTGTGCTGGGCTGAAGCTGCCGGGAGCCTCCACATGACACGGCAGTCCCACCAGAGGCGGTCTGGAGAGCCCCAGACTTGCTGTCTTTCACCTGCCCAGAGTTCTGTGGCTAAGGGTGGGTGGCGCCTGGATGACAGGGCTTTCATGGGACCTTGTGTCTGCAGAGAGCTGCATGGGGACAGCCCCAGACCCGAGCCCCAGACCAGCACTAGCTGAGCTGCTGGTTGTGTGAGCAGGCTTCACACCCCTAATCACAGGGAGCGGATCGAAGCCTGAAGCAGAAGCCCTCTGTGCCAGGGTCTGGCCGCTGGCTGGGACTCTGTGGCTTTCACACCTTTTTCCCTCCCAGGGGGAGACATCTGTGGAGACCAACACCACTGAGCCCGAGTGGAATGAGCAGATCAGCTTCATTGAAATGTTCCCGCCGCTGGCGAGGAAGATGAAGGTCCAGGTGCTGGATGATGCCAATGTGGGTGATGTGGCCATCGCTACGCACTACGTTGACCTGCAGCAGATCTCAGACCCTGGCAGGAATGGTGAGAGCTGGCACGGCTCATCCCTGGGCAGCCCTGTGCCAGGCACCTTCTGCTTGGCGAGGTGGGGAGCAGGGCTGCTGAAGATGCTCCTATCCCAGTGCTCTGGGCTGTTGCCTTGTGGAAGGGTCTTTCTGCAGCAGCACCACAGGTTGTAACCAGACCTTGTCGCTGTCGCCACAGGGTTTCACCCCGTGTTTGGGCCAGCCTGGGTGAACTTGTATGGGTCCCCCCAGAACTCAGCTCTGCGGGACATCTACAGGGACCTCAATGAGGGCACAGGCGAGGGCATCTTCTACCGTGGACGCATCCTCATGGCCATCACGGTGGAGATCTTCAGCAGCCCTGGCGTGGCAGAGAGGAAGCTGGGGGACAAGGCAAAGGGTGCCCTGAGCAAGCTGAAGAAGAAGAGTAAGAAATCCAAGGAGAAAGCCAAGGAGCTGAGCCAGCTGCAGGGAGAGGAGGAAGCTGGGGGTTCCCAGGAGACCGAGCAGCCTGCGCAGGTTGCTGTGGAGGTGGAAGAGCTTCATCCACTCCCTGAGGTGAGTCCTGCACCAGCTTCCTGGGGAAGAGGCAGTGGAGTCACTCGCTGGTGTGATGGGGCTTGAGCAGATCTACCCTGCCCTTTGCTGGGCCACCCGGGGCTCTCTGAAGGGCCAAGGTTGCACCCACAGCCCCAGGCTGCTATGCACATGGAGGCTCAAGCCTCCCCACATGCTGTCTGCTGCTGTGCAAGGAGGATGCTCACAGGGCTGTTACTCTAGAGCTGTCTCTCCACACACCCCTTCTGTGCTGTGGAGCCAGGGGGCTGTCAGCTGGCCCCGGGTCTCTGCTTGGCCTGGGAAAGGCAGGCGAGGTGCAGCTGTGTTCGCACCGCAGCCATCCCTTAGCCAGCAAACCCACTCACTGGGTTCACACGAGCATCAGCTGAAGCCGTGGCTCTGTATCAGCTCCCAGGGGTTCAGCCTGCACCTGGCAGCCCAGTGTCGGCGCCCTCGGCAGCCTCCCACTGATGTCCCTTGGAAGGGCTGTCAGGCTCTGTCTGTGCATTAGTGCCCTCCAAAGCTCTGCTGAGGCCATGTTAGACTCATGGGACTCTGGGGCTGATTTCTTTCTCCTTGCTCAGAATGTTCTGGGGAGAAAGGAAGAATTTCTGCTCTTTGCTGCCTTCTTTGAAGCCACAATGATGGACTCCTCTCTCAGCTCCAAGTCTGTCAGCTTTGAAGTCTCGATAGGTGGGTGCTCCCCAGGGCTTCCTACCCAGAAAACATGGGAACAGGGTCAGTTACCCTCTAGGAGCCCAAGTCTGCACCACAGTCTTGAGGTTCCAGCCCTTGCACAGCTCCTGCCACTGAAACAGGAGCTCAGGAGGGGTGGGAGATGAGGATAGGGTGCATGCACAGTGCTTTAATTAACTTAGAAATCTGGCTGCTGTCCTGTGGGGTTGGAGGCTTGCACTGTTTGCATGGGCCATCTGCTGGGGGACAGTGGCTGAAGTGTTCCTGGGAGCTGGGATAGGGAACAGGTAGAGGGGTTTGAGAGCAAGAAAGGGAAGCAAGGGAAGGGGGAGCTGGAATGCTGGGATTGGCCTCGCGGTTTCGAGGGGCTGCGACAGTGGATGAGGGGGAAGCAGTGGTAGGAGGGCAGGTCCAAGCCCTCACGCGCTGAGCTGCACGGCTTGAGGTGCTGAGAAGTCCCAGCGCGTCACCGTTGCTGACTGCAGCGAAGGGGTGCAGCTGGCGGTGGGTAGCTGGTGAAACGTGAAGGGCTGCACAAGGACCTCCGTGCGATTGCCCAGCCTCCTCTCAGACCTCCTGGCTGTCCGTGTGGTGCCCTGATGGTTGGGTGCTACTGGGCTCCTAGGTCTGAAAGCAGTGCGTGCCCAGTGCTCCCCTTGGCTGGGTGACTGTGCTCTGGTTCTGCAGACCAGGAAGCAGTTCAGCAGTTTGATGTCTGCTGCTAAACGCCTTTTGTTTGATGCTGAGCCTCCAGGAAACTATGGCAAAGCTGAAGAGATTGTGAGCAAAGTGGGGAGACACATAGAGAAGGGAGAAGCGAAGGAAGAGAAGCAGCCACTGCTGGACCCCGGTTCAGATGCTGAGCTGGACGTTGACGTCCTGGCCCCAGCTTCAGCAGCACGGAGCAAGTCAGTGACAAAGCCCCAGAGACCAGAGCCCACGGAGTACGACAGGTGGGTCTTCACACTTCTTTTGCACCCGCCCTCGTCCTGCCCCAGCTTCCCTGGTTGTTTATTCTCAGTGTTACTGGAGGTCTCCTCAGCAGTGCAGTGCTTTCCCTTTGAGAACCCTGCAGCTTGCTGTGGGCTAGTGTTGCCTGTTAGCCCTGCAGGCCCTGTGGTGTCTGCGTGGTGTGTGCAGGTGGCCAAAGACCGGGTCCCAGGAAAGCTGTGACCTGTTGATAACAGCAGCCCTTTTCTGGGTGACAGGCAGCATCCTCAGGGCAGGATTCCCGTGAGGAAGGAGGAGAAGGGTGCACCCACAACAATCTGTCCTGTGCTGGGCAGACAAGACACAAGCACAAGCTCTCCTGATCACAAGTTGGCTCTGGGAGCGTTGCCTGGCTTTTCTCACAGGCTTGGTGGTGTTTTGGTGTTTGCGCTGTGAGCCCTAACCCTAACGCTGCTCAGTCTCAGCAGCAAGGGATCTTGGCAGCACCCCACGGTCCCGTCAGCCTCGTGCACTGGGCTCTTGCTGCTTGTCTGCTAGTACCCCTGTGCGCGGGTTTGGAATGGTGAGGAGCAGGTCCAGCAGCCTGTATCTAGGTCCATGGTGCAGGGCCCAGGACAAAGAGTTCTCTGCACTGGCAGAGCCCAGATGTGCCTGACTGTGCCGGCCCTGCTGCGGCACCAGCTGCAAACAGCCAGCTGTGACTCCTCTGCCTGCTGCCTTTAGGTCATACAGCTGCCTTCCCATGACGCACGAGAAACCCTGTGTGTACGTGTGGAGCTACTGGGAGGATCACACCTGGAGACTCTGCATTTCCAACTGGGTCGTCAAGCTAGCGGAGCGCCTGGTAGCGCGTTCGGGATGTCTGTCTGCGGCACAGTCCTTCCTGTGCACTGTCCTTGCGGCACAGCTGCTGTGCGCTGGGTTCACCTTAAACATCCTCGCTCCTCCACACGAGGAGTGTTTCTCACAGGGCTCAGTGCTGCTGGCCCTTTAGACAGGCTGAGGAGGAAAGAGCCACTGCCTGCACTGTGTCGCAGCCTGGCAGTGGCTCGTGGAGGCGAGCAGCAAGCTCTGCTCCCCTGCTGCCAGGCCTGAGCTGTGTGTGTGCTGCAGCGATGCCACTGCAGATGCTGGCCCTTGAGCTGTCATCAGTGGGATGCAGTCCCTTCCCAGGGCTTTGTGCTTCACTTTTAGGCTTAGAAACATGAAATCGGAGCCGGCTGGTGTGTTTCAGAGGTGGCTTCTGGGCTAAGATGAGGGGTTGTAGCAGCTCCTGTTAAGGCTATCCCCAGATTCCAGAGTGCTGGCAGCACAACTCTGACCTGCAGAGCTCTCCTGATCCCCAGACCCGCAGAAGAGCGGGAGCCTTTGTGCAAACACGTTTTTGCAGTGTTTCACTCCAACCCTGCAGCCTGATGCAAGCTTCTTCAGTGCTCTGCTTTCCTTACAGGAGCAGGGGCTGGATGACGTGGAGAAGCTCATGAGAAGACCAAAGTCTAAAGCAGAAGAGCGGCTCAGAGAGGTGCTGGAGGAATTTGTAGCTGGATGCAGGTTAGCTTGTCCCTGATTTCACCAGATCACGGAATCACAGAACATTAGGGATTGGAAAGGACCTCCAAAGATCATCCAGTCCAATCCACCGGCCACAGCAGGATCCCCGAGAGCCAGTCCCACAGGAACATGGGCAGGCAGGTTTGAAACGTCTCCAGAGAAGGAGATTCCACAACCCCCCCGGGGAGTCCCTTCCAGGGCTCTGGCACCCCCCCGGGAAGGACTGAGGTTTCTTGTTCTCGCGTTAGGAGGTCGTATTCTGTCCTGTCTAGGCGGTGCTCGGCCTGCTCTCTCAAGGTGCATAGGCAGAAGAAAACCAGGGTGATCTGGGGAAACAACCCTGTAGCTCTTGAATCTTGGGGAGGGGACCCCGGTCCTGGGAAAAACAGGGCTTGCAGACTGCAGCCCTGATGTTTCTGGACTCCTGGGAATGTCCTAAACATCAGGACGTTTCTTTACTCTCTGGAGTTGTGCAGACGAGGGTGATATTTCAGTCGTTGCAACTGCCTGGCGGGGTCCAAGACACACTGCAGGCCCCAGCTGCGTGACGGTCACAGTAGAGAGAGCCAGCCCTCAGGTGCTGGACAATCCCCAGTGTCCTGTCTGAATCACAAAGCCAACAGAGGAGAGGGCAGTGCAGAGAGGGGTCTCTGGTGCATCTGGATTCGTCCCAGGGCCTTGGCGCCAGCGCTCCCACTGTGTGGCTGGTGCTCTGGGTGCAGAGCCGGTGCTGCTCGTGTCGTTGCAGGCAGTACTTGCTTGCTGCGGAGAGGAGAACAATGGCGCGTCCCAACAGCCTGGACAGGTGTCGGATGAAGTGCCTGACGCGCAGCATCGTGAGCCGGGGGGCTGGGGGGCCGTGGGGGTCGTTCGGTCTCAGCTGTGGTTCGTCACAAAGTCTTTCCTCGTGCGTGCGCGCTCTGTGAGGTCGGACGCGAGGGCCAGTCCTGTCTTCCGTTTCCTTGATCTTTGTGCTCTCGTGGCCCCGAGCTGCTCCATCGTGTGAGGAAAGCCTCCTGCAGGCGCTCCCTGGAGCCCTAGTCCACCAGCTTCTGGAGTGTTTGCTCTTGACATGGGTGTGAGCTCAGGGGGTTCTGTTACTGGTGCTGGCAATGCTGATGAGGTTCTTGAGTCCGCAGTTCTCGGGACCCTTCCCTAAGCAGCTTCAGCAAGTTTGTGGAGGTTTGCTGTCAGCAGACTGACGAGCGGCCCACGGTGGAGGTCAGGGCACGACGGGGCAGGATGGCCGCAGCCGGCACACGGGGGCTCTCCTGCCAGCACGACGCGTCTGGGTCACGTCCGGCGCGTGATTGATGCGCTCTCTGTTCAGATCCTGTATGCAAAGCAGGGGCTCCGCGTGAGGCGGCGGCTGACTCGAGCCAACGTCAAGGAGAAGGTTAAGGAGACAAGACGGCTCCTGGCAAAGCTCCGCTTCATAGCTAAAGAGGTACACTGGCTCCTGGGGCACTCTGTTCCCAAGCAGAAGGGTGCAGGAAGGAGAAGGCCAGGGCACTGGGCTGGCTGCTGGGGCTCTTGCTAGCCTGGTTAGTGCTTCTCCTGTGCCCAATCCCCGCTTCCGGCTGCTGTAAGTTACCTTACTTGGCCCTTACGAGGGACAAGTCTGGGAAACTTTCTAGTGCTCTTGGTGACAGAACAGAGGTGTAAGCAGCTCAGTGGCGAGCTGAAGGGAGACCCAAGGGGTTGTATGGGGCTGAGCTGCTGGCTGGGGTTAAGCAATGACACCTGAGAGCCATGGTGCATTCAGCCCTTCATTTGCTTGTGGGTCTCTGAAACGCTGTGCAGCCAGCAGCCACTCATGAGACAAGATGCAAATCTTGCTCGTCGGTGGAAGCCAAGTCGCGTGCTGGTTCCTCTCTTCCCTCCAGCCACAGAGCACCCTCCCTGATGTGCTCATCTGGATGCTCAGCAGTAACAGGCGTGTGGCGTACGCACGAGTTCCTGCACAGGACATCCTCTACTCGGTCGTGGAAGAGGAGAAGGGCAAGGACTGCGCGAAAATCCAGACAGTCTTCATGAAGGTAGCGTTTGTCCCGAAGCAGCGTGCTCCTGCGTCGTGCTGCTTCACCCTCCTTCCTGCTGTCCCGGGGTTCTGAAGGAGACAGCCTTTGCCACTGCCCGTGTGCTGCCCTCTCCCTGGCGCCCTGTTGGTCACCGACTGGTGGGGCTCATTTTGGTCTGAAAGGCCTGGCTGAGAGGAGCAACCTGCTGAACCTCCCATGCTGCAGGTCCCCGGCTTGCACACTGGTGAGGTCTTTGCCAAACTGGAGATCTACATGTGGCTCGGAGTAACCAAGTATGCGAAGCAGTGCTTGGCAGAGCTGCCTGAAGAGTTCAAGTGCCTCTCGGAGAGCGGGCAGGAGATCATCCAGCTCTCGGCGTACAGCCCTCCCAGCTGGCTCAGCAGGGATGGTGAGTGTCGAGGCCGCTTTTCCGTGGCTTAATGAGAAGCAGGAGAGCAGAGGGGGGAGAGGTTGTGCGTCAGGGCTGGCGTCCAAGGAGCAGGACCTGCCCTCATCTCCAAGGCACGCCTGGGGCGAGCAGGCCCATGGCACTTCCATGAGGATGAGTTTGCACACTGAGAGCTGGAGCAGCAGGCGGGGCGGGTGCTTTGTAGGTGCTGAATGTGCTGCCAGACTGGCAGCAGGCGAGAGGTCTCCCCCTTTGCTGAGGCTTGCTGGTACCCCCCGTCAGGTAGTCGCAGCCAATGGCCACCCAGTTCATGCATCGGTTACTTTCTGGCGGTGTCTGGGAAGCAGACTGAGCTGCTCTTCTCTGACCAAACCTTTGCAGATGTGCTGCCTTCTGTGAGCCGCAGCGACTGCCTTTGGAGGTGGTGCCCGCTCCCACCTGACAGCTCTCTTCGTGCAGCTTTTGGCCTCACACAGCCCTGAACTAAGGGACTGGGTCCCCTTTTCTCTGTCTCTTTCCAGATTTCAGCTATTTCCAGCTCCGAGCCCATCTGTATCAGGCTCGAGGGATCCTCCCTGCGGATGACAATGGCCTCTCGGATCCGTTTGCAAGGGTGGTGTTTTCAACGCACTGCCAGACCACCGGGGTGAGATCACGTAAACCCCTGCCTCTGCCTCCTTGAGGGAGAGGGAGATCACCTCGTCCTTACCACTGTGTTGAGTGACAGTCTTGTGGCCATCGTCCTGGAGTCCTGTGCCCTCAGGGATGCAACTGTGCGCAGGGAACAGCTGACGGAACATCCTGCTGATTCACAGGTCGACTGGCCTGTGCTGTTGGCCCAAGGGCTGGCTCTTACCGTGGCCCTTCTTGCTAGGCATCAGCTGCTGGAGATGGAGCAGCCCACATGGCTCCCTCTCCTTGCAGAGTGGTTTGTCTCCACCAGCTGCAGTGCTCGAACCTCCGTCTCTTTGCAGATACTGGAAGAAACGCTGAGCCCCCTGTGGAATGAGCTGCTGCTGTTTGACCAGATCATTGTTGATGGGAAAAAAGAAGAGCTGAAAACGGAGACCCCCATAGTTATCATCAGCCTCTTCAGCCACAATAAATTTGTAAGTGTGACCAGGCTGCCCTCCTGCTGTCGTGTCCAGGAGAGTGAGGGCAGAGGAGCTTTCATGTAGGGGCTGCAAGCAGGCACCTCGCAGCCACTTGGGAGCCGCAGCTGGGTCTCGCGTCTCTTGGCCCAGCAGCAGTAGGGTGTCCCTGAGGGCTGTGTGTGAGACAGAGACTTCCTACAGACCTCTGCTCTGAGCTGGGGTGGGTGCTGGGTGACGGGCAGCAGACACAGGTCAGAGCACTCGGAAAAGCAACTCAAGATGTGGAAGCGCCTTTCACCCAGAGGGAGTTAAAATGGGGAGCTTGAAGCTTGGAGAGTTTGCAGGATCTGCGTCCTTGGAGACATTCAGACCCTGGCTGCAGGAAACCGAGCAGCTGGGTCTGGCTTTGAGGTCCTCTTTGCCCAGTCCTGTGTGAAGATGGACCGGGTGTTAGGAGGAGCTGCTGGAGTCACTTCTCGTTCGATCCGCCCTCTGGAGGAGCAGAGGAAGCCAAAGCGAGAGAATGACGAAGGTGGAAGGGTGGTCTTGGCTGTCCCAGAGTGGCTGAAATCATAGGCGGTCCTTTCTCTGGGGTGGTGAGATAGCACAGCAGAGCTTTGACCCGCTCTCCTCTTTCCCACAGGGCTCCCCCGAGTTCCTGGGCCAGGCCCTTGCTGTCCCGCAGGTGAAGCTGGTCGATGAGCCCTACACCAAGCCCACCCTGCAGTTCTTTGACTTCTACAAAAGCACCAAAGCAGCAGGAGAGCTCGTTGCCACTTTTGAGTTGATTGAGCTGGATTACAGTGGCTATTTGGAGGTAACGGGCTCGTAGGAAGCTGCAGGTGGTAGCCAGGTCTCTGGGAAGGTCTGTGGTGGGCGAGATGCTCATTGCATGGGACCTGCCAGAGGATTTCCCGTTGAGAGCCACAACTGGCTTTTGAGCGAAGGGAGACAGCGAGCACAGACCAGAGAAGACGGACAAGGGGGCAAGGTGTGGAATGGAAATGGTGGTCAACACTTGCTGTGCCCTGTCTCTACCTCTTCAGCCATCGTTGCCCAAAGATGTGGAGCCCAAGGAGCCAGCCTACCTGGGAGACCCCCTTGCTGGACGGTTCATCATCCCTGAGGGCATCCGCCCGGTGCTGAAGGAGTTTCGCATAGAGGTGTGTTTGCCTCTGCCGGCCTGCCCTCACACCCGGCTGCCCCCGGAGCTGCCCTGTGCAGGGGGCTTGGCTCGAGAAGGGAGAGAGCTCGGAGATCAGATGCACCTTTCGGCTTCAGCAGGCTCCAGAAATGGAGGTGCTTGACGTGAGAAACGGCTGGCAGCCAGAGCTCTCGGACAGCTGAGCTGGGAGAGTGGCCTCGTGCCTCTCTTGAGGTCTGCGTCCTGCAGGGTGAGGGGGCTGGCGGCACTGGGCAGGCTGTGTGGCACTGCCAGTGCCTGACACGACTGAGCAGCCCCGGTGCTTGGTGCTGTGATCTAGATCCTGTTTCGGTGCCGCTGCCGGACGCAACTGAGCAGCCCTGGTGCTTGGTGCTGTGATCTAGATCCTGTTTCGGTGCCGGACGCAACTGAGCAGCCCTGGTGCTTGGTGCTGTGATCTAGATCCTGTTTCGGTGCCGGATGCGACTGAGCAGCCCCGGTGCTTGGTGCTGTGATCTAGATCCTGTTTCGGTGCCGCTGCCGGACGCAACTGAGCAGCCCCGGTGCTTTTTGTTGCGATCCAGATCCTGTTCTGGGGCCTGCGGGACCTGAAGCGGGTGAACTTGTTCAAGGTGGATCAGCCCCAGGTGATTGTTGAATGTGCTGGCAAGAAGGTGGAGTCGGAGGTGATCGTGGCCTACCGAGACAACCCCAACTTCACCGAGCTGGTCAAACACATGGATGTGGTGAGTGGGGAGGGTGAGTAGTGGGGCTGCCGGGGCTGCCACCCTTGCTCCTGGTGACTCCGTGCCTGGTTCTTCGGCAGGAACTCCCAGAGCAGGTCTACCTGCACCCTCCCCTAAGCATCTTTGTGGTGGAGAAGCGGGCATTTGGCCGCACTGTGCTGGTGGGTACTCACGTTGTGCCCAGTGTGATGAAGTTCTCACCCAGAGAGCTGGAGGAGGAGCCAGAAGAGGAGCCCAAAGGTGAGCTGCTTGCCAAGATTCGGGTGGAGGCAGCAGGGAGGTTCTGCTGGTGGCAGCAATTGCTGGGCTCTTCTGCTTGCCCCTAGCCAGGCAGAGAAGTCCTCTCCTGAGAGCCCTGAGGTGCCCAACTAAAGCTCAGTGTGGGGCAGCTTCGGGCTGGAGCAGGCTGCGAGCCTGGTCCACAAGTGCTCAGCTCCAGACTGATGTTTGGGAAGCAGCAGACTCTGCCAGGTTGTGAAATGCTGTGGGATCCCTCTTTGGGGCTAGCCCAGGGCCTTTTGCAGACTGTTTTCTCCAGACTGTTTAGTTCCAAGGGCAGCTCATTGCTTGCCCCCCCACACCGGCAGCACCAGTCGTCTGTGGAAGTGGCATCAGCTCTGGGTCTCAGTCCCAGGCACTGTTTGCAGTTCATTTGCAGACAGCAGAGCAGGGGGAATGGCTGTGTCCAGCAGGTCGCCTAGCTGGGGCTGCACACTGGACAGGGAGTACCCTGTGGGAAGCTTGTGTCTGGAGTCATAGAATCATTAGGGACTGGACGGGACCCCGAAAGATCATCTAGTCCAATCCCCCTGCCACAGCAGCGTCTCTTCACTGGAGAAGTTATAGAATCAGAATCACTCAGGGTTGGGAACCCCCCCACCATGGACACTCCACCCTAGATCAGGCTGGCCAGAGCNAGGGAGTACCCTGTGGGAAGCTTGTGTCTGGAGTCATAGAATCATTAGGGACTGGACGGGACCCCGAAAGATCATCTAGTCCAATCCCCCTGCCACAGCAGCGTCTCTTCACTGGAGAAGTTATAGAATCAGAATCACTCAGGGTTGGGAACCCCCCCACCATGGACACTCCACCCTAGATCAGGCTGGCCAGAGCCTCATCCAACCCGGCCTTAAACACCTCCAAGGATGGGGCCTCCACCACCTCCCTGGGCAACCCATTCCAGGCTCTCACCACTCTCACAGTGAAGAACTTGCTCCTCACAGCCAGTCTACATCTACCCATCTCCAGCTTTGCTCCATTCCCCCTAGTCCTGTCGCTACCTGACACCCTAAAAAGCCCCTCCCCAGCCTTTTTGTAGGCCCCCTTCAGATACTGGAAGGCCACAAGAAGGTCACCCCAGAGC
>VXBP01008549.1:62256-105592 GCA_013400115.1 Rhinopomastus cyanomelas
GCTTGTGACCACCTCACCTGTTTCCTTTCTGGGGGGGTCCACCCCTTCCCTGGTCTTCTTTTTACCATTCACATACCTGTAGAAATTCTTGGTGTTCCCTTTGACCTCCCCGGCCAGGTTCAATTCAAACTGTGCCTTGGCCTTTCTAACCAGCTCTCTAGCTGTCTGGGCAGCTTCCTTATCTCCCCCCCCCCATTCCAGCTGTCCTCCCTTCCACTCCTTGTGGAGTTTCTTGTTGTGCGACAGCGTGTGCAGGAGCTCCTTGCTCAGCCAGGCAGGCCTCCTAGCATTCTTCCCTGCTTTCCTCTCTGTTGGTGTACATTGCTCCTGGACACAGAGGAGGTGATCCTTGAATACTGACCAGCTGTCCTGGGCCCCTTTTCCCTCAAGGGCTTCATCCCATGATAGTTTGGCCAGCAGATCCCTGAGGTGATCACAGTCTGCACGCCCAAAGTCCAGGGACGTAAGCTTAGAAAACTTCCTCCTGATTGCCCTGAGGATCTTAAATTCAACTGCTTCATGGTCACTGCAGCCAAGGCTGTCCCTGAGCCTCACACTGGTCACCAGCCCTTCCCTGTTGGTGAGAACAAGGTCTAGCAGAGCACCTTTTCTTGTTGGTTCCTCCTCCATTTGGAGGAGGACGTTGTCATCTATGCAATCCCAGAACAACCTGGATTGTTGGTGCCTTGCTGTGTTGTCCATTCAGCAGATGTCAGGGTGGTTGAAATCCCTCATGAGGACCAGGGCCTGTGACCTGGAAGATAAAACAGGAAGAGCTGGGCAGATGTTTAGGTTGGGCAGAGCTCTTCTTTTGCCTTTCTCAACCCTCTCTGTAGCCAGGCTGGAGATCTTCCCCCACGGGACCCTCCACCAAGCTTTGGGGAGCTGTTCCAGCAGGACCAAGGATTGAAAAGGTTTAAGCTTCTCTCACATCAGCGGCTTCAGGTCTGAGCGGTGGGTGATGGATTCGCCAAACAGCAGGGTGACAGCAGCAGCCAGGGCTCCTGGTCTGGACACAAATGCACGTGTGCGTCACGAAAGGGAAGAAGCAAATCGTTGATCTGTGGTTTGAGGCTGAAAGAGAGTCAGTTTGTGCTAGAGCTGAGGAAGAAGTTCTTCAGTGCCAGGGTGGAGAGACTGTGGAACCAACTGCCCAGGGATATTGTGGCTGCCCCCTCCCTGGAGGTGCTCAAGGCCACTCCAAGGTGCTGGGTGGAGCAGCCCAGTCTGGTTGAGAGGCGTCGCTGCCCATGGCAGGGGCTTGGAGCAGATGAGCTCTGAGCTCCCAGTCTGGTTGAGAGGCGTCGCTGCCCATGGCAGGGGCTTGGAGCAGATGAGCTCTGAGCTCCCAGTCTGGTTGAGAGGCGTCGCTGCCCATGGCAGGGGCTTGGAGCAGATGAGCTCTGAGCTCCTTTCCAGCCTGAGCCAGCCTGTGATTCTGCGATAGGCTTCTGAGCAGGGTAGGTGGATCTTGTCTCTGAGTTCCTGCGAGCCAGCAGCATCACACTGATGGCAGGGGCCGGCCTCAGCCTTTGCTCACGATTCCAATACTGGTTTTGTCGAGGCTGCTGCCCAAAGCTTTAGAAGCAGTTGCGCTCTAGCGGGTAGCAGGGAGGGCTTCCCTTTGGAAGAACAACTGGCTCAGTGGTGGGAAGCGGTGGGCAGGAACAAACGTCTGGAAACATGAAGCTCTTCTTCGTCTTAGCTCGGAAAGTCTCACGTCAGCGTCTTCCCTCTCAGACTGTGGTGAACATTGGCCTGGCAGCTGGTGACCCAGGTCCCAGCATCCATCCTCTGAGCCTTGTGAAGGTGAGCGATGTGTTGGGCCCCACAAAGGCTGATGTCTGGAAACACAGAGGTCAAACGAAAATGAAGGTTCAGAGATCCAGCTGAGTTTTAAACCACTGGTTTGTGCCCTGGACCTAGATGCTCCTCTCTCCTGCCTGGTCGGCAGCACGAGGAGAGCTGGGCTGTCTTGTGCCTTGAAAGCTCCTGGGGCTAGATGTGGCTTTGCACCTCCTGTGTTCTGCCAGGGGCTCCCAGGCCACTGGAACTTGGGTGCCTTGGTGGTCATTTCCTCCCTCTGGAACCCTTTTTCCTGTTGTTTTAAGGCTCCTTTGAAGAAACTGCCCATCAACCGGCTTGTGAAGAAGGAGGAGGAGTATGAGGAGGAGAAACCAGAACTGGAAGAACTGGATTGGTGGTCCAAGTACTATGAGTCTGTGAAGGAGCTGTATAACCAGGTAATGCTTGGTGATAGCTGCTGCTGCAGGAGAAGGATGGCTGCTCTGGCTTGAGGAAGGTGTTTTCGGCAGCCCTGGGTGTCACAGGAGCCTTCCTGTAATGAATCTGTCGGACGATGCGGGCTCGTGTGTGACCAGCACTCTTACAGTGGCCAAGTGAACTGATTTCAGCGAGCAGTGGGTGTCAGAACATCCCTGAGGCTGGGTGCCAGGTGGCTTTGGGACCGAGCAGGGCTCCTGCTGAGACACTGCTGGGAACGTGGCGGGGCTGGGTCTTGCTGCAGCGCTTTGCTGCTTCCTTCCCAGGCTGTGCTGTGGCAGGGGGGCTGCTGCAGAGGTCCTTCCTCACCCCAAACGGCACCATCAGAAAAGGCAGCAGGAGGGTCTGTCGAGAGGAAAACGCACTGCGGTGCTTCTGAGACACTGCTGTGCAGCGGCATTGTGCCGAGCGGTCCCAGGCTGGGTGTTTCTGATGCTGCCGGCAGGAAGGCTCTGATAGCGTCCTGTGCTTGGGTGGAGGAGCCTCCACTTTCGGGGGCGTGTGGGTGACCAGTTCTGTGCATTTCAGACACGCAGAGATGAGGAAGATGCTGACAATGATGACCTGAATGATGCGGGTGAGTCCTCGAGCAGTACCCAGCTCTTCTGTGGGGAAGGCCAGGGCTCGCACCGTCCCAGAGAGCGCCAGGCTGGTGGCAACAGCAGGCAGCAACGTTCAGCAGAGACAACAGGAGGAGGCAGAGAGGCTGGGAACATTTGCAAGGGCTGGCAGAGGCCCTTGTAAATTTCAAGGTGAAAACACCAAGCTTCCCTCAGAAAAGTCCAGCAAACTGTGTTGAGTCAAGAGAAGAGCCTTCCTGAGCGACCAAACAGCTGCAGGGTTGGTGGGATTGTCAGGGTAGGAGCAGGATGCCAAGATGGGGTGAAGAGAGAGGTGGTGGTAGAGAGGCAGAATTACCCAGGACCTCTGCATTGCTCCGTGCGTGTGGGGCGCTCCCCTTGGGTACAGGACTCGCCAGGAGATAACAGACAGACATCGGTAACGAGCAGCTTGCCCGAGAGCATCTGTAGGCTCCTGTCTGCTGGGGTGCGAGAGCGACTTGCCCAGCAATGAACTGGTGAGGCGAGACAGTGAGCCTGGCAACGATGAAAGCCCTGTTCAAGGAGGGGCCTGTGGGGTCTTGCTGTTAGTGCTTGAGGGATTTAGGGTCTTTAGCAAATGCAGCCTCTCTGTCCTTGGAGCGCTGGTGCCCCCGAGAAGGGGCTGGCTGTGCTCTCTCCTAGCACAGCCGCCTGTTTTGTGGGTGGGTGCTACGCTTAGACGTCAGCCCAACCACGTAGGCATCCGTCCTCTGCGGCTTCCCTGACCCTGCTTGCCCCGTGTGCTGGCACCCTCCTCCGTTCGGCCTCTGCCAGCCGCCTTCCTGGGCAGACAGCTCCGTGCCGGTTTTCGCCCCCACTAGCCCTCCAGCCATCCTTGCTCCAGTACAAACTGGGAACTGACCAGTTGGAGTGTAGTGTAGGGGAAAGGGACTTGGGGGTCCTGGTGGACAACAAGATGACCATGAGCCAGCAATGTGCTCTTGTGGCCAAGAGGGCCAACAGCATCCTGGGGTGGATTAGAAGAGGGGTGGTTAGCAGATCAAGAGAGGTTCTTCTCCCCCTCTACTCTGCCCTGGGGAGACCACACCTGGAGTATTGTGTCCAGTTCTGGGCTCCTCAGTACAAGAGGGTGTGGAGCTGCTGGAGAGAGTTCAGCGTAGGGCAACAAAGAGAAGAGAGGTGGAGCACCTACCTTATGAGGAGAGGTTGAGGGAGCTGTGTCTCTTTAGCTTGGAGGAGTCTGAGGGGTGACCTCATTAATGTCTATAAATATGTGAGGGGTGGGTGTCAGGACGATGGCGCTGGGCTGTTCTCAGTGTCATGTAGTGATAGGACAAGGGGGCAATGGTTGTAATCTGGAACATAGGAGGTTCCACATCAACCTGAGAAGGAACTTCTTCACGGTGAGGGTGACGGAGCCCTGGAACAGGCTGCCCAGGGGGGTTGTGGAGTCTCCTTCTCTGGAGATGTTCAAGACCCGACTGGATGTGTTCCTGTGTGACTTGGTTTAGGTGATCCTGCTGTGTCAGGGGGATTGGACTAGATGATCTTTTGAGGTCCCTTCTGATCCGTAATGATTCTATGACAGGCAGAGGCCCTGGGTTGCAGCAAAAGCTGTTCTTTGGGTTGGATTGTGGACAGGCACTGAGATCATTGACAGGAGCCACAGCATTTCCTGACCCACTGGCATTTCTAGATGGAGGGAATTTGAATGCAACATCCATTGATGTGGAGGCAGAAGACGAGGCAGCGATTGAAGCTGAACCTGCTCGCCCCAAGAGGAAGCTCATTGCCACCCTCCAGGTGATTACTGGGGATGCCTCTCAGCCTTTGTCTGTGTCCTCCTTTCTCTGCACTGAAGGCTAGACTGGGAGGAGACCGTGGAGCGTGTGCTGGGCCCCCATCCTTGTTGGGCTCGGAAAGGGCTGAGGAGAGCCTGGGGCCAGACTGTGCTGCACACGCCAGAGGGGTAGCCTGGAGCAGGAGGCGAAGGGCAAGCGTCGCTGCTGTGTCGCTGCGGTCGGGCTGTAGTGCAGAGCCGGGCGAAACAGTTGGAGAGGGGTGGACTGGGCTTTCTGGCAACTCCTTCCCCTTGAGCCATCGGGAAAAGGCCCCCAAGTGGACTTCTGCTTCCATCAGATTTACGGCTCTGAGCTGGAAGACGCCTTCAGCAATTTTGAGGACTGGCTGTGCATTTTCCCCCTTCATCGTGGCAGAGCAAACGAAGACGAGGATGGGCAGGAAGACGAACATCTCGTGGGGAAGTACAAGGTACCGTGCAATCCGCGTTCGGCTTGCGCTGCGTCAGGAGAGAGTCCTTGACACAACCCATGCTTCTGAACCCGTTGGGCACTCAAAGCCTCGGAGGGGGCAGGTGTGTGCGAGGAGCTGTGGGGCAGCACGGCCGGGGCACTGATGGTGCCTGCTGGAGGTATCGTGTGTTGCGGCCCTTTGTGAGCTGAGAAATGCTCCGGCTTCAGACTTTCGAGCCTCGTCAGGAGAGTTCGTGAGGCACAAGCCACTCGTGTCCTTGTGCCTGCCTCTTGGTTCATTTGGAACACAAATAAGAATCAGCTTCACTGGCTGTGGAGACACTAACCCTGTCTACAAGAGGTGCCGTTCTCCCACCCAGGGGCTCTTGAAGCCCCTGAAACACCAGTCACAGAAAATTACTTAAGAGGGGCCCTGAACAGCCTTGCGGTGCCCCCTGACCTTGGCAGCCACAGTGCCAGAGGCGCTCGGAGCTTTTGGCGTTGGCAGCGTCTGTCAGCCTGCCGTCTGTCCTGCAGATCAGAACCGCCTGGGCGTCAGGGACGTGACGGTGCCTCTGGGAAGGTGCCATGGGCACTGTGCGACTGCGGTCTGTGCGGAGCAGTGGCTCCGATTGTCCGGTTGGCAGGTGAAGCTGGTCTTGGTGGTTCTGGTCTCGTTTGAGGTGCTGTCGTGGTCTCTAGTAGTTACTTGCAGCATATTTTCTGCAGGGCTCCTTCTACGTCTACCCTGCCGAGGATGCTGGCGCAGAGCCCAGGGTCTCCCGGAGCGTTCCGAGGAACAGACCCATCAAAGTTCTCGTGAGAGTTTACATAGTTAAGGTAAGTCTCTGGTGGCGGTGGCAGTGACGCTTGGAGGCCTGTTCCTCCCTCCACTCAGTGCTCGGTAAGCAGAGAGAGAAGTGCCGCTGGCAAAAAGCTTGCTGCTGGCTGGGTGAGCTCTGCCAGCTCCGTGGAGTCGAGTGCATCTTGTCCGTGGGGAGCCTCCCTGCTTTGCAGCTGCAGAAGGTGCTGACAATCCAGACAGGCAGTTCTCGAGTCCTCTCACCCGCTAGGGACAGTGAGCAAGTGGGAGAGCTGGCAGCTAGAGCTGCTTGTTGAGAGTGGATTTGCTCAGGAACCGGCGGGAGTTTCCCCACCAGGGCAGTTCCTGGAGGGGCCTGAGCGGCAGGGCTCGGTGGGCTGAAGCCTGCACGGTGGTCCTTGTGCAGGCTGCTCTCTGCAGCTAATGTATGGCCGTACCTCTCGTGTCTTCCAGGCGACGAACCTGTCTCCAGCAGACCCCAATGGCAAAGCAGACCCCTATGTGGTGGTGACTGTGGGGCAGGAGCAGAAGGACACAAGGGACCGCTACATCCCAAAGCAGCTCAACCCTGTGTTTGGAGAGTATGCAGGAGCTTTTCTTCTAGCAGGTTTAACAGGAGTAGTGCTGGTCTGGGGCCCTCTCCTCCTTTCTGCTGGAGAATCCTCTGCGGCAGCACAACGGCTCCGGGCACATCCATTGCCTGCAGCTGATGCAGCTCCCATAAGCATCCTGGGTTTGGATGGAAGCACTCCCAAGGGCTTGATTTAACAAGCCATGTAGCAACAGGGAGCTTCTTTCCCTCAGCTCCTAGAGATGTCTGTCCAAGGGCAAATTCCTGGAAAAGCAACTTCTCTGTTTGAACGAAGACTGCACACAGTGACCTGTGGGAAACCAAGCTCTGCCAGAGGGCTCTGAGGGGTCAAACACAGCTCTCGCATGCACAGGGTGGTCAGAGCCGGCCGTGCGTTTTTCTTGTTGGTTCCTCCATGCGTTTTGTTTCCATCTTCTTTGCTAATTGCGCTGCTCATGTCTGCTTCTTTGCAGGGTTGTGGAGCTGACAGTCTCCTTTCCTGTGGAGTCGGAACTCACTGTGGCAATATTTGACCATGACTTGGTCGGGTCGGATGATCTGATTGGGGAGACCAAGATCGACTTGGAGAACCGATTCTACAGCAAGCACAGGGCGAACTGCGGGGTGGCCTCTCAATACGACACGTAGGTAATGGTGCGACCCGTTGGGGGCTTTCCTCTCGCCCACTTTTTGGGTGGGCAGCAGGACACTTCTGCGCTACAAAGCCTGCACCCCTTGGGTGGGTGTCCTGCAGTTTCACAACAAGTCGCCTCGACGACTGCATCTCCACCAGACCCCCACCGGCTCCCTGCGGTAGCTGTGATTCCTCTGCAGGCTATTGCGTGTTGCATGTAGTGGCACAGACCAAGTGTTCGGTGTTGGTGTGCTCTGAGAAAAGTCCCTTGTTGACACTGAGCAGCAGGACTAGGGGAATGGAGCAAAGCTGGAGATGGGTAGACTTAGACTTGATGTGAGGAGGAAGTTCTTCACTGTGAGAGTGGTGAGAGCCTGGGATGGGTTGCCCAGGGAGGTGGTTGGGGCCCCATCCCTGGAGATGTTTAAGGCCAGGCTAGATGGGGCTCTGGCCAGCTGGTCTAGGGTGGGGTGTCCCTGCCCATGGTGGGGGGTTTGGAACTGGATGATCAGGTGGTTCCTTCCAACCCTGAGTGATTCTGATTCCATAACTTCTCCAGTGAAGTGATCCTGCTGTGGCAGGGGGATTGGACTGGATGATCTTTCGGGGTCCCTTCCAATCCCTAATGATTCTATTCTATTCTATGTGGGTCTGGCCCTTTTCAGGGGGCAGCCCCAACTCCGTGAGCGGCCAGGCTCACTGCAGGGCCTGACTTGGCCTCTGCCCAGGGGGTCCTCCGCTGTGTTCGGCCACTTTTCTGTGGATTCCCCTTCCCTTACACTCTTGCTGGAGAGTCAGCTGTGGTCATGGAGCAGAGTCCTCGGCAATGCCAGCCCATCTCTCTCACCAGCTGCAGGTGCAGTTGCTCCTGTGGCTGCTGTGACGTTGACGGTGCTGTGAGTCGAAGGCTGGCTCGTTCTGGGGCGTGAAAGCTCGCCCAGGTCTTCGTTCAGCCTTTGTGTGGCCATGGTTTCCCAGTGGAAATCTCAGCAGGGATCTGGTGGCACAGCCGGTGCTGTGGGGCAGGCAGGGTGTCTGACAGGCAAAAACCTGTTGTGTCTGAGCTCAGGGTGTTCTCCCTGCCCTGCAGAAGCGGCTACAACGCGTGGCGAGACGCTTTCAAGCCCACGCAGATCTTGGATAGTTTGTGCAAGAAGAACTCGCTCCCTGCAGCAGAGTACAGACGGCAGGAGGTGAAAGTGGACAATAAAATATTCAAGGTCCCTCCAGAGGCTTTTCCTGAAGGTAGAGTCGGCTCGAAGAGCGCTGGTTGCTCCCTTAGACAGCTGCCTGTCATCAGCTCTGCTGGTGTGAGATCTGGGAACCCACCAGCATCTCATCCCTCGTGCATCCCGGCCAGCTGCCCCCGCTCCGTGCCCTGTGTGGTCTGGCTTTTGGGGTCACTGCCAGGAGCATCTGCAGTTCTCAGTGCCCTGGTTTTGGTGCGTGATGGTGGAAGATGCGATCCAGGCCATTGGGTCCTAAAGTGGCCTCCCAGGCAGTGGGTGGAGCAGAATGACCCTGTTCACACAGCGGTCGGATGGCTGGTGCATCCAGGGAAGGTGCAGCTCGTGCTGGTGCCTGGCATCGGCACAAAGCTGGTTGCTGAATTCTTTTCTGCCCTTTTCCTCTTGTTTATCTGAGTTTGTTTGTCTTTCTACCTAAAGTTTTCCTCACCAGTGCAACATAATCAACCAATTCCCTGCACCTTTGCCCTCCTGTCCTCCCCATTTTATTTCTCTGGTGAGGATTTTACTTGTCCTGTCTGTCCTCTTCCCTCACTCATGCCTGTGACTAACGTGATGTGACGTGACTCGGTGGCTGGATGCCTTCATCTTCTACCTGACTGTGTCCTGCTGCAGAGCCCTCTGTGAGGAGAAAGAGAGGAGTGGCAGATGAGAGCTGGTCGGTGGATGAGGAACATAAGGCTTTGTATGTCCTGCAGCACTGGGAAGAGATGCCGGGATATGGGTACAAGCTGGTACCAGAGCACGTGGAGATCCGGTCCCTGTACAATCCTGAGAGCCCTGGTCTTGTGCAGGTGGGATGTGTCTCCTTGCCCATCTGAGCTGTTGCTCTGGGGAAAGATCTTCAGGTGGCTGGTTCCTAGCCCCTGGCTAGTCCCCTGCTGTCCTTTTGTCTCCTCATCGTGGCATGAATCCCAAGGGACGTACTTGGCTTATCTGAGCCCTGCCACCTGCATCATGAATGGGTAGCAGCATCCTCACCTAGCCTCTTCCTCTGCTTTGTTCCCTGCCAGTGCTGCTTTGCTTCCCTGCAAGAGCCCTGTTCTGCCCCCTTGGCTTCCCCCTGGCGCCACAAGATCGCTGCTGGCTGGAGGAGAAGCATTCGTGTTGGTTTTTGTACAGTGCAGCGCTCCGAGCTCAGCCGTCTTGCTGTCCTGCTCTGAACATCGCTCGCGCCCCGGGGTACTGGGGGTCTGTAACGCAGTGATGCTCTGCAGTCCCTCTGGCTTTCGGTCGGTGGTGGGGAGGGTCAGACCCATCGCTTGTCTTGATGGTGCCGAAAGGTTGCGCCATCGTATTCTCCTTGTCAAGAAGAGGGATGCGTTTGCCGCTCTAATGCAGATGTGGTTCAGATGAAGTAGTTTTTCTTGCAAACAGGGTAGGGAGGGAAACAAGCAGGTTTTGGTAGTGGTGATTTTTTCCCTATTCAAAACCCAGTCACAGTGCCGGGGATGGAGAGAGCAAAGTGCTGGCTTGTTGAGAGCTTTTCTTTCAGGACCAAACCTGGAAGAGCTGGAGGTTGGTCTGTGAAGTTTCTCTGCTGTCTTCTCTCATCAGGGGTCCTTGCACATGTGGATCGACATGTTTCCAAATGACATCCCTGCGCCACCGCCTGTCAACATCAAGCCACGACTACCTGTCAGGTAGCACCCATGGGACACGGGCTGGGGTCTGGGGAGCCTGCATGTGGAGGGTCACTGTCCCTCGCCATGCCTGGTGTGATCTGTCGTGGAGTCCTGCACCGACTGCTGGTCTGTACTAGCCCAGCGTGCAGCCCGGCTATCTGGTTCGGCTCTAGCCATGGGATGGTCCCTTGGGTTATCAGCACTTCATTTGGAGCACCTCAATACAAGACAGACATTGAGATGCTGCAGCAGGTCCAAAGAAGGGCAACAAGCCTTTGTGAGGAGCAGCTGAGGGAGCTGGGGCTGTTTAGCCTGAAGAAAAGGAGGTTGAGAGGAGACCTTCTCACTGCCTACAACTACCTGAGAGGATGTTGTTGAGAGGTGGTGGCTGATCTCTTCTCAAAAGTAAGAAGTGATAGGACAGGAGGAAATGAACTCGAGTCACACCAGGGGAAGTTCAGGTTAGGTGCTGGGAAAAAACTATTCCTGGAAAGGATCCTTGGGTCTTGGAACAGGCTGCCGATGGATGGGGCTGAATTGCCATGCCTGGACGCATTTTGAAGTCGTGGAGATCTGGAGCTTAGGAGTGCAGTTCAGCGATGACCTTGGTACGACTGGATTTGTGGTTGGCCTTGATGATCTTAAAGGTCTTCTCCAACCTAAGCAATATGATGATTCTTCTCAGAGGTGCCCATGGAAGGACAAGACACAAGGGACACAAATGGCAGCAAGGGAAGCTTCAATGGCATGTAGGGAAAACAGCATCCCGGTGAAAGTGAAGCTGCTCTGGGACAGGGATGGAGTGACTCGTTGAGGTGCGAAGACACTCGTCCTTGGAGATGCTCAGAGCTCATGCAGGCAAGGCCCTGAGCGAGCTGACCTACTGCCAAGTTAGAACAAGAGGTCGGCACAGAGGCTGCAGAGGTCACTTCTCGTCAGAGCCCTTCTGTGCCTCTGTGGCCAAGTGGTGCGGGATGAGTTTCCTGTGCACCAAGGCTCTGCTTTGCAAAAGCTGCCTGTTCTGGATGTGGGTGTTTGTTGTGTGGGGTTGTAGCCCCCCAGGAAAGGGCTCAGTGCGTGGCAGCAGGGCTGTGGTGCTGTGCTTCGCCAGAGGAGCCCTAACAGGGGACCACAGTCCTAGGATGGTTCAAGTCCTGCTTCTCTGTCAGTGTGGGCTTGATCTGCCCTCCCAGGTACTGGGGGTGAGAGCTCACTGTGTCTCACTTGCCCCAATGTCCTTCCTACAGCTATGAACTGCGAGTGATTATCTGGAACACGGACGATGTGATCCTCGATGACGTCAACCCAGTAACAGGGGAGCCTTCCAGCGACATCTATGTGAAAAGGTCTGATGGGAGCTGGAGGGAGGCCAGAGCCTGTCTGCCCTGCTACCTACCCTGACGTGTAGCCTCGCTGCCTCCTCTGAACCTCTGTTGCTCCTGTCTCAGCACGAGGTGCTCCGCTCAAGCCTCCTGCAGGGACTGCTGTACCCGCAAAGGTGTTGGGTTTGGCTTGGCTGTTGAGCGCTGCCTTTCCTGCTGCCCTGTAGGTGCAGCCCCTCCATGCTTCTGCTCTGTCTTTGGGGCTGGCCGAAGGACAGGAGATAACTGAGTTTGTCCTGCAGCTGGATCAAGGGTCTTGACCACGACAAGCAGGAGACGGACGTTCATTTTAACTCCCTGACCGGGGAGGGCAATTTCAACTGGAGGTTCATCTTTCGCTTTAACTACCTCCCTACTGAGAAGGAGATCACCTACAAGAAGAAGGATTCTGTCTTCTCTGTGGAGGAATCAGAGTTCCGGGAACCGGCCGTTCTGGTCCTCCAGGTCTGGGATTACGACAGGATTTCAGCTAATGACTTCCTAGGTATGGTGGGACCTACTGGAAGGGGGATGACCTGTCCCTCACCTTGCTGGAGTGTTTTCCACAGGGCCCAGCTCTCTGAGCAGGAACACCAGGGGCATCAGAGCAGGGTCTACAGTTCAGCAGTCGCCTGGGCTGGCTTCTTGTAAGGGAGCTGTAGGCAGCCTGGAGCTAGGCTCTGCTCCTGCACAGACACATCCAGCTTGCAACTTGTTCCTGGGCCTTGCTGTCCTTTTCCAGGGCTGGTCCTACACCGCAGGACATCCAGCCTCTGCTTCCTGGCAGCAGAGGAAGGGGAAGTGAAGCGTGGCCATGTGAGGAGAGCGTGGTGGGAGATGCTAAAGGGGTGTAAATAACCCGCTGCACCACACACAAACAAAAGGGGCCACATCAGAGACAAGACCTGTGGCTTCTGCCTCTCAATCTCTACTGCTTGGGCTGGATCTTTCTTGTGCTGAGACTCGGGTGATCCCACAAGTGATGTGCAGGGCTCTGACAGAGCGTGGCAGCCGCTGGGTCCTGCTTGCACTGGTGGGAGCACGGCCAAGACAGAAGGGCTGATCTCAGGATCTCACCATGAGCTCCCCATTGTGCCTGCAGGCTCCATCGAGCTGAAGCTGCACGACATGGTGCGGGCCGCCAAGAGCTCGGAGCACTGCACCATCAAGATGGCCAAGGAGAGCGCGACACCTCGCTTCTCCATCTTCCGAAACAAGCGCATGAGGGGCTGGTGGCCTTTCATCAAACTCAAAGATCAAGAGGATGAGGAGAGAGAGCAGAGGGAGGACAAGCGGAAGAAGAAGAAGTGGAGCCGCTCAGTCAAGCCATCGGATGTGGAGTTCACAGACGCCAGCGGGAACAAGTACCTGCTGACGGTAGGCAGGGTGCTGGCGCAGGAGAGCAGATAGCAGGTGCTTTGCCTCTGCCTCGACACGGCAGCTTGTCCTGCCTGCGCAGAACCCACGGAGCCAGTGACAGCTGGGCTGCCCAGCCTTTGTATGAGGTCCTGGAGGCTTGTCCCATCTGCTGCACACCCTGCACATGGTCTGCTCAGAAGTGCCAGCTGCACTGAGTGCAGACCTTCCTCTGAGCTTCCTAGAGAGCAGAGCCCAGTGACCGGGAGCAAAGGCAGAAGCACGGGGCTCCCCATCAGCCAGGCAGGACAGCAGTGACACTTGTCCCAGGGTGTCTGCTCACGCTGGACGGACAAGTGCCCTCTGTCCCAGAGCAGACTTGATGCTGATGGCGCAGCTAATGGGCTGCTGTTTCTCCCCAAGGGTGAGATTTCAGTGACAGTGTGGGAGGCTGCCAGCAGATCCCAGTAGCTGGGCTGTGCCTTGTCTGCACAACAGCTTCTGGTCAGGGCAGTGCTTCTGCTGCGTGCACAGTCAGAGGCTGGGGCTGCTGCCTGGGAAAGTGGATTTCTGTGAGCACCTGTCAGTGGAACTAGGAGACAGACGCGCGGTCCTAACAGGAAGCCCAGTCAGCATGCCATCCTGCAAAGCAACGCGTGTGCTGTGGTTCAGCTGTTCTTCCCTCTAGGGTAAGGTGGAAGCAGAATTCCAGCTGCTGACTGTGGAGGAGGCTGAGAAAAGTCCCGCTGGCTTCGGTCGAAAAGAGCCTGAACCTCTGGAGAAGCCCGAGTGAGTGTCTGTGTGACCACCCTTAGTACGGTGGGCAGTGCTGTGTTGTCAGCATCTGTTTGTGTGGAGACAGGGGGCTTCTGCTCATCAGGAAGCTGAGAGAGATCAGCCCTGAACGGGGTAGTCCACGGGACTGGGGCAGCCAGGACTTCCTAGCTCTGAGGTGTGTCCATCGGGGCCAGGGCTGATCTCGGTGTCAAAGTTCTGCCTTGACACCGCAAGAGCTGGGAGGGCAGCTTTGGTTTAACCGTGCAAAAGCCCCAGGTGGGCAGGTGGGTGCAGAACAGGTCTGCAGGGGCTGTCCTGGGGCTCAGGTCTTTGTCTACAGTGTTTTCACAGGCACTGCAGTAACTGCAGTCTCTGGGGTGGTCCCAACTGGAAGCAACAGGAATTGCTGGCAACGCAAGAGAGTGTTAGGACACCACAGAAGAGAGTCCAGTGTGCTGCTCTGTGAATTGACCCTGTGCTTCTCTGTTCTTCCCTTCCCATTCCAGCCGGCCAAAAACATCTTTCAACTGGTTTGTGAATCCCATGAAGACCTTTGTGTTCTTTATCTGGAAGCGGTACAAGAAATACATCATCGTGCTCTTCATCGTCGCTATTCTGACCATCTTCCTGGTTCTGCTGATCTACACTATGCCTGGGTACATCAGCGAGAAGATCATCAATGGATAGATGCTCTCCAGCACAGGCCTGCTCAAAGATGGGGGCGACTACTGCAGGAGTCAAGACTAGACCACAAAGCCTAAGGAAGTCCTGCCAGGGCAGCGGCAGCCTTTGGAATGAGACTCCTGCAGAAGTGGCCTCTCTCTGGGGAGTTGTCTTCCATGCTGAGACAACACATAACCAAACTACTCAATAAGTCAAACTCCTTGAAGAACAGTGACTACGGCGGGAAAAACACTGTTCTCTGTGGGACTGACGCGAGAGGGTGGAAGAAGCAGGGTCTTCTGGAGCTTTCCCTGTAGATATGGCTGTTGAAACCAGCTCTTGCTGTTGTCAGCAAGTCTGGCAGATTTGGGAGCAGACAGAGCCTCTTCCACATCTGGGCTGACAACACCTGGTGCTTCCCAGGCCTTTGCTGAAGTGTTCAGAGCACATTTGACAGAGGGACGGCAGGTCTGTGTGGGGTACTAGTGGAAGGTAGGACTTGGAAGACCTTTGGTGAAGCTTCCCACGGTGAAGGACGACAGAGACAAGACAGCCGTGAGCCTCCTGTCACTCTGAGGTCTTGGAGCTGCAGTTGGCTCTGACTGACAGCGCACCCTGGGACCTGGACTTTCTAGCTGTTGCTCCTTACCAGTTGCTTAACAGCTCTTCTTGTGAGTGCAGAGCTAGATTCAGGCCTCAAACATGATTTTGGCTCTTCGTTTCCACCAGAATAAACCTCTCTGGCTGCTTTTCCCGGGGCTGCTTGTGTTTTGCGGCTGCTTTCTGTACCCAGGTCCCAGCCTACTGCAGGCAGCCCTCGCAGACGCCCCTTAGCCCTTCCTCCTCCACAGCTCAGCGCCGGGACATCAGCAGCATGAATTTGTTTGTGTTGGGCTGATGTGGTAGTGGTGGGCTCAGCAGAGCAGGTGAAGGGTTGGACTCGATGATCCTAAAGGTCTTTCCCAATCTAACCTATTCAGTGATTCTAAAGGAGGGTCTCTAGTGCCCCTTGATTTCCACACAGGCCCTGTCATGAGCCATAACCTGATCTCAAGCAGAGGTGCTTCCCCCCTAGTCTGCACAGGATGGGTTCCTTCTGAGGGGTTTCCTCCTGGTGGAGGAGATGGTGCTCAGAGGAGCCACTGCATTTTCAGAGAAATTAGCTGACAGTGGGGTTTTGCAGTGAACGTGGCTGCCCGATTGTGTGTTGGATGGAGAAGGCACAGAGTGAGTTGGGGTGGGGTCTGATGAAAGTGGAGGGCAGAGCCAGGCAGCCAGGTAAGCAGCTGGACCTGACCAGGCAGCCGGGTAAGCAGCTGGACCTGAAGTCCGTGCAGAGCGTGGAGCAGATATGGTGCCCTCCACCAGCGTGGCCAGGGTGCTACCTCTGGTGTAACCCGGGACCATTTCTTGTCCTATCGCTTGCTCCACGTGAGGAGACCAACGCTCTGGAGCCGCACGTGGGGCTGCGCTTGCCTGCAGGCTCCAGGGAAAGGGGCTGAAGGCTGAGCAGCTGGGAGCTTTGAAAGGCCAGAGTGCTGCGAGCAAGCACCACTGTGCCTGTGGCACCCCTGCTTCCTCCTGCCCAGATCCCGCTGGGTGCTCCTGAAGCTTCTGTGGCAGCTCAGGCCTCTGCTCTCTCAGTGCCTGGGCCTCCTCTGCAAGAGGTGGTGGAGAGGCCCTGTGAGCCCACCACCTGTAACTCGGGGTGACTGAGTGCTGTGTTCTGCTGGGCTGCTCTAGTTTGTTTCCAGATCTTTCCTTGACCCTCTCCCTCAGGCACCAAACGTCTTTGCAGACAGCGGAGGAGATGAAACTACAGCTCAGCCTGCATGGCTCTTCTCCGCTGGCCGTGTTTTTCCTGTTGCCAAGGCGTGTTTCGCTGCCACCTTCTCTTCTCTCTCTCAGCCTGGATGCCCTCCAGGTGAGCAGAACAAACCAGCTGGTGCGAGGCTGGGTGCACGAGGCGCTTGAGTCTCCAGTGTTCCTGATGCCAGTGCTGTCAGAGGCTGAACTGTCCCAGCAGGATTGGTAGGAGCAGAAGGGCAGCCCCACTCCAGGCAGCTTCTCTTGCCCTCAGAGGAGGTTCTTAAAGATGAGTTTCCTGATTCAGCCCTGGAAGCACGGCCAGGGCATCTGGCTTTGGTGGGACTGATGGCAGCTGTGGTGCTGGGCTGCTTTGGGGAGCCATGCTGGGATGGCAGGGTGGCGAGCACCACTGGAGGAGGGGTGGCAGCCCTGACCTCGCTGTGCGGCTCGCTGCAAGGCTGTGCTGCAACACTTCCTCTTCCTGTGGCGGTTGCTGCAACTTGTGACAGGCACTGGTGAGGCCACTGAGCTCAGGAGTCACCTTCGCCTGGCCCTGTGCAGCGCTGTTTCATCTGGGGAGGTGAGTGGCCCAGGGACAACCAGCTGGGGACACCTTTAACGCACTTCGTCCTGGCCGTGGGGCTCAGCCGGATGCAGGGGCTGCATGGTTGGCACACAATGTCTTGTGGCTGATAGCACTGAGCTGGGGAAAGCCCAAGGCATGGGCACCTCTGGGCACAGGGCCAGGGTTGTACTTTCAGCCCCTGCATGGGTTCAGGTGCGGGTGGAGATGCCCTGTCTGTGAACAGGAAGACAGAAGTGCTCAGCCCTGCTGGTCCGGAGTGATGCCCTCCCCAGCTCTGGGGGCTGTGCAAAGCCTCACGAAACCTTCATGGATGTAAATCCCGTTTCTGGGCTTAGTGGTGGCTGGCACTGGCTACGCAGCCACTAGCCAGCTCATCTCCTGCCAGGTACCTTGGCTTAGTAACTCCCAAAGCTCCAGAGCACTTGGACCAGCCCAGGGGACTGCTGGCCTCTGGCCGGGTGGGCCAGTCACATGGGTGCTTTCTGCTCCCATTGTGGCAAATGCACGTGGCTGCTGCATGTTGGCCAGAGACTGGAGTAATGGGGATTTGCAGCCGCTGTCAGGGAGAGCGTCAGGGATCTTTGGGGTCCTCTTGAGCTTGCAGGGTGAAGAGTTGGCATTTTGAGTCTGCTTGCTGCTTGGGAGTCCCCACATCTGTGCTTCCGTTGTGCTGGTCGTAGGTTATTTGTGCCTCCCTTTCAGAGCAGTTGATGGTGCGGTCGCTTTTGAGAGGGTGGGCTTTCAGGGGAGCAGACCCCCTCCCCCCCCAGGCCCCCCACTCCTTGTGTCTGGTTGTCACTCGGATACCCAGGAGCAGCAGTTGTGCAGTCGAATGCCTGTCTGCTTTGAGCACGGCTGTTCAGACACCACCGCGAGCCGGGATACTTGTGCCGCAGGAGCCACAGAAAATGGTTGCTGTGGAGAAACTGAACTGGCAAAGCTGAGCCCAAGCCCTGGTCTTACACTAGTGCTTAGGGGACCTGGGGGGGAAGCACAGGGCACTCGCATGAGGACAGAAGGCATTTTCCCCTTTGCAGCTGTCCCAATACAGAAGGGACCTCCTTCCTCCTGCGCCAAACCTCCTGCTGTTGCTTCTGATGCCAGGGTGGAGGCTGTCCCCGTGTCCCAGCTCCTCCATCTTGCCTTGACCCGTGAAAGCTGGGTCTTGCGAGGAAGAGCAATTAATGAATAAGAAGACAAGTCGACCCTTCTCCACGGAGAGGTTTGCCTGGGTGCTTGGCTTTCAGACAGAGAGCAGAAACGTCGCTTCAATGTGGGTATTGAAGAGGCTGAGATAGAAAAGCAGTGCCTCCTGCTCCTCTCTCCTGGCAACAGCTCGGGGACCTTGAAGCTGAGCAATGCCAGCACAGCTGGGGAGGGAGTGCTGCTTGGGACATGGCACCTGCCTGGGCTTGAGGGGCTCCTGTGCCCAGCAGCTGCTCCTCAGGGGCTGTGGGGAGCAGCCTCTCAGCTGCTGAGAGGGCAGGAGGCTGCCACTCTGAAAGAGGACTGATGTTTGGCAGCAGCACTCTGCCACCTCTTTGCAGGCTGGCTTGCAGGCTCTAATCGTGCTGCAGGGCAGAGGGGGGCTCATGCTGCCGGCCAGCCCTGCCAGGTCCTGAGCAGTTGCGTCAGGAGCAGAGACTGCAGTGAAGTCAGCGGACAGTTTGAAAGGAAAACGCGTGCCAAGCAACCTTGGATCCCTGTAGGGTTGGTGAGCAGCTGAGGAGATTCCCAGGAGGCTGGGCAGGGAGGGTGGTTGGGAAGGGGTCCTGTAGTGCAACTGCCACTTGTCCCTGTGACATCTTGCTGCAGCTGCGTGAGGAATGCTGTGCCAGCGGAGCTGGCGAGTGGTGCTGGTCCTATGCCTGCTGCTGGTCCTGTGGCAATGTCTCAGAGCCCCAGTGGATGGCCTCTTCCCCTTCCCTTGGGCTCCCTCCATCCTCTATGTCCCTTCTACCCGATGCACCGCTGGCACAAGCAGCTCTGCATGGTTCACCAGCCGCTACAACGTGACTGTGAGGCCTCTGCTGACAGGTGCACCCCGTGAGCTCTCCTCCGATGTGGTTCAGTGGTGGCTGGTGAGTGGGGGCATGTGCAGGAGCTTTGGGCTCTTTCTGGGCTCCCCCTGTCTGTTTGTGGTGGGGCAGGGCCAAGGTCAAGTCAGACAGATGTGATGGGGGATGGAGGGGGGGTGCCCACACGCCAATTCACCACCTTCCTACACCTCTCAGGGCTGTCTTACACCTTATTCCTACCATCCTATTGGAGTTTCCCAAGCTTTTCCCGAGGCTCTGCGGGGAGGAGTGTATTTCCATTCCCCTTTGGGGGCTCTGGGGGAGCAGACACAACATAATGATAACAATGCAGTGCTGCCTGTCGCTGCCCTTGCTCCCTCAGACTCTGCAGGGTGCCCCAAGTGCCATCCAGCTCCAGGACATAATCCAGCAGCTCTTCACTGTCCTCCGAGCCCCAACTGGCAGCGTGTGGGACCCGTCTCGCTGCAGGACTTGTGCGGTTGTGGGGAACTCGGGGTGGCTAAAGGGGTCTGGCCATGGGCTGCGGATTGATGCCCACGACTGGGTGCTAAGGTGGGTGACCTGGAGGAGCTTGGCCCCTCACTGTCTCCCCAGGACTGTGGCAAACCCAAGCAAGCCTGTAAAAACCCATCAACACAAGTCCTGTGGTGGTGGGGGCTGCTGGAGCCCTGAAGG
This sequence comes from Rhinopomastus cyanomelas, assembly GCA_013400115.1. NCBI lineage: Eukaryota > Metazoa > Chordata > Aves > Bucerotiformes > Rhinopomastidae > Rhinopomastus > Rhinopomastus cyanomelas. Next base: position 81,521 of record VXBP01008549.1, read on the forward strand.
CCCCCTCCTTGGGGCACACACCAGCCCTGTGTCACCCATGCCCCTCTTCACTGCTGGCCAGGGTGCCCTGTCTGCCTTGTGGGATGGGTAGGCTGAGGGTGTGCACCTTTGTGCTGGGACATGCTGTCCTTCTGTCCCCTAGGATGAACAGAGCAAAGATTGCCAGCTTCGAGCTGGATGTTGGCATGAGAACAACCCACCACTTCATGTACCCCGAGAGTGCGGTGAACCTTGGGCCCGGCATCCACCTCGTCCTCATCCCCTTCAAGCCGCTGGACCTGCAGTGGATCGCCAGCGCCTTTTCAACAGGAGAGCTCACACGGTGCGTCAGGTGCACCAGGTGGCACCTCTTCTTCTGGACACCCTGGGGATGGTGCAGAATGGTCCTGGAGACCCTGGTGCTGCTCTGGGGCTCTGGCAGGACAAAGTTGTGGCAGTCTTCTGTGCCACAGTCTGTGAGCATGGGCACTGACTTGGCCTTGCATGTCCTGTATATGGGATTATGGGTGGGACGATGGTTGTCCTTGCTGTAGGGCCATGGGTTTGGCATGTCAGAGAACGCTGCTGGGCCAGCCCAAGAGACTAGAGGCACCGTGGGGCCAGCTCATGGCAGATACAGCCATGGTCTGCAAGCCGTTGGCTCTGAAAGGAGGGCCCCTGACCGCATGCTGGCCTCTCAATCACTGATGCCCTCTTGCATTTGCAGCACGTATGTGAGAGTGAAGCAGTTCATCAGTGCTGACAGAAACAAGGTAAGGTCTTGACAGGCTCCAGCTCTTCCTGCGCAGGCAGGGCTCCTCTACACAGGCTTCAGCTTGTTTTCCAGCAGGCTCTGGGCAGACAGAGTCGGTGAGTGGAAAGGCTAATGGCAGCGAGAACAGCCCCGCTTGCAGGGCAGTGTGCAACTGGTGGCTCTTCTGCTCCCCACACAGGTGCTAGTCCTGAGCCCAGCTTTCCTCAAATATGTTCACGACAACTGGGTGCAGCGCCGCGGCCGGTACCCTTCCACCGGCTTCACGGCCCTGCTCTTTGCCTTGCACGCCTGCCAGCAGGTGAGGGAGGCCAGCGGGACTGGGTGCTGCTGCCACACCACCGCTGCACCCCTTGTCTGTGTGGGCTCATGCTGCGCAGTGATGTCTACTGGCATGTGCACAGGTCTCTGTGTTTGGCTTTGGGGCAGACGCCGAAGGGAACTGGCACCACTACTGGGAGAATAACCGCTGGTCTGGAGCCTTTCGGAGGACAAGAGTCCATGATGCTGATGTTGAATTCAGCATCATTGAGAGACTGGCAGCTGAAGGCAGGATTTTACTCTACAGATGATGTGTTTCCCAGAAACTGAAGCCAGGCTGCCAGCACGGGAACTGGCAGCCCCCTGCACTGCTGGCAACTGCCTCCATCTTTAGCTCGCTTCCCTCACGCTCCCGCAGTGCTGCCATATGCCTGGAATCACTGACCCTGCAGTCCCGAGGTCTTGGTGCTACCTGTACTGCTCCCACCAGCTGGGCCACTGTGGTTGCCCAGCTGCCACGCTGCTCCCGTGCCACCGAGTGGGTGTAGCTCTATCTGTGCTGGCTGGGCACCGAGAACTTTCCTTGCCATTAAAAATGATAACCCCGAATCATGACACCCGCACACTTCACCCTAATGGATTTTAATTACAAACATCAACTCAGAACCAGGATCGGTTCAAATAATTTAATTATTCATCCAAACGCTTTATCAAAACACAGAGAGGATGGACTTTATTTCAAAATATAAACTGAAGGGAAGTGAAAAATCAAACACAACCTGGGTTTTTCAAAATTAAAACTCCAAACACGTTTTTTTTCGCTGAAACATCCACCTGCATCTTCTGTAAGAAGAGCAATCTGGAGTGACTGCAGTGGCCCACAGTACAGTAGGAACATCCCCAGTGCTGTCTCGCCATTACAGCTAGAAGGAAAGTGCACAGGATCGAACACATTTCCATAGAGCCTTGGCACACAGCACCAGCACAATCAGGGTGCTCTCCAAGAACAAACAGAAAAGCCAGACAACATCATTAGAAAGATTATTTGGCTGCAACTTCAATCACTTCCAGGTCTCTGACTACAGAACGTGGGTATCTATCTCCAGAGCTCTTTCAGGGATCGGAGGGAGAGAACTGGATGGACATGGACCGACACAAAAAGATCGTGCGGTAGGGTCTGCACTGCCAGACAAGATGACTGACCTTTACAGCAGCAAGGTTCAAGCAGTTCTATCCACAGGCTGATGCCAAAGAATGATGGGACAGTAACAGAATAGAGACCGGGTCCACCTGGTAATTCCAAACTTCTTATTTGGGCACTCGGCAGATCACGTGTGTTTTGCCAAGCACATCTACTTCTCCTTCAAGTTTCATTGTGTGAAACTCATTTATATTGTCTTCCCAAGTTCAATTTTCTTCTGGATGGCACGTGCCGAGTGATAGATCAAGGAGTCAATGAATCCTGCAACTGAAAAGAAGAGAGCAGCACTCACTGTCTGGGAACAGTCTGAGACCTCCAAGACGACTCTGTCCATGGCAAACTGGGTTCTCACAGATGTTACTGGCTTTGGTTCCGTGATCCCGATGATCTCTTTGGGTCCCTTCCAACCCCTAACATCCTATGATCCTATGAAAGCAACTTTCTGCTTACAGCCCCAAGCTGGCCAAGCAAACAGCACAGATGCCTTCATGTGGTTTGTGAAATGCTACAGTACTGGAAACCAGAGCGCTCTACAGAGCATCCAAATGAGGTGTTGTGGCAGCGCTGTCTTAATGACAAGTGTAAAAGGACAATTAAATATCAGCTCTACATCATGTGCAGCACTAGTCGCAATCAGACGCCACACCCGTGGCGCTGCAGAGCAGGCTACATCCCCTCCTGAAGGCTGAAACAGCTCTTCCCAGCAAACAGAGATTTTTATTTTATTTTTTTTTAACAGCTATGACGACTTCAGAAAAATTAAGATGGCAAATGCAAACACTTTAGAAAGCAAAAGGATTCAGCTGTGCACTACCTGTGAATATGCCCCCCACAATGGCACAAACTCCTGTGAGAAAGTGTGTGAAGGACCTAGAATGACAAAAACAACGTGAACGACCAGCAAGAGCTGCAAGAGCAGTCAGATAGGGAACGATTAGCTGAGAAGCACGCACTCGTAATTATCGCATTAACTGCCTGCGGAATGCAAACCCAAACCACGCACAATGGATTACAAACGCATTAACTGCCAACAGCAACCACATTCAACCACTGAATAACCCGTTAGCAACGGAGCGGAGTTTGACACTGACACTTCTACTGAGCGGCACCAAGTGGCACCACCAGTGGGCTCTAATGAGCTCCATGGCAGCTCTAAGAGACAAGCGCTGAGTTTATAAACCCTAAAGGATGGAGGCTTCACAATTCCAGGGAGAGGGCATCCATAACTTCTCTGGGCAACCTGTGCTGGTGCCTCATCTTTACAGTGAGAGTTCCTTCTGAAGATCTAACAGAAATCTACCTTCTCTTAGCCTGAACCAATTCACTCCTTGTCCTGGCACTAGATGCTCTAGTAAAAAGCCCCCTTCAGGTACTGGAAGGCTGCTGTAATGTCCTCTATCTCTTCTCTAGGCTGAACAATCCCAACTCCCTTAGCCTAGGAGAGGTGATCCAGTTCTCCGATCATGCTTGTGGTCCTCCTCTGGACTTGCTCCAACAAAGTAATCAACCAGCCAACCAGACTGGATGCTGCTACAGGTGCCGGTAAGATGAACACGCTATACAAATCTGGTCTTCCCATTCAAAAAGACCGAGGAAATGAGTCTGAACTAAGGACTATCACATCAGGCTTCTGCTTACTGCACCAACTGCCTTCTCTTATCTGGATAGGGATTCAAAAGCCTCAGGTAATACCAGACAAACCCCAATCCCTTTCAGTTGTTCACACAGAGACGTTCACGCTTCTCTGCTGACTGTAGACAGGCCTGGATGCCTTCCAGGCACTTGCACTGCTGTCTCTAAGCAAGGATGGAGTTTGAGCTACGCAAAACGACAAAATCAATCGGAGGGGAATGAAATAAATGGAAATGAACTTCTCTTACCTGTGTTTTTCTGTCAGCTTCACCATCATGGGCGAAAGTTCATACAACACAAACACCCCAGGCAGACCCTGGTCTCCTAGTAGCCCGTTGGCTATCTTTTCATGTCGTGTCACTGAAAACTGGTTAGTCCTTACCACCTAGCAGGAAAGAAATGCAGCAAACCTTTTTGTAACAAGTAACCGTAAAGGCTACGCAAACAGACGTTCAGCAGAGCACAGTGGTGTGGCCCTGCCCACTCACTTGTGGGGGTCTCGACAGTGGTCACAAAGGGTTCTTCTGCGCCCTGCCATTCTTCTACACTGCTCCTACCAGCCCTGCTCTTGGAGGAAATACATGTGCTTTCTGTGAAACACAATGATGTTCTCCCATCCCTAAGGAGCCATCTGTCAGAAATCACCATCCTAGCTGAAGATACTATCCAGTTCCTTCACCAAACTGCACATCTGGGGGTTCCAAACACTGAATGTATCACAGACATTGTTCTTATCCAGCAGTGCACACAGACCCTGAATATACATCTGATCCTGAATGTACACGCTACTGAGAGCAGAGCATCACCCTCTGCAGGACTTGTCTCCTGGTGACTAACAAACAGCAATTCTTTTGACAGGAAAAGTCCTTACAGAACTGAACATCTCTCCAGAAGAGCGCAAGACCTCAGCAAGACAATGCAAACTATGTCTACCTTTCAAATGGAATCTGTGAGACGGCTCTGCCCACACTGCTCTAGGACAGCTTCTCTTGAATGTCTGCACTGGATTTACTGTGGCTGTGGAGCTCCTCAGGTTGATGGCTCCTCCGTAGCTTCTGGCACAAATAATGAACTGCCAGCCTTTTACATGCAGAGCGCCCAAAGTGGCAGGAAGGCGGTGGGAATACTCAGCTCAGTGCTCCTCTGACTGCAGTGATGTGTTGTTCTGACTGCAAGGTTTTGCTGGTGAGTAGATAAGTTTGTACAAAGAGCCTGAAGTAGGAACAATTTCCAGTGTTGCGGGGTTTGAACAGTTACAAAAGTGGTTATAAAACAGCACAGGACAAGGAAGCCACATTCTGGCAGTTCCACCCACACTGCCCTTGCACTGAACAAGCCCCAGAACCACACCTTGATTTATACCAGAGGAAGCCAGTCTGGTGTCAAAGTCCGATAGTCATGGACCACCCCCGTGACACAGAAAATGCGGAACCAAAACCCGGAAGTCGGCTGGGGAGCTAAACCATCTTGTACGTGAGTACGGGTTGCCAGGCACGGGGCACGGGGCACTCGTCTCTGCTTCACAGGTTTAGGTCAGCACATAGGGTCGCACCGGTGGTGAAGTCACTACTACCCGGAGTTTTCTTTGCAAAAGAAACGTAACAGCTTACATCGACCTGCTGCCCTACGACTGTTGGGGCCCAAGTAACAACTGACACGTTTTGGCTTGGTTTTTAGAAGAAGGTTATCTGTAGCTCTCGAGATTGCCTGCAGAGTGTTGGCAACTAAAGCAAATGCTTCAAAGTGAAAGAAAAGAAGAAATCGTAGCTCTTTCTGCCTTCTCATGGTGACCTACGTTTGAAGAACTTGAAGTAAGGAGCATAAATTTGTCTCTGTTCTCACCCTGGTATCTCTTCAGTTCTTTATTTATCCTACCTGACCTAAAAAGAGGATGTGTTCTGACACCAGGGCTGCAAATCAAGCCAAGTTCTTCTGGAGGATAGAGGATTTTCTAAACTGCAGACAAGCTGATCTCCTTGATGCTTTGACTTCTCTTGAGCAGGCAGTACGAGAGATCACCGAAGGAACGGGATGAAAACGGCACAGCCACTTTGTTGTAGGTGGAACGGAAGAGGCTGAAACCTGCTTCATCACTGCTGCAACACTACACAAAGCATTGCACCACAGAAACTTGTGTTCTTGATGGGCCAGCGATGTGATCAAACAGACTGTGTTGGTTCCTCCAGAGGACAGGTGCGGTCAGCATCAGCCTGTGAGGAAGTCTGAAGGCGCTCATTTGCCAAAGCAACACAGATCACACTTACCTCACCATCCACCTTCATGTACACTGTAGGGACCACTTTGACAAAGTACTGAAACATCATGGAAGCTGGAGGCAAAGAGAGAGACACAACTCAGTCACCATAGGAGCTGGAAGGCTGAACTGACAGGTTTGACAGACACAAACTGATTTGGTTCTCCTTGTCAAGGAACACCTTTCTGCACAGCTACTGGAGGTTTCAAAGAGCAGTGAAGTAGATGTTTGACATGAGTTTTCCTTTTGCTAAAGTGAATCTTGTCCCTCTTCCAAACAAACCCCAAATTACCAGCATTGTGGCCTTGACTAAACAGACAGCTTCCTAGAGAACAGCTTCCTGGCAGAGTTTTCCCTGCACAGCTCTCTGAAAGTGCTTACTCTAGCACACAAAACCCTTTACATTTCACAGCTGTTCAGCTGTTTCTGTTGGGTGGCTCAAGGTCAGGAGGACACCATGGCTCTTCAGGAACAATCAATTGGGCCTGTTTTCTCTACCTTGCATCTTCTGGTTATCTCCTGCTGCATGCAGTAGGGAGACAGGGCTCCTTCCGGGCTATAGCTGATGGAGGTGTCTAACACTGAGGTACTGTACCTGCTGCTGCGCCCCCACAAACACTGAAAAGACAGCTCTTTCAGAAAGGTCACAGAACCAAAACACAAGGGCAGACTTGTTCCAGAAGAATGGAGCGAGCTGCTCCAGAAGGGGCACTAGGGGGAACAGTCTGTGCTGCTTGCAGTGCTTTCAGGGTTCTTGCTGAAGACTTTGCACCTATTGTAACACTTACAGACAACTGAAGAGAGGTTTCTCTCAGGTGGTTGTTACCTTGCTGCGCAGTGACATCTGTCCCATCCAGCGGGTTCACAATTCCTGGATAATCTCTTCCAAATGAGAGGTGCTTGATATAGTGCGTCATGTTGATCTGAAACAGAAGCGCTGGTAACGTAAACAACTGCACAGCATCAGGGGGCAAGGTAAGGGACCTAAAGTTAACTGTTCTGAGTGTGGCTCTGGAACACGGACAGTTCCTCCCTTACTCCACATGTCCTAACAGCAGACTTTGAAAGGCTTGGTCTTTTTTTCATGAGATACCAAGACGTGGAATTTCTCCACAAATCCCACTGCCCGTGTCTGTCACCTACAGAGCAGTCTCTCCCCCAGCCTGCTCCTCTCCCTGCCACAGGAGCATCATGCTGTCAGTTGCCTTGGTGGCACACGTATCGTGCTTTCCTCCCAGCACAAGATCAACTCCAGCAGTTTCAGAAGCAGTGGTGAAATCAAAAACTGCAAAGCACAGGCTACAGGCGGGACAAGCAACTAGCAGATGTCCCAGAGCAGATTTCGGAGTCCTGTGTGAAGGCACCTGGCTCTGCTCGGACTCAAAATCCAGCCGGGGTCGACATGTAACACAGAGAACAAAATCCAGAAGAAAAACAGACCATTATTGTACAACACTTACGTTATCCAGACCGAAGCTCTGCAGATCGTGAACTGTAAAAGAAAAGTAGTTTAACACCAGAGTCCAGACTGTGACAGTAACAGATTTATTTACCTTATTTTAGGCTATAAGAGAGTTCTTCCAATTTCCATCATGGTCTAAAATACCAAGGAAACTGACCGAGTTTCTCTCTCGCTTGCAGCAGGGCATGCGATACAACCGCTGCAACTGCCCTCCTGATGCAGACTAGCCACTGCTGGAGTGAAGGAAGGTAACTTGAGTTTGGGGTGACTTTAGATGAGACATTTCAGTCCTCAGCTGAATGTATGCTTGGTCTAGGGCAAAAACAAGATCCCAGAGGCAAGAAAGGAAACACTTCACTGTTATCTCAGCCACCGCCTGGTGCACATCTCCTCTTACTGTAAAACACAGAGGCACAACAAATGTAAACTGACAGCCGAGCAGAGAGGGCTGCCTTAGCGTGACATGCAAGCGGCCTAAAGAAGTCTCCATCTCAGCAAGTCCCAGCACTCTGTCTTGATCCTGTTGTCCAAGGACACACAGGGAAAGGAAAAACAATCTTTGTGGGGATGGCCTGAGCAGAGCATTTGCAGACCACCAGCAGAGCCAGGTCACTGCCCTAGTAACAGAGCTTTAAGAACTGCTGTCTAGCTGAAGAACTCTACATTGCATTTCTGACCTGAGCAGCACAAAGCCTTGTTAGACCACGAAATTTCCTACGTTGTTAGCTGGTGCCATGGAAATACTGCCCAGGGAAAGGCTGGGAACAAAGGAAAAACACCAGTGGCAAGTTTGCTGAAGACACCAAGCTGTGTGGTGCAGCAGACACGCTGGAGGGCAGGGGTGCCATCCAGAGGGACCTGGACAGGCTGGAGAGGTGGACACAAGCCAACCTGATGGGGTTCGACAAGACCAAGTGTAAGGTCCTGCATCTGGGTCAAGGCAATCCTAAACACAAATACGGGCTGGGCAGTGGCTGGCTGGAGAACAGCCCTGAGGAGAGGGACTTGGGGGTGCTTGTGGACGAAAAGCTCAACATGAGCCAGCAGTGTGCACTTGTGGCCCAGAAGGCAAACCGGATCCTGGGCTGCATCAGGAGAAGTGTGGCCAGCAGGTCGAGGGAGGTGATTCTCTGCCTCTACTCTGCTCTGGTGAGGCCCCACCTGGAGGACTGCATCCAGTTCTCGAGCCCTTATTACAAGAAGGATGTGGACGTGCTGGAGTGTGCCCAGAGGAGGGCCACGAGGATGATCAGAGGGCTGGAGCACCTCTCCTATGAGGACAGACTGAGANAAGGAAGCAAGTGAGAACAAAAGGAAGAAAACCATTACCCTCGTGCTTTCTTCATGCTTAGCCTCAACCTTAATCTTGGATACAGTCTGGTATCTTCATAGAGCTGACCCTAAAGATATTTAGAGAAATCCAGCAAGGAAACGCAGAGATCAAATGGCTTCCACAAAGGACCATCTCAGTAAGCTGGGAGTCTTCCGCAAGAGAAAGACATGGCTTCAGGCTGGCACAAGAAAGATCTGCAACATCCTGAGAAGCAGACAGTGACCACTCACTCTTTCCCCACACTGAAACAAAAGCCATCAGACACAATTATGCCAGCAAGCAAGCGAGAGAAACTGTGTTTTCTTCCAACAGAGTAGATCTGCTGAACACCTAGCAACACGGTGTTTGCCCCCATTGCAAGGACACGCAGCTGTGGGAGTGGGTCCAGAGGAGGCCACAAAAATGATCAGGAGCTGGAACAACAACTCGAGAACAAAGTCTCAGACAGTTAAGGTTGTTCAGCCTGAGAAGGCTCCACAGAGACCTTACTACAGCTTTCAGTACCTCACAGGGGTCAAGCTGTTTAGCAGGGCCTGTTTCAACCGTACAGGGAGTGATGGTTTTAAACGATGGCCGTGGTGAAACACTGGCACAAGTTACCCAGAGCGGTGCTAGAGGCCCATCTCTGAAAGCATTCCAGGTCAGGTAAGACAGGACTCTGAGCAATCTCAGCTAGCTGAAGATATCCCTACTCACTGCAGAGGAAGTTGAAATATCTGTCCTGTAACAGTCCCTTCCAACCCAACCCATCCTATGATTCTATAAAGCTTTTAGTCCAAAAGTTATGAATTGCTTGAAATCCTCCAGAGGTCTTCTCCAAGGCACCCCTCGCAGAGACATTGGCGGCCAGGTCCTGGACTGAACTCTTTACTTGAGGCTGGTTTACATCAGAATAGCTAAGTGTTATGGCACAAGCGAAACTGGGAGACTGACAAGAAATGTTCTCCTCCAGGTTTGCACCTCCCCAACACGCTCTTCCACATGTTTATGATGTTTCCCAACCTCTGTAACAGAACTCCCATGACACCGTCCCTCTGGAGGCAGCGCTGTTGTAGTTATGAGCAGCAGTGCAAAGACATTCAAAGAAAACGGTCGGACATACTTGGAAGGTAAAGGTCAGAAGGAAAACAAAGTACTGTACCGTGCACATGAGACTGCTGGAAACTTTTTCCTGGTGCAAAGTGGAAATTTCCAGCTACCTGCAGGAGACAGCAATCTTTCATTGGAAGGACAGCAACTATAAACACGAAGCCACTGCGCTGGTGCTTTGATTTAAAAATCCAAGCAATTAATTTTCACAGGTGACAATGTTCGCAGATATTGCCCTAAAAATTCCCCCTCTTCCTCAGCCAGTCCTGTGGAAGCCACAGCTGCACACGTATGTGGACAAACAGCTTTCTTTGCCAGTTATTTATTCCAGCAGGCATAAAAACTGCAAGATTAAGGTTGTTGGAAGTGAACTGACTGTTGCCGCAGGAAATGCAAACAACAATCACAGAAAAGGAGTGAAGGAAGTAAGTGGTGAGAAGAATGAGTACGGTAACACAACAAACAACACTGATCCCACGTGTGCATTGTTGAAAATATGCTGCGTGCACAACCAACGCCTTGCAGCTGAAACCCTCCACCCCCAACTCTCCTAACCCCACCCATCTCCACTCCCAAAAGACAAAGTTTGCTAAAATATCATCCTGGGCTCTGGAAGTGATATCAGGTGCCAGCCCTCCCTGACAGATACTCCCAATCACATACACTGTCCTCTAGGAGATCCAGTGTATGCCAAGCCCACATGCTGCACTGTACCTTCCGTGCCAGTGCAAACCCGTTGATTACGTTAACTGCAGACCTGATGACTCTCCAGCTGAACCTTTTTATGGGCACAACTACATTTATGAGCCATGGGGTTATTACATCACAGTCCTGTGAACACCAAATCGCCTGACTCTGCCTTCTTACAGCCACCACCATCGTGCCGCAGGTTCAGAGCAAAAACCATCTCTTACCTTGTTGACCTCTAGAAAACCATACACTTGGCAGCCCTCATTCTTCTGCTCTTGCATTTTCTGGCTAAACCCTTCCCTCTTGCACTGCTCTATGCTGTCCGGGTTCTTGAAGGCCCAGCCTCGTCGCCTGTACGCTTCTCTGACATCGTCACAAGTATTACAACACCTGCAGAAGCACAAGCACCACTTTACCCTTGTTGTCGCTGGACAGAGATGCTCCTGCTCTGGGCTTTAATTGAACTTGGCAGGGGGAAAGGGGCCCAAAACTGACAGATAGGACAAACCAAGTCACTACACAGCGAAGAACCTACAGACTATCACTATCTGGTACAGACCAGAACCTACAGACTATCACGGATCCGCTCTTACAGCAATTTGCAGGTAGAATTATAGAATCGCTACGGTTGGAAGAGACCTACAAGACCATCAAGTCCAACCATCAACCCAGGAAAGTGCAGGTGGAAAGAGAAACCAAATGACACCTCTTGTTTGTGTGAACAATAAACGTCTGCTCTTTGCGCCCACTGGGATGCAAAGCCTGCAGCAGAAATGAGAAGGCAGAACCAAGTTTTACTCCCAGACAGCTCACGTGATGGTCAAGTAATTGACACGGCTCCCCTCTGGATAGCAAATTACCCCAGAAAAGATTCTGTTTGCTGAGACGCAATCTTTGCGCTTCTGCAAAGGCATTGCAATCGGTGCTGCCCGCAAACTGGCACCTAGACAACCTAACTCTGCATGTTCTTCACAATCACGAGGACCGCTTCCAAAGGCACACAAAGAACCATACCGGTTCTCAGCATGCTCTGAACACATGCCCTGGAAGATGTCATGGCACAGATCTTCACAGACCTTTTGAGGGTTTTGGAAAAAACCTCAATCAACCAAAGAACCTCAATCAACCAAAGAACCCACAAACCCCAGCACCCCCTCTCCCTGCCGCATGCACTGCAACTACTAACTCTACTGCTACGGAGATACAGAAAGGTGTGACGGTTACCTAATGTCCTCTGACTCTGCTCCGTAACAGCTCTCACAGCGACTGGCATCCAAAGAATCTGGATCAAATATTTTTTCTTCTTCTTTCCCCAGCTCTAACACAAAAGAGGATTCTAGGTGATGTGGCATATCTAGAAATACAACCTGGTACTCTTGTCCCACACAAAGTAAGCGTTTTACAACAGGAATTAGGAAGAAGTTAGCCAGGAATGTTCTGTCTACAACTTTCAAAAACATTTGCTCTTATACTAAGAGACTCCCTTAAAATCAGTCTGCTTCATCTCACAAGCCCTGAAGGACAAGATCCAGCCTCTTGGGTACAGAAGCCCCCCGAGGCTCACTGTCTAGGCACTGCTGCACTGCCCTCCAGACGTTTTGAAAGGGTGGGTCCTCAGATAACTAATGCTGGGAGAGGTGTTAAGGTACAGAGGCTGAGGTGATAAAACATTATCGGGGTTCTGCTTGTTGAAACTGGGAATTGTAACAGATGGCCATGAGTATTAAAAAATATCTGCGCTTTGTATTAGACACAGAATTTTAAACACAGAATGTGTTTGGAAGACACAGATGGTTTTGCTAGAGCAGCTGCTTGATTTCTAGTCATAAATGACTAGTAACTCAGTAGCTCTGTTCCTAAAACACATCCCTGTTGTGATTTCAGTGGGACCAGGCAGATTTACCTAGTAGCAAAACCAGCAAGTATGACAGGAGTTGATGTGATCTGCCAGGATAACAGATCTGTGTGCTGCAAACTCTACAGGAGTCTGTGGTGCTTAAACACTCTTCACGTAACTCTTACTCACACAAATCTCAACACAGGCATACAGTGATGGAAAGACCAGAAGAGGGTCCCTGCAAGAAAGGCAGGAGACCTCCTTACCATGTCTCTCAGCCTCTGGAGTCACGCGATTGCCAGCTTTATCCAAACGCTGCTTGAACAGATTGTGCTCAACATCCAACTGCTGCTCACCTGCTACGTCCATGGCATCGATGCTCAAGTCTGAAACAAGCAAGTGAGGAAAGCGACCTGTAAATGCGCACTTGCGATGGCCTGTGGCAGGCAGAGGAAGCAGTCGCCCAGTGAAAACACTTTCGGTGAGGGAGATAAGAATGCGCCACAATGAACAGGTGTGTACGGCTAAGGCCAAGCGACACATGGGGAATAAAAAGTGCGATGCAGTACCCTAAATGACCCTTCCAAGCATGGGGTTTCATTCGTTGTACGAGCACTGTTTCCAGCTGGCAGAGAAGTACCTTTCCTACAACATGCAGAGGCAGACAAAAAACCCTCAGACCCCTCACAGCCCACAACCATTTTCAGGACTATACTAGTTAGGTTTAAAACTGACTGAAGGTTGTCTCCTACTGTTGTCCAAAGGGGCAGCAGCCACCAAGACACCAGATTTTGCAACCAGCTGGGCTTTTGTAGCTGAAGGGGGACTGGACCGGGACCAGGGTGGCAGGACAGGACAAGGACTGGAGAGGATGACACACCGGAGCATGGTCTTGCTGACCTAATCTCAAAGACAGCAGGAGACTTGAGATGAGTAAATTTCTGCTTTCCTATGTAAAAATGTTGGAGAAAAATTATTACAGGTCATTTGCATTAGAGGCTGAATTCAAGCACAAAGGTAACAGAAAAATTGTGCCTTGTCAAGTCTCCTTTCCAAAGGAGACTCCAAAGACTTTCAACCGGGATACAATCAAACCTTGAACCTCAGAAGAATTCCGTGCCAGCTCTCACGGTACCACTGAGCTCTCTGACAAGGTAAACCACTATACAAAAGTTGAAGGGGATTTGTAACTCTGGTCTCATTTATGATGCAGAGAAACAATCCTGATCTGACTGAAAGCGCTGGTTTCAGCATCCAGAGGGCCCAGCTGGAAGTACTGTGCGTGGCAACCGCAAAGGATCACCAGTTCTCCCTGCCCACCCAAGGAGCCGCTGACACCGAGAAGCATCGGGCACAAGGACTTCTCAGCCCTTGGGCGAGACTGACAAGCACCCCCACGCTCAGAAGCCTGACTCACAAGCACAAGGCATATGCGGAAAAGTAACATCTAGATTGATCTTCAGTTTCTCTCCCCTTGATTTGTCAACGTACAGTTCTGGATGAACCTAGAAACAAAGCAAAGGAAAAGAGGCCTGTTTCACTTAAAGCAAACAAAAAGGGCTTCTTTCTGTCAACTGCTCTGGCACAGGAGATCGTTTTTAAGATGTGGAATTCGCGAGGCACTCGAGCTGTAGCCGCCCGTGCCTGCACGGCCGGCTGAGATTCTGTCGTCTGTGCTGCTTTCAGGAAGGTCAGTAACTCGGGGATCGCAGAGTTTGGGCCGGGTGGATCCCTGTGCTCGCCGCCTCCTCTGCACCGCCTCCTTGCAGCCGGCGGCGCCGCAGAAAGCCGCTCTCGGGTAGGGCAACCACCGGGGGAAGAAAGAACCCCGACAGATCGCCTGCGGGGGCACAGCCGCCTCTCCGCCGGGGCCCCGGGGCCCAGCCTCTGCACCCCGCCGCCGCTACTCACCTCCTTGGTGAGGTAGTACTGCAGCTCCGAGAAGAAAAGCAGCACCATCAGGAGCCCGCTGACAACCGTCACTGCCGGCAGACGAGAGCCGCGTCAGCACCGTCGGTCGCGCCCTCGCGCTCCGCCTCGGCCGCCGGCTCCCGGCCCGCCCCACTCCGCTCCGTCGCCTGNTCTTCCAGCGTTTTGGGAAAGGCATCAAACCGCTTCAGCCGCCGCAGCGAGTCCATCGCGCCGCGCGGCCCGGAACCTGCGCGGCCTTCCGGGGCCGGGCCGGCACCGCCCCGCTCCGCCCCCGCCCCGCTCCGGCCCGCCCGCCGGGCCCAGCGGCCTTGGCGTCCTGCGTGCTGAGCGTGTTTTCTCGTCTCCAGCCCGCGTCGTCTTTAGTGCTGCGGCGGCGTCAGCGTGTCTGTGCGCGCGAGGCTGGGGCGGCCCCCGGCCCGTGTGTTGCTGAGACTGGACTCCGTGGGCAGAGGGCGGGTACCCAGCCCATCTCGGAGCAGGAAGCCCCGTCAGTAGCAGAGCTTATTTCTGCATGGACAGGCAGGATGATCACAGGAACCTGCTGTCACAGTGCTGGGTGCGGCGGCGCCGCGCTGGGACCCGCACCGAGGCGGCGGTGCGGGCCGTGGGTCAGGCTGCGGCAGGCAGGAGGTGCGGAGGGACAGGTGTTTGTGTGGCAGATTTTGGCTGTGTCCAGAAACAGACCCGGCTACCTCTCTGGGCAGCCCGTTCCGATGCCCCGGGGCCCCTCGTTAGATCTTATTTCGCCTCTCACAGACCGGGCTCGACTGCCCTTCGCCACACTAGTTGCCGAAGGCGTATGGGAGGGTGTTCCTTGCCTGGGGCTTGTTACGGGGCCGTCTGTGCCCGCTGCACCGGCTTTCCGTGTCCCCGACGCCCGGCTTCGAGAGCCCTGCGCCGCAGCAGGCGCCAGTCGGCCCTCCCGCCCCGGCTCCGGAGGGCCCCGGGCAGGGGTGGTACTTCCGCAGTAGGGGCAGCGCTTCCGGGGCAGCGGGGCAAGGCAGAGCGGAGCGGAGCCGCGGCAGCACCATGACGACTCTCCGCGCCTTCGCCTGCGACGATCTCTTCCGCTTCAACAACATGTGAGTGCTGCCGTCCCCCCAACGCCTTCCGCGCCCCGGCTGCCCGTCCGCAGGGGCGGTCTGGGGCGGCCGGCGGGATCAGGGCCCGCGATGAGCGTTGCTCTCGTCCCGCAGCAATCTGGATCCGCTGACGGAAACCGTATCCTTCGTGCCAGACGCCAGGGAGCAGGCGCGGGCTCTAGCGCGGGCGGCGGCAGCTTGATCCTTAACCGAGGCCCCAGTACGGGATCCCCTTCTACCTGCAGTACCTGGCCCACTGGCCCGAGTATTTCGTCGTCGCCGAGGCGCCCGGCGGGGAGCTGATGGGCTACAGTGAGTGTGGTGCGGGCTCCCCTGAAACAACATTCCCGCCCTTCTCCCTTTCTTCTTCCCCAGACCCGCTGTGCTCGCAGGGCCTTGTGTTCTGCGGCCGTGTTGGCAGAGCCTGCCGCTGCATCCCCCCACAGCAGCCCGAAAGTTACGACTAGCTGCAAAGATGGCTTCTGGCCCTTCCTTCTTTTGGTGTTCCAGTCAGAGTCTCAGTTCTGCTCAGTTAAAGACTCATGAGAGCGGCCTGAGATTTCCATTTCCAGACGTGAATAGTTCCAACGATGTGCTTACAAATTTTTCTTGTTTATTTTGCTAGCCAAGAAGTACTGTAGTACCCGAGCAAAATGACAGTTGTTGCGGTGGCAGTCACCGAGTGGTGTCGCAGATGTCCCTGTTTGAGTGCTCGGTGTGTTCTTCCACAGCCGCTGCACTGATGCTCTCTGTGTTCACAGTAATGGGTAAAGCCGAAGGATCTGTGGCTAGGGAAGAGTGGCACGGGCATGTTACTGCTCTTTCTGTGGCACCAGAATTTCGACGGCTGGGTTTGGCTGCTAAATTGATGGAACTGCTGGAAGAAATATCAGAGAAGTGAGTACTGTACTTATCTTAAAGTATTCTGTATGCACAGCGACACCTGACATCCAGACTTGTGGCCTGGATTTTCGGGTAGTGAGGTGGATTGTAAACTGGCTACAGGGTAGAAGTCAGAGAGTGGTGGTCAATGGGACAGAGTCTGGTTGGAGGCCTGTATCTAGTGGAGTGCCCCAGGGATCGGTGCTGGGACCGGTCCTGTTCAATCTATTCATTGATGACTTGGATGAGGGATTGGCATGCACTGTCAGCAAGTTTGCTGACGACACAAAGCTGGGTGGTGTCGCCGACACCCCAGCAGACTGTGCTGCCATTCAGCGAGATCTGGACAGGCTGGAGAGCTGGGCAGAGAAAAATTTAATGAGCTATAACAAGAGTAAGTGCAGAGTCTTGCATCTGGGCAAGAACAACCCTAGGTACCAGTATAGGCTGGGGACTGACCTGTTGGAGTGTAGTGTAGGGGAAAGGGACTTGGGGGTCCTGGTGGACANGGGGCAATGGTTGTAATCTGGAACATAGGAGGTTCCACATCAACCTGAGAAGGAACTTCCTTCACGGTGAGGGTGACGGAGCCCTGGAAGGGGCTGCCCAGGGGGGTTGTGGAGTCTCCCTCACTGGAGATGTTCAAGACCCGACTGGATGTGTTCCTGTGTGACTTGGTTTAGGTGATCCTGCTGTGTCAGGGGGATTGGACTAGATGATCTTGGACTAGATTGGACTAGAGGTCCCTTCCGATCCGTAATGATTCTGTGATTCTATGATTCTATGACTCGGGTGTTTGATGTGCGTGGAACAGGCGCAGCGTGCTGCTTTGAGCAATGTTCTGATCAGCTGAAACTCTTCGTACTTGGAAGAAAAATATTGCAATTGCTGCTTTGCGGTTTAAAACCTCAGGGTTTCTCTGAAAGCCACCTCACTAGAATGAGTAGGGAGCAGCCTGAATGCGAACAGAAATACTGTATAAAAGGTGCTTTTCTTGACAGGAAAAGAGCTCTCTGAAACATCAGCGCTGTTTCCCACAGGGTGCCCATCCTACTTGTTCGCTAACCGTGTGCTTTGTGCGATTCCCTCAGACGTATTCCTGAACAAACGTAGTGCGGCAGACGGTGCCTTGGTGTGCTCGGTGTATTTCCGTGTCGTGCCTGGATACTAGTGCCTGCAGAAAACGTAGCTTGTCTCGCAGAGAAATGTGCCTGGCTGGTGCTGGTGGGACAGCCCTGTCATCGGTGATGAATTCAGAAAACAGCAGGATGTTTTATCAGATGTGCCTCCTGAAGAGAAGAGCTGTCTCATGCCAGGCAGCTGACTTCTGTGACTGATTCCACGCTCCCTACTCTGTGCTCCCCTGTGCCAGCACAACATAAAATTGTGGATTTCTCTGTTTTAAAAAAGTGGTCTGTTATGAGTTGTGCGGCCTGCGTGGGTGTTTAGCTTGTCCTTTCTGCTCATCATTCTGAGCCCACTAGCTGGTGTCGAAGAATGGTTCTGTGGTGAAAACAGAATGAAATTTATGCCTGTACAGGGTTGGTTCCATGGGGAAGGGGTTCATCACTGTCACGGTGTGAACAGTGTTGGTTAGCGTATTGCATCGTCACACTCTAGGTCTGATGACGACTTATGGGTTACTCTTTAGAAACACATTCACCTGCTCTTCCTCACTATGGTTTTTATTTTTTTCAAAGAAAGGGCGGATTTTTCGTCGATCTGTTCGTGAGAGTGTCCAACCAGGTTGCAGTGAACATGTACAAGCAGCTAGGCTACAGTGTGTACCGGACAGTGTTAGAGTACTACTCTGCTAGCAATGGAGAGCCAGATGAAGATGCTTATGGTAAGTGCTTGAGGCAGAAGAGGTTGAGCGGACTGGTTCCAGACCTTGCCTGTGTGATTTATTGTCTTTATGTGAAACAAGGTCAGGGAGTTGTTGACTGAGATTTTTTACATTCCTTTAGACAGCTCTTCCTACTAAAAGTTGTATCAGTCACAGAATCGCATAACATTGGGGATTAGAAGGCACCTCAAAAGATCAACCAGTCCAGTTTCCCTGCCCGAGCAGGACCACCTAGACCAAGTCACACGTGGAGAACGTGGCCAGGAGGGTTTAAAATGTTTCCAGAGAAGGAGACTCCACAAACCCCCTGGGCAGCCCCTTCCAGGGCTCTGTCACTCTCACTGGGAAGAAGGTCCTTCTCACATGCAAATGGAACCTCGTCTTTTCCGGCTCACACGCGGTGCCCCTCGTCCTATCACTAGATGACGCTGAGAAGACCCTGGCTCCACAAAACCTAATCTTCCACTTTACACATTTTGTAGCCTCTGTGGCAATCAAGAGCCATGAAACAACGCGTGAGAACAGAGGCGCGTGTCATGTAGCTAAGATGAAAACCAAAAGCAGTTTCTCCTTTAAATTTTCTTTCCGAGGAATGCTCATGCTGATCAGCAGGGCTTTTTGCTGACTTACCGGGCAGTGCTTTTCTTGCTTTTTCCCACAGCAGGGGCAATGAAACATTGTTTTTCTCAGATTTGCTAATTTACTGGTGTCAGTAGTCAACATTGGCAGAGAATTGGGTGGTGTTTTCAGTTTCATAGCAAAGAAATACGGAAAATCAGGTATAATTATGTCAGTTCTGTTAACAAAACTGAAGTGCCTGTTGCTTCCTCTTTCTAGACTTTTTCTTGAAGTAGTCACCCCAGAAAGGTTGAATGGCCATGCTCGTCTGTCTTTTCTGTTCTTGCTCTGTTCCTTTGATGTGCAGGAGTACTGCCAAGTACAGGGGTTGCAGACAGCCGTGTGCTTACTGCAGATGCCTAGTGCAGTGTGTATGTCCTTTACCCCGCTATTTCCGTTCCGTTCCTTTGAGCTTCACGCAGGGTTCCATTGCAAACCATAATGTTGCTGCTGAACAAGAATAAGGACGTGAGAGTGAGTGTGTCTGGAGGAAGGTGACCAAGACAGTGAAAGGTCTTGAGGGCAAGACTTGCAAGGAGTGGATGAGGTTGCTTGGTTCGTTCAGCGTAGAGAAGGCAGAGGGGGGTCCTCATCACAGTCTACACCCTCCTCATGGGAGCAGCAGAAGGGAAGGTGTGAACAGTAATGGAACAGAAGAAAAATGCCGTGAAGAGGAAGTTCGCATTGGACATTAGGAAAAGATGCCTCACTGAGAGGGCTGTCAGCCACTGGAACTGGCTCCCTAGGGAAGTGGCTGAAGGCACCAAGTCCATCGGAGTTCAAGGAGCAATGCTCTTAGTCATATGGTTTAACTTCAGGCAGTCCTGTGAGGAGCAGGGAGATGATCCTTATGGCTCTTGAGATACTGTGTGATTATAGGAAATCTTGGCTACAAGTAGTCTTGTAATAGAGAATTCACTGAACGTGGCTTTGTGCAACGACTGTCTTGTCATCACAGCGTTTCTTCTTTTGCTGCAGATATGAGAAAAGCTCTTTCCAGAGATATAGATAAGAAATCAATTATACCTCTGCCTCATCCTGTGAGACCGGAAGACATTGAGTAACTGTAAGCGGTGATTCTTGGACGACTTTGCTTCTTCCTTCAACCCGCAGGAACTTAGAAAAATCTTAGGCCCAATGTTCTGTCCTGTGAAATACCCAAGAGCAATATTGGGAAGCTTTCTGGTGCCCCCTCTGCTGCAGATGGCTGCGTGCTCATGTGCCTACCCAGTTGCTGTTCCTTTCCCACGCTGGAAATTCAGACTATTAAAATGGGATTCCTGTCTGTATGGTGCTTTATTAATTTTCTGTTAACCCAGGATTTTAAATCAAGACCTTTTGTTATGCCATTTTTATTTCCTTGAAATGGTAGCCTTGGCGAGCACAGGGAATTCCGGGGCTGTGGTTACAGCGGTTTTATTATGTCTGGTTTGTGATGCTGCATGTGTGAAGACCTGTATAGCTGGCATGAAAAAAAGTCTTGTCTGGTGGTTCTCTCTCGCTGAGCTCTACCCAGATAAACCCTGTGCACTCACTGGTAGTTACACATAGACGTACATTCGTAGGATACAAACCACACAGTTTTCATAACTTTACTGCCTCCTTCTCCACAAGGAAATGGTACACAAGGTGTGTCTTGAATTTCTGGTTAACCATTTCCTTTATCATTTTGGACCTTTTCTGACCCTCTGTGTGCCTGAAAACCACATGACCTAAAGTACTTCTCTCTCAAGTAAGCGATGGCAAGTAAAAGACATCAGCTTTCTAGTCTATGTATAGATGTCCCTCCTTATGGGGGGTGGTTGGACTAGATGACCTTCAGAGGTCCGTTCCAGCCCAATGCATTATGTGATCTATGATTCTAAAACTCCTTAGAGTCAGTAATTGTAAGAACTCTTCCAAGGCATTTGTTGATGATCAGTGAAAACACTGTATAGTACCTAGCAAACATAGCAGGGAAAGGTGTTGTGTGAATATGTCATGGAAGATAAACTTGTTCTACAGAATGTGTGACTTTCTCGTCTTTGTGGCACCAGCATGGGACTGAACTTGGGTTCACTGTTGATTTGAAAAAGACAGATGTCCAAAGTAGTCAAGGTTTTCCATCCACTAAGAACATTCATGTGCACATACCTTAACATGCTGTCTCTGCTGAAGCATGCTGTGTGACGATTTCACGGGCTGTCATACTCCTCTTGCTCCATTTCAAGGCCAGTGTAGGTTTCTCAAAGAAGCTGCAAAAGAGAAATCTTTCTGTAGGTTCATAGCATCTTTAAACACCACCGTATCAAACTCTGAGGTAATGCAACTGGTTTTTTTAATGGAAGAGATAGATACATGTGGGAGTTCCAGAAACGAAATTCAGAGGTTGGCCTATTGATTGACCATATGAGCAGTGATTCTGGAGACTTGCCAATGTGACACCCATCTACAAGAAGGGCAGGAAGGATGATCCAGGGAACTCCAGGCCTGTCAGCCTGACCTCGGTACCAGGGAAGGTCATGGAACAGTTCATCTTGGGGGTGATCACACGGCAAGTGCAGGACAACGGGGGGATCAGGCCCAGCCAGCATGGGTTCATGAAGGGCAAGTCCTGTCTAACCAACCTGACCTCCTTCTATGATCAGGTGACCCGCCTAGTGGATGAGGGAAAAGCGGTGGATGTTGTCTACCTGGACTTCAGTCAGGCATTTGACACCATTTCCCACAGCATTCTGCTGGAGAAGCTGGCAGCTCATGGCATAGACCAGAGGACTCTTCGCTGGGTTAGAAACTGGCTGGATGGCCGAGCCCAGAGGGTGGTGGTGAACGGCGTGAAATCCAGTTGGCGGCCAGTCACAAGCGGTGTCCCTCAGGGCTCAGTTTTGGGACCGGTCTTGTTTAATATCTTTATCAATGATCTGGATGAGGGGATCGAGTGCACCCTCAGTAAATTTGCGGATGACACAAAATTGAGCACGAGTGTCGATCTGCTGGAGGGTAGGGAGGCTCTGCAGCGGGATCTGGACAGGCTGGAGCGATGGGCTGAGCTCAATTGTATGAGGTTTAACAAGGCCAAGTGCCGGGTCATGCACTTTGGTCACAACAACCCCCAGCAACGCTACAGGCTTGGAGAAGAGTGGCTGGAGAGCTGCCTGGTGGAGAAGGACCTGGGGGTGTTGATTGACAGCCGGCTGAACATGAGCCAGCAGTGTGCCCAGGTGGCCAAGAAGGCCAATGGCATCCTGGCCTGTATCAGAAACGGTGTGACCAGTAGGAGCAGGAAGGTGATTGTGCTCCTATACTCGGCACTTGTGAGACCGCACCTCGAGTGCTGTGTCCAGTTTTGGTCACCACAGTATAGGAAGGACATTGAGGTGCTGGAATGAGTCCAGAGAAGGGCAACCAAGCTGGTGAAGGGGCTGGAGGACATGCCCTATGAGGAGAGGCTGAGGGAGCTGGAGTTGTTTAGTCTGGAGAAGAGAAGACTGAGAGGGGACCTTATTGCCCTCTACAACTACCTCAAAGGAGGTTGTAGCAAGGCTGGTGTTGGTCTCTTCTCTCCAATTAGTGATGATAGGACGAGGGGAAATGGCCTCAAGTTGCATCAGGGGAGGTTTAGATTGGATGTTAGAAGGAAATTCTTTACTGAGAGGGTGATTAGATACTGGAATGGATTACCCAAGGAGGTGGTGATGTCACCATCCGTGGAGGTGTTTAAGGAACGAGTGGATGCAGCGCTCAGGGATATGGTCTAGTGATTAGACACTAGGAGAAAAGGTTGGACTCGATTACCCTGGAGGTCCTTTCCAGCCATGATGATTCTATGATATAAAAATCCATGTAGCTAAGTTCTGTAAGCATCTTTCTCCATATTTTTATTACGGGTTTTGTAATCCTGTGTGTCCTGTCAGGATACAGATTCTAACTTTGACAAGATACAGGCTAAACCACTGTGGTAGACAGCTCTGTTCAGGGTGGTAGGTTGTGTGCAATTTAACTAGCCACACTCTGTAATACGTAATGGAGTTTATTCAATTTTTTTTCTTGCATCTTTGTATCCAGTTTTCCATCCCCATTTTTGTACTCTCACTTCTGCCACTCATGTTCTCATGCTCTCCTGTTCTGTCTTCTCCCCATCCCTGTCTCGTTCCGCTTCCTTTATTTTGGTTGTGGTGGTTTTTCTTCTGTTTAAAACGTTCCCTTGCCTTGGCCTTTTTTTCACTCCTTCATTCCTGTCTTGTGCCGTGTCCCATTTTTGGAGGACATGGAGGTGACATGTTGCTTCTGACAGTTGTCAGATGCATGCTGCTTAGCCCATTGCTGGTTTTACCTTCTCCATCTCTGTCTCAACTGGCATCTCTCCCTGTATTACTCAGTCACTCTCCCCTGATCTCTTTTTCTGTCTCCAAATGTCCCACTACCTATCCCTATCTAGCCTTCCTTTTCACACTCCTTTGACCTTTTGGCCTGCTCTCTGACCCTATCTGTTCCTCTGTCTCACACTCCTTTTCCCTGTACCTGTCTCTGCTTCTCAATACTCTTTTCTCTTTAAAACCCAGGTTATCCAGCTCCCCACCTATTCCAGTCCTCTCTGCTTCTCATTGTCCGTCTTTCTCTCCCTCCCCCATTTCTGCATCTTTTCCCACCCCTTCTGTCTGTCTTCTGTCTTTACCACTCTGTCCTGCTTGCTGCCCCTCCTCTTACTAGTATTCTGCTCTGTGAGTCCGTTTCCCTGTGTTGTTTGTCCTAGTATCTAGGAGCTCAACTCAGTTTCATTTGCTTCCTTTTGGCATCTGCTTAGTCAGTTGGCCCCGCCCGGTGCAGCAGGAGCGACGCGCGTTTCTGCGCTGGGTGCTGCCTTCGTGCGGGGGGAGGTGCCCAACGGACGGTCCCCTCGTACGCCGCCGTTTTTTGGGTTTTTTTTGGTGGGCGCCGCCGTCTTTTCGCCGGCACCCGGTGCTGCAGCCGCTAGCCAGGGCAGCTAAATGGATGGAGCCGTGTAGAGCTGAAGGCGCTTGAAGCGGCCGGAGCGCTGGCGCCTACGAAGGACGCGCTGCGCGCCGAGTCGACCTCGGGGACCCTCCTGCGGAGCGGAGCCGAGCCTCCCGCTTTGGGCTGCGCCGCTGGTGGCGGGAAAGGAGCGGTGGGGAGGGGGCGGGCCCGGGCTTAGTCACGAGGGGCGGAGGGGGCGGGGGCCAAGCTCCGGGAGGCGGGCGTGGG
>VXBP01008550.1:0-98568 GCA_013400115.1 Rhinopomastus cyanomelas
CCGATCCGTAATGATTCTATGATTCTATGATCATCTTCCTTCTGAGTTCCACTGGTGATATCCTGGCAGTCACCATATCTGTGAAAAAATGGTTGAGGAATCGAGCTAAAATGAGAGCAAGAGAAAGACTTTTATTCTCCAATATTCCTGGCAAGGTGTGTGTTTTCTGTGGGAAGCCTGAGCAGCTGGGAGCACTGCTCAGTATAAGATCACCAAGGACAACTCCTCTTTAGTCAAGGATGACTTAAGTTGTCCTCCAAGTACGTGAGGTATATTACAGACTGCAGAGATGAGAGCAGACCTTATTGAATTCTGGTGGTGCTCCTCCTGCCTATTCTTGCAACAAAAATAGAAACCATCAGAGATGTGTTAATTGCAAGAACCTCAAAGCAAAACTAGATAATATTTCCCAAGGGAGGAGGGTGCCACTAAACCATGAATAATGTTTACTGCATGGGAATTGGGGTGTAATAAATTCACCTTGTCTTTTGCATGTTCACACAGGAAATAAAAGGCAACAGACTACAGGTGCAGTTACTCCAGGAAGGAAATTCACTGAGCATTAAAGAATGGGTAATAATACCCAATTTTTCTGCATTTTGCATGTCCCCTTCTCCTTACAGATCCCTCAGTCTTGTAAGACAATCTGTAATAACAGAATTGCAGAACTATTGAGGCTGGAAAAGCTGCTTCAGCTCATCCAGCCCAGACCAAGACCTAACACCACCACAGCAGGCAGACCAGGGCACTAAGGGCCATAGCCAGCCTATCCTTAAACACCTGCCCCGGGCAGTCCATTGCAGTGTCTGATCACCCTTTCCATGAGGAAGGGCTTCCTAACTTCCAATCTAACCCTCCCCTGGCAACTTCAGGCCCTGCCCTCTTGTCCTGGTGCTGATTGCCTGGGAGAGGAGCCTGACCCCCACCTGACTACAACCTCCCTTCAGATAGATTCCCCCCTGGGTCTCCTCCAGGCTAAACACCCCCAGCCCCCTCTGCCTCTCCTCATCAGACTTTCCCTCCAGTCTCTTCCCCAGCCTTGTTACTCTTGTCTGGACTCAGTCCAGGGGAAACATCCCTTTCTAAGGGCACTTGGGAAACACCGAGTGGTGCAGGTTAGGTTTAAAATAAATTAAATACATTTAAAAATCCCAATCCCAAACCAGCCCCAATTCCAAACACAATTATTTTGCCAAGCTGTTGAGAACTGCACGGCTACATCTCTCTTGGCAGCGCAGAGGGGAGGATTGTGCAGTGCCCGTTGTGGATCAGGTCCTACAAACTGGCATCTACACACAGAGATCTCTACGACAGACTGCTCCAGCGTGCTGCTTGCTCTCCTCATAGGAAGGGGCAGTAACACTTCCTATCAGCTCTAATGTGCAAATAATGTGCAAAACCTTCTGCAAGTGCTGGAGGTTAAAGGCTGCTGTGTATATGCTGCTGTGATTTATTTTTGTTTGCCATGAGGAAGGGAAAGAAACTTTTTCAGTTCTAAAGTCAAAGAAGAGTGTGGGTGGCAGCAGATCGAGTGTAGCAGGTGTGAAACAAGTTGGATGTTTCAGTTGATTGTTTAATGGAAGACAAGATCAGAAAGGGAACCAGCTACTGGCCCTGGCTGGCTGTTCAGGAAGGCAGGAGCAAGGCAGGGAAGAAGGCGGGTGGTCAGATGGAAGTGAAGATAGGCAGGATAGAAGGTAGGGAGAAGAGAAGGGGAATGGGAAGGGAGGTGCTGATCTCCCTGGTACCCAGTGATAGGATGTGTGGGGATGGTTCAAAGCTGGGCCAGGGGAGTCTTACACTGGCCACTAGGAAGCATCTCTTTACTATGAGAATGTTCAAACACTGCAACAGCCTTCCTAGAGAGGTGGTTGATGCCCCAAGCTTGTCTGTTTAAGAGGCATTTGGACAATTCCCTTAACCAGCATGCTTTACCTTGGTTAGCCCTGAGCCAGGCAGTAGGACTAGAGAATCACTGCAGCTCCTTTCCAGCTGATGCAATCATAGAATCATAGAATCATTAGGGATTGGAAGGGACCTCCAAAGATCATCCAGTCCAATCCCCCTGCCACAGCAGGATCACCTAGACCAAGTCACACACGAACACATCCAGGCAGGTCTTAAACTTCTCCAGTGAAGGAGACTCCACAACCCCCCTGGGCAGCCTGTTCCAGTGCTCTGTCACCCTCACTGGGAAAGGAATGAGGGCAGAAACTCAATCTAACCCTGCTGTATTGAGTTAATTGAGTTAATCTTCTTCACATCCCTGTGCAGTATTTACCTGGCTGGCTGGATATTGTTTGTGGGTTTTAGGATCCGTAATAGATGTTATGATTGCAACAGAAACAGCAACTGCCAGTGTCACAGACTCCTGATGGCTGTGAATCGACAGCTCAGGGCAGTGCTGTTGTTCAGGGAATCAGCTGAACCCGTAGTTAGGTTAAGTCTTAAGTAAGTTGAGGCATGAAAATACAAGAAGACATGAAGCACCCGCATTTCTACAAATTGGTTGTCATAGGTTGGAAGAGAAACACCGGTTTGGTGTCTGTGCCACATGTGTTTGCAGCTGCAGGAGTGTAAAAGTGTGAGGGATGTCTTTATCTGGTTCCTTCAGTCTGGCACCTTTTGTCAAAACAGCCATCAAGCCCTCCTGTGTCAGCCTGAACAGGGTGTTTGGCTGCTAATGGAGCTGAAGTCAAAGTCTTGAACATTGTGTAGGATGAAACATGAGCTCAAGGTGAGTCTACAGAATACGTTCCAAGATGTAAACACTCCAGGCACACGTAAACCTCCTAGAGTTGCCCAGTTCAAGGAAAAATATCATAGAATCATAGAATCATTAGGGATTGGAAGGGACCTCAAAAGATCATCCAGTCCAATCCCCCTGACACAGCAGGATCACCTAGACTAAGTCGCACAGGAATACATCCAGGCAGGTTCAAACTTCTGGCAGCCTCCAACACCATGCCTTCCTCTCTGCTTACCTCCAGTAGGACTGAAGAGAATCATCAAGGTTGGAAAAGACTTTCAATATCATCAAGCACAACCATCTGCCCTACAACCCCAAACCACTAACCCATCTCCTGAGACACCATGTCTGCCTGTTTGTTGAACCCCTTCAGGGACGATGCCTCCACCCCCTCCCTGGGCAGACTGTTCCAAGGTCTCCCCACTCTTTCTGGGAAGAAGTTTTTCCTCAGATTCAACTGGAAACTCCTCTGGCTCAGCCTGACTCCATTTCCTTTTGTCCTATCACTAATCCCTAGGGAGAAGGAGCCAACACCCACGTTACTCCAACCTCCCTTCAGGCAGTTGTACAGAGCAGTGAGCTCTCCCCTTAGCCTCCTCTTCTCCAGGCGGAACAGTCCCAGCTTCCTCAGCCTCTCCTCATCAGAGCTGTTCTCCAGACAAGGCAATATGCTGCAGAGAGTGGTCACCTCCAGTACTAGCCTATGTTCTGTCAGATCTCATTGCTCAGGCAAAAATCTACATCATCATTTGCTGAATTTCCTTTTTTTATTTCAAGAACTGTCTGCCCTTAGCCTCCTTCCTTTCCCTTCCCTATCAGCAATGCCTGTCCTGCAGGCTTGTGGGCAGATGTGGTGCCAAGGAGGAAACCCTGGCAGCTGTCTCGCACCCACCTCTTCCTTCAGGAATAGTTTTATACAGGTTTCAGGTAGCTGTGAAAACTGAATAATTTATTCTGATTTCACAAAATGTGAAGTATTTCTGGGATGAATTGAGAATAAACTAAACATCTGCAATCGACTCCTGTCACATAACAGCCTCAACACTCAGAATATAGGTAATGTATCAGACAGTCTGACCTCCTTAATCTTCAGTTCTCCAATTGCCTCTTCTCTGATTCTTAAAACCTCCTCCTGAGTCCTCGTACCAGGAATTATCTGAAGTAATTTTGTTTTGATTGCAACCAACTGTCCACAATCCAAGTTTCTGAAATGCTTCATATAAAATCATTGCAGGCTGGTGCATTGAGTCTGTGTTTGGGTAGCCTTCCTTTAAAATAAAACAGAAAGAGTCTTACTTCCAAATTCACAAATTGTGCTAATTTTTCCATGATCACTAAGGCAAAGGAGAAGAGGAGACACCATAATGTACAGTGCTGGTCTGGCAAGGATGCTGCTGGATATGGGTAAAACTATTTCAGCTTCAGGTTTCAAGAAAACACTGATCCTTTCTCCTGAGTGTGTTTCTGGTTCCTATGATCCAGATCAGGTATCTGTCAGCTCCAAACTGGGTTCGAATTCCCTGTTCCTAAAGAAATGCATCAGCTTCTGCAGCCACAAAAGTCATCTTTCTGCTGCTTCCAGAGCCTGATCAGTCTAGAAATATTCCAAAATCTCTTGCTAAGTGAACTTTTCCTATTGTTGTGACATGGTAAGGATTGCGTTGTGTCAAGAGGGACCTTTGCCATTTTTAAGTTAGGGAATATGTAGGAGTTGTGTTGAAAGAGCCTCAGTTATCCAAACAGCAGTCTAAAACCCTACAACCAATACTGAGTATCTACAGGCTAGAGTAAGGATCTCAGAAAAAGGCTGATTCTCAAATTTGGAGTTCCCAATATACCGTAGCACCCAGTTCAGTCTCCCCCTCTTCTGTTAAAAAGTGCCTTACAACATGAATGAGCTCCCAACACTTCCTGTGCTCTTATGTCCAGGTCACAGAATCACACAGTCATCAAGGATGGAAAGAGTCTTTAATATCATAAAGTCCAACTGTCCACCCTACAACACTGAACCACTAAACCATTTCCTGAAATACCACTTCTGTCTGTTTGTTGAACCCTTCCAGGGACAGCACCTCCATCCCCTCCCTGGGCAGCCAGTTCCAAGGTCTCTCCACTCTTTCTGGGAAGAATTTTTTCCCAGGATCCAACCTGAATCTCCCCTGGGACAACCTGACCCCATTTCCTCTTGTTCTATCGATGGCCCCTAGAGAGAAGAGGTCAACCCCCACCGTCACTTCTGCCTCCCTTCAGGTAGTAGAGTAACGTAGCCATGGCTTGGAAATGGCATCGACTGGATACCTGTTTGTAAGAGATTCCAGGATAACTTCTCAATACTTGACCGGGCTGTAAAAAAGATGCTGACCCCTTGCTCACTGCTTCTGACCTGCAGCACACATCCAAGCCCCTCCTGCATCCTCCAGATGTGAGCTGTCTGCGGGAGGCTGCTGCGTCTGTAGCAGGGAAGCCAGGAGCAGCAGCAGGGGCACAGTGGTCGGCCAGCGCAGGTCACACTCCTGCATTATTAGCCAGAGTCAGAGGGGAAGGCAGATTTGTATTAACATGCCAGACAGCCGAGATACGGGCACATTTCTGCTGCCCTCTGCAGTCTTCTGTCCTAGGCAGCTGCCTGCTTTGTCTCTTGGGTAGCAATAGCCTTGACCAGAAGCGGAGAGAAAAGGTTCTGGAAAACAAACTAACAGTTCTGAACTCTAAGACACATGGATTTTTTTCTGTGAAGGAGGCAAGATTAGGGCCTGTGTCCTTCTGCATGGAAAGTAAGTAAATGGTAGAAAATCCAAATGGTATTATTTCTTAGAAATACATGTGACACAGAATAAAAGAAACAGCCTTTTATGTGACAGTCTTCCCTGTATCTGTGTCTACTGTCTCTATTGCCTGTTTTTACTGGTTGTCTTCTAGACCACACCTGTGACTGACAGCATATAACCTTGCCAGTCTGGTGACGTCTCCAAGCAAACCCTACATCTGTGTGTGTCACACAGAGACACTCTGGACATCTGTAGGAATCTGGGCATTCTGGACAATTGTGGAGCTGCTGCATGTGTGAAGACTTGCACTGCTGGGGCACCACAGCTACCCCTCAGCTCCCTGCTGTGCAAGTGGACAGAATCCTGGGCCAGCCATGGTCTGCAGGCAATTAGCAGTTTCCAGTCAGCCAGAGCAGCTGACCTGAGCTGCCACTGCTGTACACTCTCTGGGCTGAGCATCACTTTGTACACTTCACACTGAGTTTAGTGTTAATATTAGTTTTGCTCTTTCATTGATCTCCTTGCATTTCAACTCTCAGGTCTCCTGTCCTTTTCCCAATTGCCCACTTCTCAGCCTGGGAGGTCACTGCATGACAGAGCAACTGCTCTAGTTAGCCCCAGCTAGGGCTAAATGCAGGCAGAGCTGCACACAGTGACTGGAAAACATCAACATAACTACTGTGAGAGCAAAACTGAATGGGCTGTAGGACCTGTGCTGTCTAAACACATACCAGAGCCTCCAAGTTCCAAATTAAATGGAGTGACAGTCTTGTAATAAACCACCATCAGGGAGAGGGAGAAATATATTAGGATGCTTGTAGGTCATTGCTAATTAAAAAAGCATCTTATTATCATTAACATAAATTGTCACTGAAGGAAATGGGCCCTTCATTGCAGGACACAAACTGGCTGAGCTGGCTTAAATCGTCTGGATCACGTGCACTGTGTGATGGAACCAGGGAAGACATTGGAAGCAAATGATGAATTTGCATGTCATGGACAAATCCAGTAACTGTTATGGGGATATTGAACCTGCCAATGGAGCCAGGATAGGCAAGGATAAGGCTGTAGGAGAAACTATAGCTGAAAACAACATCCCTGCATTTCCAAAGCTAAGAAATGAAAAAGAGCAATGCAAAACATCAGGAACTCTCGTTAGGAAAAGGTATAACAACAAAATATCATCCTAGCGCCCTGGTTAATGCGTGTCTCTCCACATGCCTGACAGCTCCATGCTTGGGACCACTGTGATAGCTTCCTTTAGTAGTTCTTTCCTACTGGTAATTCCACCTGGTTAGAATTTGACTTGGAGGTATTTGGTCATCATCTTGCTCTAGAGTTTATTCTGCTTAGTTCTTGGATTGCTGCTGGCAATGAAGTAGCATCGCTAAGAAGAGCCCTGTGACTGACACCAACTCCAAAGGACTTGGAAAATTGTATCTGCTAGAATCTCCAAGTTCTGCAGAATTTTACAACTTTGTTTTGTTTTACTTATCGTGTAGAAGTCTATTAGAGGGCTGCGGAAGACTGCTCACAAGGGCAGGGAGTGATAGGATGAGTGTTCATGGTTTGAAGCTGGAAAAGGGGAGATTGAGGCTGATCAGGAGGAAAAAGTTCTTGAATCTGAGGGTGGAGGATCCCTGGACAGGCTGCCTAGAGAGGTGATGGAGGCCCCATTCCTGGAGCCATTCAAGGTCAGGCTGGCTGGGGCTCTGGGCAATCTATTCTAGTTAGAGATGGCCCTGCTTCTTGCAGAGGGGTTGGACTAGATGACCCTTTCCAACCCAGCCCATTTTATTATTGTGTACTACATGTTAGATGTAATATCATTTACAGGTACTAAACTAGTGGAATCCAACATCTTTCTCTTGATTTTGTTGGGGCTAAAATCCTTCACATTGTGTCTGTCCCGTTTCACACAAACATATTTCTCAGGGTACCATATCCCTTGTGTCAAGCGCTGTACGTGAAGATCCCTTCCCATGGAACGTGTTGTATCATCAGCCATTACTTAAGCCATTTACATGATGATAAATGAACACAAGTAGAGTGCAGTCAAGATTGATAGCACCTCTACAGATATTTTAAAAATAAATGCCTTATTTCATTTATAAGTAATTGGGCATATTTTAATCTTTTATATAGTCTTTAATTTTCAAACAAACTCTAATTTTACCTTCAGATGTGCAGTGCTGTTTTGGACTGAGCACTATTTCAGCTTTTCTGAAACCATTTAAAAGTGTCTAGACCTGCCTCCTCTTTATTCATGCTAAAATTGTCTGGTGAATTTTAAAGCAGGTTGAGCTCTCTGGAAATTCTTTCTTTTTTATGATTTTTCAGCTAGGCTTTGACTATAACAACTGGTACAGTGCTCCATGAAAACATTCTCTGTGCTCATCTCAGGTTTATCTGTATCAAGTACCCTTCTTCTGCAGAAGGTAACTAGAATCTTCTCTCCAGCTCTTGGACACCAAGGTGCTATTGAGGGTGAAATGCTGTCTGCTATGGACAGTTGTTTAAGGTTTGTTCAACTTAAAACTCTAACCTCAGAGTCCATAACAGGGAGGAGGCCAGACCTGGAAGCTGAAAGTGTTTGTCATTTCCAGCAAACATAGCACAGCTGGAATTATGGCCTAAGGATCTACCATCTTGACTGGCTGGGCCCTGGACTAGGCAAGGTCCTAAAAAAAACCACCTAAGAGGCAGGTCTGTGGACTATCAGCTGCTAGTTTGAACACTTTGGGACCTAAGTGCCTGCTTATTTTATTTTGAAGGGCCTGGAAGATAAATCTTATGAAGAGCCATTGAAGGAGCTGGGGCTCTTTAGTTTGAAGAAGAGGCTGAGAGGAGACCTCATCATTACAACTATCTGAAAGGATGCTGTGGAGAGGTTGGTGCTGCTCTCTTTTCACAAACAATTAGTGATAGAACAAGAGGGAATGGATTCAAACCACAACAGGGCAGGTTTAGTCTGGACATCAGGAAAAAAACTTTTGCAGAAAGACTGCTCAGGCACTGGAACAGGCTTGCCAGGGAAAGAGTGGGACTGCTGTCCCTGAATATGTTGAAAGATCATTTAGATCTGGTGTTGAGGGATATGGTTTAAGAGTGAACCTTGTAGAGTAGGGTTGATGATCCCAAAGGTCTTTTCCAACCAGAGTGATTCTATGATTCACAGGAAAAAACATCGTCTGAGTGGTTCATATTCCTGCATCTGACCTGTCTTTGGAGGAACCTGCTTGTCAAACAGCTCTCTATACTTACCCCAAGACCTCAGACCCTTCAAACATCCTAAAATTAGAAAAAGTCGTCTCTACTGGGATTTAAAGAGTTGGGTTTTTTTATTTTCCAGTCCCCAGAACCTCAACACTGGAGTTAAAGAAGAAAATCTGTTGTGATTGTGTTGCAGATCTTGGATGATGCTAAAATATGAATGCATGAAAAAGGCTCAATTGTGTACAAATTCTTGGGGGAAAATGTTTGTTGACATCAACAAGATTTTTTGCTTGAGTAAGGTTCACAGGTTTCAGTCTGATAGGTGTCTTGAGGTTTTCTAGCTGAACTGTGCTGTGATGACAGCTATGCTGACAGGAGCACTGGATCAACCTCCTCTCCTGTTTTTTTGAAGCCCATAAACCCTGCTCACACCTGGCCATACTAGAAAGCCCACTTCTTACTGGGTAGGGACACTTCCATGTGCAAAGCAATGTTTCAGTGGTCTTTAGGCATGTCGATCAGCCTCTTGTGTGTTTGCTTGTGAAGAGAATGAGCTAATGTGCCCTCAGCACTGACTTTCAGTGTCTTCCAGGGAATCACAGAATCATCATGGCTGGAAAGGACCTCCAGGGTCATCAAGTCCAACCATTTCTCCTAGTGTCTAACCGCTAGACCATATCCCTAAGCGCCATGTCCAATCATTCCTTAAACACCTCCAGGGATGGTGACATCACCACCTCCCTGGGTTATCCATTCCAGTACCTAACCACCCTCTCAGTAAAGAATTTCCTTCTAACATCCAATCTAAACCTCCCCTGACGCAACTTGAGGCCATTTCCCTTCGTCCTATCATCACCAATTGGAGAGAAGAGACCAACACCAGCCTTGCTACAACCTCCTTTAAGGTAGTTGTAGAGGGTAATAAGGTCCCCTCTCAGTCTTCTCTTCTCCAGACTAAACAATCCCAGCCTCTCCTCATAGGGCATGTCCTCCAGCCCCTTCACCAGCTTGCTTGCCCTTCTCTGGACTTGTTCCAGCACCTCAATGTCCTTCCTGTACTGTGGTGATCAAAACTGGGCACAGTGCTTGAGGTGCGGTCTCACAAGTGCCGAGTACAGGGGCACAATCCTGCTCCTACTGATCATGCCATTTCTGATACAGGCCAGGATGCCATTGGCCTTCTTGGCCACCTGGGCACACTGCTGGCTCATGTTCAGCCGGCTGTCGATCAACCCCCCCAGGTCCTTCTCCACCAGGCAGCTCTCCAGCCACTCTTCTCCAAGCCTGTAGCGTTGCTGGGGGTTGTTGTGACCAAAGTGCATGACCCGGCACTTGGCCTTGTTAAACCTCAGACAATTGAGCTCAGCTCATCGCTCCAGCCTGTCCAGATCCCACTGCAGAGCCTCCCTACCCTCCAGCAGATCGACACTCGTGCTCAGTTTTGTGTCATCCACAAATTTACTGAGGGTGCACTCGATCCCCTCATCCAGATCATTGATAAAGATATTAAACAAGAGTGGTCCCAAAACTGAGCACTGAGGGACACCGCTTGTGACTGGCCGCCAACTGGATTTCACCCCATTCACCACCACCCTCTGGGCTCGGCCGTCCAGCCAGTTTCTAACCCAGCGAAGAGTCCTCCTGTCTACACCATGAGCCGCCAGCTTCTCCAGCAGAATGCTGTGGGAAACGGTGTCAAACGCCTTCCTGAAGTCCAGGTAGACAACATCAACCACTTTTCCCTCATCCACTAGGCGGGTCACCTGATCATAGAAGGAGATCAGGTTGGTTAAACAGGACTTGCCCTTCATGAACCCATGCTGGCTGGGCCTGATCCCCCCGTTGTCCTGCACTTGCCGTGCGATCACCCCCAAGATGAACTGTTCCATGATCTTCCCTGGCACCGAGGTCAGGCTGACAGGCCTGTAATTCCCCGGATCATCCTTCCTGCCCTTCCTGTACATGGGTGTCACACTGGCAAATTGGGAAAGCAGCATCTTCAAAGGAAAATGAAGCAGACAGTTTTTGTTGAGTTTGTTCTTATTCCATCTATTCTAGGAAAAACTGAGGGGATAATTCATATATGAAAACTACTTCAACCAGCTTAGCAACCAAGTTTGAGGCACCTCAACAGTATCACACTGCCTTTGCCATTCTTCATACATTTCTGTATTTTATGGACTGCACCGATACGGAGCTTTTCTTGGACAGTTTTGCTTTGGAATCACTAAATAGTTGAACAGACTGTCACTGGAAAATGCTTTCAAACTTTTACGAGCATGTTTCTACTGTAAATATTCATTTACAGTGGAGCTATTTCAGTAGCAGAGCTTAAATAGTGCCGTGAAGATGCTTAGCTACAATAATCCATAATTTGTGGGGTTTATTTAGTGAAACACTCCGTCACAGATGGCAAATTTAAGTCAGAATTAATAAACATATAACTGTGATGATTTGCAGCATTATTTTGTCTTGCTCGCCTCTTCTGAGGATCCATAGAATCTCTGAAAACCCTGAGCTTTATCACTTTAGAAAAAATATTAAAGTCTTTTAGAAAAAACATAATTATGATGCAAAATTGTTTTCTGTCTGTGTCTGTTGGGATCTCAGTGCATTTCCAGCTACTATGCAATAGCTGTTTTCCTGCTTAACTTCTCCCCTCCTTGAAAGCTGGAGTGGCACACCAGAAGGCATCTGTCACTGCTCGAATCACAGAACCATTACGGTTGGAAGACACTTAAAAGATCATCCAGTCCAACCATCAACCCAACCCCACCCTGCCCACTAAACCCTGTTCCCTAGGACCACATCTACCCATTTTTTGAACCCCTCCAGGGACATCAACTCCACCTTCTCCCTGGGCAGCCTGTTCCAACCCCTGACCACTCTGTCAGCCAAGAATTTTTTCCTGATGTCCAATCTAAACCTCCCCTGGCACAACTTGAGTCTGTTTCCTCCTGTTCTATCACTAGTGACTTCTCTACATCCTCCTTTCAGGTAGCTGTAAAGAGCAATAATGTCTCCCCTCAGCCTCCTTTTCTCCAGACTAAACAACTCCAGTTCCCTCAGCCCTGTCCTCCAAGTCCTTCACCAGCTTCAATGCCGTTCTGTGGACCCACTCCAGCACCTCAATGACCTTCTTGTATTGTGGTGCCCAAAACTGATTCCAGACCTTGAGGTGAGGCCTCACCAATGCTTAGTACCAGGGAAGGATCACCTCTGTAGTCCTGCTGGCCACACTGTTTCTGATGCAGACCAGGATGCCATTGGCTTTCTTGCACACTGTTGGCTCTTGTTCAGCTGCCGTCAATCCACGCCCCCAGGTCCTTGTCCACCAAGCAGTTCTCCAGCTACTAAATCCATCGCCCCAGACCAGTGTGCACAGCTCTGATCTGTCTTTGGCTTCTGTGTATGCCAACAGTGTGCTCTGCCACGGTGCATTTCAAACCACTGCCCTAGTTTTGTTTTAGGGGAAGGGATGGGGCTGACCCTGCAGTCCTGCCTACACCAAAGGGATCAACAACTCTGCCTGTCTCCAAACCAGGTTCAGCTCTGAGCCAACAGGGATTAATGACCTGTCCACTCACCATCCAAAGGGCTGAGCTGGGGGCTCAAGCCAATAACTGGGGCCTTTGGCTTTCTTCACTGCAAGCTTCCCCTTTTCATTAGGCTTGAGATGGTAACGGAAATTTATTAGCCTAAACTGGGCTGGGACTGATGAGATTTACAGTGATCTATAGAAGAAGTGCCAAGTTGGAGAAAAGGGGATGAAAAATTGAAATGATAAACTTGTATGGGTAGGTTGTTGAGGTAATTGAAATGCCTTGTTATGTTGTGTTGTGATGGGTTCAAATAAAATATAGGTGCAATTTGTCTCGATCATGCCTGTAGCACACAGCAAAATAGATTCCTCTCTTCTGGTGGTAAGGACATGCTGAATTTTTGCCTGTCAGTGGGGATTGTGAAGGGGTGAGATGAGTCCAAAACCTCCTCATTGATGTGGTTGGAGGTTTGCATTGCTCACACTGCTCATGGCACAACTGGGACCATCCTGACAGCACCCGGGGAGGTTGCTGCAGAAGAGTCCAGTCCATTTTCGTCCCCAATGGGTCTCCCATGCTCTTCCCTACTCAGAGCAAAGTGACCAGCTCTGGTGCTCAGGAAATGTCACCACTGTTCCCCAGAGCATACCCACACTGACTGGACTGGACTGGACCCACAGTCTGGACTGGACTTGCAGGTTGCTGTTCAGGAAATCCTTGAGCTCTTCTCCTCTGGCCCTCAGCAGAGGAAATACCCCTGGAAAACAGGGAAGGAGCACAGTTCATGAGATCCCTCTGAATCCCTTAGAGATTATATAGATTTCAAGTGGGTTTATGAAGCTCAAGCCAAGCACCCACTGAAAACATTACCTGAATCAGAACAAGGGACTGAGGACCCTGCCTGGCTTCTCTTTCATTTATTCCCTGTTTAGCCCCAAAGTTCACTCAGAAAACACCAGCTCCAAGCCATTCCCTGCAAGAACACGGTCTCATGGAAGAGGCAAATATAAATCTGTCAGGTTAGATGCTTGATGTCTGTTTCCTGTAGAGGTAAGACAGGAGTGGCAGGACATAGAATCATTAGGGGTTGGAAGGGACCTCGAAAGATCATCTAGTCCAACAGCAACGGCAGGATCACCTAGACCAAGTCACACAGGAACACATCCAGGCAGGCCTTGAACATCTCCAGTGAAAGAGACTCCACAACCCCCCTGGGTAGCCTGTTCCAGTGCTCTGTCACCCTCACCGTGAAGAAGTTCCTTCTCAGGTTGATGCGGAACCTCCTACGTTCCAGCTTACAACCATTGCCCCTCGTTCTATCACTAGATGACACCGAGAAGAGCCTGGCTCCATCCTCCTGACACCCACCTCTCAAATACTTATAGACATCAATGAGGTCACCCCTCAGTCTCCTCTTCTCCAAGCTAAAGAGACCCAGCTCCCTCAGCCTCTCCTCATAAGGGAGGTGCTCCACTTCCTTCATCATCCTCATTGCCCTACGCTGGACTCCTCCTCCAGCAGCTCCACATACCTCTTGAACTGAGGAGCCCAGAACTGGACACAATACTCCAGGTGTGGTCTCACCAGTGCAGAGTAGATGGGGAGAAGAAACTCTCTTGATCTGCTAAACACTCCTCTTCTAATCTACCCCAGGATGCTGTTGGCCCTCTTGGCCACAAGAGCACATTGCTGGCTGATGGTCATTTTGCTGTCCACCAGGACCCTTTCTCCTACAGTGCTCTCCAACAGGTCAGTCCCCAGCCTACACTGGTACCTGGGGTTGTTCTTGCCCAGATGCAAGACTCTGCACTTACCCTTGTTATGCTTCATTAAATATCTCTCTGCCCAGCTCTCCACCCTGTCCTACTGCAAGCCCAGGGCATGGAGCTACTTTATGGCAAACCACGACCAGCAAAGTTTAATCCCCTGTGGCTCAAAATTTCTTTCCACAAACCTCCTCAGCACTTGTGGGCTCGGACTTGACTGCTTCAGGTGGTCAGGAGAGGATTTTGTGTAAGCGTTCAATACCGTGTGACAAGAGATCACACCCCATCACTAATGCAGAAGAGTACCCGAGTTCTCAGATAGTTGTTTTATAATTACAGGAGTAGCAGCATCGTAGCAGTCACCATGATCTAAGGCCGTAACAGAACCTAAGTTTGTGAGGAGAAACAACATCTTTTTTGAAGCCTTGAGTACCTAGGGAAAAAAATAGAGCACGTTTTGCTCTGTGAAGGGCCTGTGTGCCTGATCCATCTTTTCATTCTAAGCAGTTGCTCTAATAAAAAATATTACCTGTGTCTACCAACCCTGCCTTGCAAATAGATGTGACTTGAATCGATAAGCAGATCTTTGCACAGCACATGATCGTATGATAGCCCACTGCCAGAGAGCTTGTGTCAGTAGCAACATGCAAGTTGCACAGGAGATCTTTTTAAATGCAACTACAGTACGTGTATTCTGAAAAATGCTTTGTGTTTGGAAAAAAATGGGAGTAATTTTCTTCCTGTGAATGGAACCTGTAACATGCTTGTGCGATGGAATTCATCTTTCTCCACCACTGTAGTTTCTTTCTCCCTTTCTCCACAATGCCCTTCATTCTTTGCTGTGTGCTCAGGGTATATAGTGACTGTGCAGACTCTCTGTAAGTGATGTATTCACAGGAAAGTCACTGCCCAGTTGACACAGAGAGAACATGAACAGTGCTGGGCTGCATCTTGTGTTGTGACATTCAGCGCAGCCAGGGGAAGCAGCCTAAGCACAGATGTCACTGATTTAACCTTTGACAACAGGTTAAATCAGACATGTCATGTAGTGATAGGACGAGGGGCAATGGTTGTAAGCTGGAACATAGAAGGTTCCACATCAACCTGAGAAAGAACTTCTTCACAGTGAGGGTGATGGAGCACTGGAACAGGCTGCCCAGGGGGGTTGTGGAGTCTCCTTCACTGGAGATGTTCAAGGCCTGCCTGGATGTGTTCCTGTGTGACTTGGTCTAGGTGATCCTGCTGTGTCAGGGGGATTGGACTGGGTGACCTTTCGAGGTCCCTTCCAATCCGTAATGTTTCTATGATTCTATGATTCTGTGATCTGGGGTGTTTTCCTTCCTGACCTTATTCCTTCCCCATTAGCCACTCTCATCATGCACGAGGAGAGGACAGTCCTTTGTCACCTACAGTTCTCTCACTGCAGCCACACGTGTGGCTAGTAACTTGGCCATTGCTTGTGCACCAGCAGTTTGTCCACAGTACACACAGCATAGCCTGGGGTAGACATGCCACAGCAACCATTTCTCTCCTTTGGTCTAACTGGTGCAGCCAAAGATACTCAGATTTGTTGTACTGAATGCCTGGAAGAGCAGGAATTCTGCCCATCGGCATTCCATGAGAAGGGATTTGGAGATGAGCAAGAAACTGTAGTAACACAGTTGCATCTGTTTTGCATCTGGGCGCTCCACATGATGCAGGCAAAGTGAGATAGCGCAGTCAGGGAGAAGCCAGGACACGGTGCCAAGGCAGTTCCCTGGCATCTCCCTCTGAGACTTTCAGTCTCCTTGTGGCCTCTGTCTGAGGTGAACTTTTTGGATGTGGGTAGGACTCTGTGAACTTTCTTGCTGCTGCCTTGAAACCAAGTCAGGTTTCAAAGTAAACTAATGAGGTCCAGAGCACTAACGCTGACTGCCACTCTTGGGATTCCCTGCCACTGCTGTGGAGTTTTGAGGGGAAAATGCATCTGTCAGCAGGAGAAAAGACAGTGTTTTCCTCAGTGGCTCCAGGCCTCAAACGGCTGTTCTGAAGTTACTGAAGGCCATGAGGGCCATGGCAACGGTCATCTTGGCAGAAATACAAGTCCATGCTGAGTTCAGTGTCTTCCCTAAGAGTAGCCCTTAAGGAAGAAGATGCTGAACCCCACATCCATTCAAAGAAACAATAGATTAAAACAAGACTGAAATGATAGAGAAACAATGAGTTCTAAGAGGAGATGGAAGAGACAAACAAAGGCTTCATTTTGTAGAGCAGGAGATAGTCCAAACCAAGGCTGAACTGCCAAACAGCCAGTAGGTTTGAATATACAGCTGAATGTACATCTGGAGGGTAGGAAGATGCTACAGAAAGAACTGGACAAGCTGGGTCAATGGGCAGAGGCCAACAGGGTGAGGTTTACAGGGCCAAGTGCAGGGTCCTACATTTTGGCCACAGCAAACCCCTGCAGCTACAGACGGGGGATGAGTGGCTGGAGAGCAGCCTGGCAGAGAGGGACCTGGCAGTACTGGCTGACAACTGGCTGAACAGGAGCCACCAGGATGCCCAGGTGGCATGAAAGGCCAAGGGCATCCTGGCTTGGATCGGCAATAGTGTGGCCAGCAGGACTAGGGACATAATTCTCCCTTTGTTCTGGGCACTGGGGAGGCCTCCCCTCGAGTACTGGGGGCAGTTCTGGGCTCCTCACTTCAAGCAAGAGATTGAGGGGCTGGAGCAGGTCCAGAGGAGCAATGAGGCTGGGGAAGGGACTGGAGGGAAAGGCTGGTAAGAAGAGGCTGAGGGAACTGAGGGTGTTTAGCCTGGTCAAGAGGAGACTCAGGGGAGACCTTGTATGTCTCTACAACTCCCTGAAGGGAGGCTGTTGTCAGGCGGGGGTCAGGCTCTTCTCCCAGGCAATCAGCACCAGGATGAGAGGGCCTGAAGCTGCCAGGGGAGGGTTCGGTTGGATTTTAGGAAGCCCTTCTTCACAGAAAGGATGATCAGAGCCTGGAATGGACTGTCCAGGGCAGTGGTGGGGTCCCCATCTCTGGAGGTGTTTTAAGGACAGGCTGGCTGTGGCCCTTAGTCCCCTGATCTGTGGTGATGTTAGGTCCTCGGCTGGGCTACATGAGCTCAGAGGGCTTTTCCAGCCTCAACAATTCTGTGAATAAGGGGTTTCTTTAACTAAAGTAGGAAAAAACAGTTATGAAGAAAAAGTCCTGTCAGATTGGCCTTCCCTTGCTTCACATAAGCAACAAAGACCTGTGATGGGTTCCACAAGACATCCATGCACGTGTGACAGAGCAGGTACATCCCCATATGCAAGCCTTTGTTCCTACTGTGCCTTGTCATTTGTGGTTCTCCACTGGATCTGCTGTACCTCTGACAGTGGAGCAGCACTGCTGCAGCAAGGTGACACTTTGGGCTTTCTGGAATACAAGCAGAGTTGGTAGCCTTGCCTGTGGACATGACAGCTTGAAAGCTCTTCCTATTACTGCTTTGGTAATGTTTTGCCAAGGTCGACATGGCTTTCTGACCATACATATTCCTGTCACCGTTCTTGTTGCTATATGTGCCTTGTCTGTGCACGTCACTTCCTCAGCAATGTGCAGTTGGGTTTCACAGTTGTTGTGTGATGGCCTCCTTTTACCTTCGTGATAAGGAATTTATTCACCTTTTCCCTTTCTCAGACTCTGCAGCACCCTTACAAATGGTTGCATTTTGGAAAGTGATTATTTATTGCACAGTAAAACCTAATAGAGTTTAGGTCACGATCAACCGTGAAAGCAAATCAGTGGTTAAAGTAGCACTTAGTATTTTCAAAGCTGAGAAGATGTTACAAAATCTACATCATACCATTTCCCCCAGCACATCCTGGGGCAAATACCTTGTTCTGGTGTTTGTAAAGGACGAGTGTTTCATGTCAGAGCCTCTAAAGTGACACCACAACACAGCCCACATCTGCAAAATCCCCAAACTTCTTTGTCAGAGGCATCGTGAACAGAGCTGGATCAAGCGAGGCAGGTGTGTAAGACAGAAACATAAAAGCCACTGTATGACATGAAGTGACAACACAAAAGTGGGAAATAGTTGTTTTTCAGCTTTGTTCTCTCCTGTTCCTTCACCTCTGCCATGTAGGCAACTTGTAACTCATTTGTCACTTCAGTCCTGCCAGACTGAAAACTATATGAGCACACAAGCAGCATCCACACAGAGTTCTGCTGCTCCCAAGTTCTCATGGCAGGAGAGCACTGTAAATAGCTTGCAGCATACAAAACTCTCTGTTCAAACAGTGATAGCAAAATGTTCTTTTCATCTGTTGGAAAGCCTCTACATTTTAAATCTACTCAGCATGCTGCATTCATTAGTGTGCTTTACTCTGTTTTGGGTGGATTTGGGATCAGGTACAGTACAGTGCAGGGAGAACATGGAGTATTGCAGAGAGCAGATTCAGTCCTTTCAGGTAAGGACATCTAATGACAACTCTGCTTAATAAAATGCTCTATATTCAAGAATTGATTTTTATGGTTCCTGTGAGGCTTGAGGTTAGGGTCAGTTTCTTTAATTTAAAATTGTAATTTAGGTTTCTTTCTTTCTGAGGAAGGAGGTGAGATACATCTTCACCCTCCTGTCCTGTTATAGTAGGGGCATTCCACATGTCAGGGTCTGAAAGCTCTCATTTTCCCTGGAAAAGCCTGAAAAAACATGTGATGTTGGGACAGATGGGTTGATGGCC
The DNA here is from genome assembly GCA_013400115.1 of Rhinopomastus cyanomelas. Classification (NCBI taxonomy): domain Eukaryota; kingdom Metazoa; phylum Chordata; class Aves; order Bucerotiformes; family Rhinopomastidae; genus Rhinopomastus; species Rhinopomastus cyanomelas. The sequence goes on from VXBP01008550.1 coordinate 18,753, forward strand.
GTGTTCCTTGCAGTGTAAGCTTGATCCTGGTTTCAGGGTTGCACAGGAGAGCACTAAGATTGCAGGATTCAGCTCAGTGCTAGGTGGAGGATCACAGACACTCCATGAAAATGTAAATTCTCCCCATTTTACTGTGGATCATGCAACAATTCTTCAAAAAGGTCACTGGCGCATTGCTGAACCACATCCCTATGAAGGAAAAAACCACAAGGGTGTGCAGGCAAATCTGCTTCAGTAAAGACAAAGCTTAGATAACCTGATTACCCATGTGGTTGTACCTGTGAAACTGAGCCACTCGTATGTTGAATGTGTGGGGACTTTGCAGTGCTCACTCTGCATACACAGACTTCTCTTGGGTTTTCTGCATCATCACTGGATGTGGTCTATCTTGACTTGAGTCAGGCATTTGACACAGTCTCCCACAGCATCCTCGCAGCCAAACTGGGATAGTGTGGTCTAGATGATCGAGTAGAGAGGTGGATGGTGACCTGGCTGCAGGATAGAAGCCAGAGAGTAGTGGTCAGTGGGAGTCAAGTTGGAGGCCTGTATCTAGTGGAGTTCCCCCAAGGGTCAATACTGGGACCAGTTCCGTTCAGTCTATTCATTAATGATTTGGATGAGGGATTAGGGTGCACTGTCAGCAAGTTTGCTGATGACACACAGCTGGGTGGTGTTGCCGACACCCCAGCAGACTGTGCTGCCATTCAGAGAGATCTGGACAGGCTGGAGAGCTGGGCTGAGAGAAATTTAATGAGGTATAACAAGGGCAAGTGTAGAGTCTTGCATCTGGGCAAGAACAACCCCAGGTACCAGGATAGGGTGGGGACTGACCTGTTGGAGAGTAGTGTAGGAGAAAGGGACCTGGGGGTCCTGGTGGACGCAGGATGCCTATGAGCCAGCAATGTGCACTTGTAGCCAAGAGGGCCAACAGCATCCTGGGGTGGATCAGAAGGGGGGTGGTTAGCAGATCAAGAGAGGTTCTTCTCCCCCTCTACTCTGCCCTGGTGAGACCACACCTGGAGTATTTTGTCCAGTTCTGGGCTCCTCAGTACAAGAGGGATGTGGAGCTTCTGGAGAGAGTTCAGCATAAGGCAACGAAGATGATAAGAGAGGTGGAGCACCTCCCTTATGAGGAGAGGCTGAGGGAGCTGGGTCTCTTTAGCTTGGAGAAGAGGAGACTGAGGGGTGACCTCATTAATGTCTATAAATATTTGAGGGGTGGGTGTCAGGAGGATGGAGCCGGGCTATTCTTTGTGTCATGTAGTGATAGGACTAGGGGCAATGGTTGTAAGCTGGAACGTAGGAGGTTCCACATCAACCTGAGAAGGAACTTCTTCACGGTGAGGGTGATGGAGCAGTAAAACAGGCTGCCCAGAGGGGTTGTGGAGTCTCTTTCACTGGAGATGTTCAAGACCTGCCTGGATGTGTTCCTGTGTGACTTGGTGTAGGTGATCCTGCTGTGTCAGGGGGATTGGACTAGATGACCTTTCGAGGTCTCTTCCAATCCCTAATGATTCTGTGACTCTGTGATTCTGTGATCTATGGGTGCTGCTTTATGGACTGTGTATAGATCCTTAATTATAGCAATAGAGTGCTTCTGCCTGTGCTTGTCCTGGCATGTGCTGTGTGCAATAACCACAGAGCTGCCAGTCTGTTAAAGCTGTCAGAGGTATTCATTCTGTTTTTCCTCCCTTACTCTAGTCCAGCTGGGGAGACAAAATAAACAAACTTTCAGACTACACTCAAGCAGAGATGGAAACTTTGCAAATGGCATCTGCTTAGCCTTTTAAATGATAATCAGATATATTCTGAGAGTACTCTGTTGAAGCAGAGCAACAGAGGTATGTGCACATCCTGCAAGAAGCAAGTACTGCGAATAAAATACTAGTCTGGAAAAAAACTACCCACTGACTGAATAACCAGCTCAATTCTAGCAAGAGGTCATTGCTCCTGTAATCAGGATCCCAGTAGAACTGCTGTACTGATAACTTTCTGTGTTATTACAAGCATTGTGATCTAATACTGGAGAAAACAGGTAATTTTGGAGGGGTGTGCCTTGCTGGGTCTCTATTGTTGACCAGCAAGAGCTATCTCTGCCCCTGTGGATGTTTGAGCTGAAAATGTTCCATGAGCTTGAGAGGCCCAAAGATGAATGTTCATGCAGTAGAGGAAACTGCGGGAACATCATAGTGCTTCCCAACACTTCAATATATTAATTTATCAGAGCTGTAATTCTCCCTTTTGGGCACTTTGCCAGCACACAAACTTTTAACAACTTCTGTCCAGGGATCTGAATGCCCTTTTTCTTTGGGAGTGCTGAAATGATTATTTTATAATCAGTATGAAAAATGCGGGCCCAGAAAACTAGACAGTTCTGCAAACAGTGCAAACGTGGAGTAAAGTAACCCAACAAACCAACTAAACCAGCAAATCTGGAGATGGGTAGATTTAGACTTGATATGAGGAAGGAAGTTCTTCAACCATGAGAGTGGTGAGAGCCTGGAATGGGTTGCCCAGGCAGGTGGATGGGGCCCCATCTCTGGAGGTGTTTAAGGCCAGGCTGGATGGGGCTCTGGCCAGCCTGATCTAGGGTGGGGTGTCCCTGCCTACGGCAGGGGAGTTGGAACTGGATGATCCTGTGGTCCCTTCCAACCCTGATTGATTCTGTGATTCCATAAATTCTTCCCAATGAGGGTGACAGGGCAAAGGAGGGGGCTGCCCAGCGGGTTTGTGGAGTCTCCTTCTCTGGAGACGTTTAAAACCCGCTTGGACTTGGTCTGGGTGATCCTGCTGTGGCAGGGTGATTGGACTGGATGATCTTTCGAGGTCCCCTCCAATCCCTTATGATTCTATGATTCCATGATCTTGACTGTCTGATCTTGACAATCTGAATCTTCATCTCAAGATCTAATTGTTGAGGGACTGTGTGTGTCTCAAGGAATTGGTAAGGAGATTTAGTCTCCTATTGCCAGTCACCAGGTGGCCACAGCCTGCTGGGGCACAGCTCTGCTCTGAGCTTAGCAGAGTTGCTTGAGATTTACTGAGACAGGGAATGGGCCAAGGGGGAATGGGCCCTACACTGGCCATGAGAAGAAGTTACTGCTCTAGGGTGCTGTTACAGAGTTAACAACCTTCTTGAGCCCAACTGGCCAAGTTGTCCTTGTATCTTCCTCTTTGTCATCAAAGCTGGTACAGGTTTGCCACCTTCCTGCACGGTGCAGAGAGGTGAAGGTAACCCAGGGACAGTGTAGGAAAGAACTGCCCTCCTGGTAACTTCTGGTGGAGGCTGAGGTGAATTGAGGTAGGCAGTGAAGATACCTTGTCCTGCTGTTTGTGCTGGTGGTGTGTGGGTAGGGACTATTTCAGCAACTCTGGGCGGCTTTTATGAACGGTCTTTAAAAGTGAATGTAAATCCTCTTTATTATTTGGTTCTTTCTCCAAAGTCTTACACAAAGCCTCCAGGAAAGTGAACTGTTCACTCTCATAAAAGTAGTGCTGACAGTAGTCTCAAGATGTTTGTTAACCAAAACTGAGCCTTCTAAAGAAATTCACCCGTCATCTCTGCACCCTTTCTGTCACAAACAGCATCGCTCCGTCTCCCCAGCGCTGCTCTTGCTCCGACCCAGCAGCCCATCTCCTCACAGCCCCTGTGCTGCGACTTGAAACGCTCCCGAGATGTGAAAAACCAGCAAGAGGGGGAGACACGAGTCTTCTCCCGCAGCCGAGAGCTCCGAGGGGCAGGAAGCAGCGGCTGGCGGGGGGGGTTCCTCGTAGCTGGGGGGGGTGCACGGGGGGAGGGCGCAGCTCCCGGTATCAATCGCCTCCCGCGGGTCCCTGCGGTACCGTTACACTCGCCGCGACATCCACGGGCATCAGAGCGGCCACTTGCAGCGCTTCCTCTTCCTCCGCTCGTCCCCCGCATCCCCCCGCCCACGGCAGCACAGCGGGAGGAGCGGCGGGGGCGAGGGGCTGGGAGCGGCGCGGGAGGTTGGGCGGGCGGGCGGTTGTTCGGTCGGTCCTGTGGCCAGGACGGCAGCCGGGAGCTCCTGGACGCTGCAAGGTACCAGCCCGACCCCCGCGACTTTTTCCTTTACCTCTTTTTTCCTTCCCCCCCCTTTTTTCCCTTTCTTTCCTATTTTTCCTTTCCCCCCATTTTTTTCCTCTCCTGCCTATTTCTTTTCTCTATTTTTGAGGGTTAATTTGCCTCCTTTCCTTTTTTCCTTCTTGTTTTACCGCTTCTTTTCTTTTATTCTTTTCTCTTTTTTCTTTCTTTTATTTTCTTTTTAAATTTAATTTTTATTTTATTTGGGTTTTTTTTACTTGGTTCGTTCTTTCCCGGCCCCCCGCCCTGAAGCCCATCCGCAGTCAGAGAGCGAGGAGGAGGCGGTAGGGAAGGGGCAGACTCACCCAAGCTCGCTCCGGAGTGTCCCGGGACACTGTTCCACGCCCCTCCTTCCCCTCCCTCCAGGTGCGTCAGGCGGAGCCGGGCGGGGTGAGGGGTCCCAGCGTTCCAGGTTCGCTGTGGGAACCCCAGAACAGCCCGGAGAGACGGAATGGGGGCGAGAGGAGCCACTCAGGGCGCGGACCGTTTCCCTTCAACTTTCCCGGGGCGGGGAGGGTGCAGAAAACCTATAGAAAAAGCGGGGGAGGAGTGCGAGGGGGTGTTGGAGCAGGTAGTCTGGAAACTACCTCCGCTTCATCTTGCTGGGGCTCCCGGGGAAGAAGCGCGACCCCCCAACTCCCGGCCGGGGGGTTCCGGGGCTCGACGCGAAGGGGGTGCGAGGGGGACACAAGTGGTAAAAGATACGGAAGGAAGAGCCGCAGTGGACGGGACATAAATCAGGAAGAATCTAGGGGGAGTTGATGAGAATAGGGCTTTTCACCCTTAAAAAAAAAAAAAATCCTAGCCACTTTGGAAAAGAAAAAGGAGGCTAATTATTGGCATCCAGCTCTGAAGCCGGGCAGCTGATGCTGAGGGGAGCCAAAGGGAGCAGTTCTTCTTGGTTTAAAAACAGCAAGACAGTCTCTGCCAAAGATTGCTGTAAACACTGAATAAAGATTTCATTGTGGCTTGGTGTGACTGGAATAATTAGGCAGATAATTGTTTATTCTGATCTTAAAGTGCAGGAATCGGTAGTGCATGGTCAGAAAAATACAGGCGAGAGGGAGGAGAAAGAGCAGAGGAAAACGGTTGGGAAAATAGAGCACTTTTTCCTCTGCTGCAGGTTTTCTTCTTTTCCTTTCTCCTCTTTTTTTTCTTCCCCAAGCCCGAGAGCACGTGTGTCCGGGTCTGTTTAGGTAGCGAACACCTCTGAAAAGCTAGGCTGTGATTGTGCTGTTTGCTGCCACCCTGTCAACATCCTTCTGGGACTGGGAAAAATCAAATTATGAGACTTAAAGAAATTCTCTTTCATGGAAATGACATGTGAAGATGCCTGGAGAAAGAGCATCTTAACTAGATTGACTAATACCAATTAATGCGTTTTACTTATGTGTGCACTTTATTGCCAACTCAGCAGGGATGAAAGCTAATGGTGCCAGCTTTTGTGCTGCTCTCAGACGTTTCTCAAGCAGGCACACAAGGTTTTAATGGTAAGCTGGTTTGAATTTTTAACGCTGTAATTGTGTCCCCGTCCAACTCAAGCTCCTTGCAGCCGCGACTCTTTCATAGCGATCTAATGAAATGATCTCTTGTTCCGCTGTCTTTGCTATTCCCTGTGACACAGCAGGAAAATACAACCTGTGTGTGTCTGCACTGGAGGTGGTTGTAAGTGGTCGAGCAGGACGGGCTTAGCAGCAGTAGAACAGAACTTACTGATACTAACTGGAAGATGGCACCACAGGCAAAAAAGGGTTTGCTTTCCTGTAGAGCTTGTTTTTCCATGTATATTCAGATGTGGTAAAGGGTAACAGAGGATTAATTATCAGAAAGGATACATGGATGTAATACTTAAAGCATTGAAAATGTGTAAAGCGGTCTGTAGTCATTGGAACAAAGTAAAAGAGTTACTCAGTCTAACTGTAAACAGAGCAGGCTCATCCCTCAGATAACTTCCTTCACTTTACAGTAGTTATATGAAAACTTCTTGGGCTCAGAGACATCCATGTGGCCTGCCCATTCATCATAAATAAAGAAATAAAGCTACTGGAGCTGGTGGAAAAGAAATTCAGTTTGAGTATAATTTTCTAGCCCTGCACATGCAGAAAGCTGGGAGTCATCTGTTGTAGAGAAAACAAAGAGGGAGTTTTCACTTGGCTCTGGACAGAAAAGCAATTTTTTAATGTTCTGTTGAAGCTGCGTTTGTTGAAGGTTTTGACCTGCACTTGGTGAGAGTCTTGCAGAAAGACAAGTGGAGAAGGGATGAGGTATATTGTCTGTCTGACACTATCAAACTGCTATAAAGTGCTGCAGTCCTTTCTGGGGTCACAGCGTTTAGAATGGGCAAGGACACAGTGGTGACTCTAGTGCTTTGTCCAAAGGGGTGGTAAAAAGAAATCCCTAACAACTTGGTTTGTAAAGGCCAGTGTTAAAATCTGCTTTATGAGCCTTGTTATGAAGCTGTTGAATGTACTGTGTCCAGCACAGGGATACTCTAGGCTATGAGGAGTATCCCTGATGTGACTGCAAGCTCTACCTAAAGGATGTCTTCAAGGCATTGCACTTACTAGTACAGGCTAGAGAGGGCTGGCGCTAATTGTAATGCACCTGTCTAGTTCAAGAAGCCCAGGGATGTTCTACTCTTCCTCCAGAAATCCACACAGTGTAGGGGTCAAGGAATTTCCTAAGGGATCCTACAGACACTTCTGCTTGTGATGTTCCAACAGAGAATGTTTCTCAAGATCTGCAGAGTGTACCCCTTACACAAGCACCAAGCTGAACTCTGAAGTAATTGGAAGAGCAGTAACAACAGAAGTCTGAAGTGGGTTGTTTCTCCACTTTCAAATACTAAGTTACTCAAGCAGCTTGTCTTCTCTGTAATAAAATATACCAAACCCCATACTTTGGCCCTCACAGTTTGGGAAGAGGTCTTCCTTGTGTTGTTACACCTGTTAGCAAAATACAGAGGCGATTACACGCTTCTACTCAAGGAAAACATTTGCCATCAAAGTCTAGCTAAATCCTGAGTCTCTCTTCTACCTAAAAGGTGTTTGACATGCACAGTACATCTTCATAATAAAATTGCATTGTCACAGACGTAATTGTTATTCATACCAAGTAGTCTCACAAACAGATTCCATCCCTGTAAGTATTGAGTCTCAGTCAGGCCAATTATGACTAAATTACTGCATGTTCTCTGCTGTATCAACTAATTAAAGGGTAATTAATAAAATGATAATTTCATTCCATGGCAGTGTCTACATCTGGTTGTCACAGCAGAGATGGTTTGACATATGGTTAAATGGTCAGATAGGAGGTTGTACCAATGCAGCACTTGCCTAAAACACCTGCTGAGCCAGAGGGGTTTTAACCCTTAGGATGTGGATTTCAGGAGTTTTATTCAATGTGCTGTTGCACTGTTTGGCTCCTCACCCAGGCTTATTAGACCCATAAGGACAGTTAGTTCTCCCAAGTTAAAATTTAAGTAACCCTCTTGGCTTGGGCTGGACTCCACAAGAGTGGAGGACATGGGATTTTAGATTGGAGATGAAAGATGACATAGCACTGAGCTGTCATTGTGGGAAATAAAATAGGGGGTCTAAAATAAAATAAAATAAAATAGGAGACTCTCCATTTGTTCTCGTGTTCCTAGGAGCCTTCCCTTTAAACCAAATCAGGCTGGAATTAAACTGTCTTTTTTTTCCTAGCTAGGACGGTATGCCAGGTTTAAGACAGTTTGTGGTCAGATCAGCATGGAAAAATCTGCATTGCAGCCTTCCCACACTGTACCTGTCATATGCAGATAAAACAAAACTTAGCTCCTCGAGGACAGTCACTATAAATTTAACATATGATAAAGAAATGAGGCGATCTTTATTCAAGTCAACAGATGATATGAATAACCAGTGCTACTCTAGGTACCTGATGTATGCACCCACGCTGAAATAGCTGAATGAACGTTCTGGGGTAGCCCACATGTATGGTTTTGTACATAGTTTAAGGGGATCTATCTTAAGCCCCAACATTGCCTTGAAAAATTGCAACCACTGCTGTTTCAAAGCAAAAGTCTGCATTTCTGTCCTTTAAGAGCAGAAACTGTACCTAGTGGTACTTTTAATATGGGTTAAATGAGGTTCCTGTCTGAACTGGGTCAAGCTGAATCCCTCACAAAACTAAAAACAAGAAATAAAGTAACAGGCATAATGTTTTCCTTCTCTATTGAAAAAGAAAAAGCATTTTATGCCTTTTTTGGGGTAAACTATCAAGTGTTTTTTCACAAACACAGCAAAGTGAAAAAGGATGCAGTAAACTGCAGGAAGACATGAAAGTCTGTCCTTTTCCCATGCAAACGGTCGTCAATGAACAGTTCCCCCAGTGAATCGTCAGGGTTGCCCATCACCTCTCCCAGTCAGGTGCAGCGAGTGGCCAGTGATGCTCATAAAGCACTGTTTGTGTGTCTCTCTGAGAGCCTGAGTCCTGCTTCTTGAGAATTTCCAAGCGCACGGATCCATCTCATTTTCATTCCACTCGTGTAGCTCATTAACACCTGGAAAATCTTTTATAGCATTTAACTGCATCAGATGCACTGTCCGGCACATGTTTTCTTAATAGGGCTTTCACTGTGGTATTGTCAAAGGGCCCTTATGTCACAGCTGGGAACATGAATCTGTCATGTCAGCCCTGTACCTTGGGTTAGACAGAAATAGAGTCTGAGTGTGTTTTACGGAGGAGCCGAACATGCCCATCCACTGCCCTGGCGGGGAAGAATGTGAAGCTTGTTCTCCTAAATAAAGATTCAGGCTGGTGGTAGTGGAGTACTTTGTACCATTTAAACACTGCTGCCCCTAAGGCATTGCACTTAAGGAAAGGGAAGTTTGAGGCAAGCGCGGTGCGGTGTTTTCGTGGTGTAACGCTGCTGGTTAACGATCTGTCATCATTTACATTTCACTTGGAAGGAGCTGCCAGAGGTTTCTAATTCACCAGAAGCAATGTAACTAGAAGTTGATGTGAAAAGCCTTTACCCAGGGAATATTTGTTTTTAAAACAAGTTTGATTTAAATATATTTAGCAATATAAGAAGAAGGGGAAGAGAAGTAAATGTTTCCTAATTTCATATGCTTCGTGTGCCCATTAAATCACTACAAAATGCAGTCTTTTCAGACAGATTACTTTGTAGCTCTCTAGTCAGAATGCCTTGGGTAATTAAAAAAAGCATAGAGCTGTTAAAACTGACTGAAGTGCATGTGTAAGACCTACATTTTTGCAGGAATTTTTAACATAGCTACATACATTTCATCTGGAAGTTAAACACTTTAAATTCACCAGCTACAACATTTCCAAGGATGTCATAGAATCACGGAATCATTAAGGTTGCAAAAAACCTTCAAGATTGAGTCCAACCACCTGCCCTACAACTCCCAACCACTAACCCATCTCCTGAATCACCATGTCTGCCTGTTTGTTGAACCCATCCAGGGACGGTGCCTCCACCCCATCCCTGGGCAGCCTGTTCCAAGGCCTTCCTGCTCTTTCTGGGAAGATGTTTTTCCTAAGATCCAACCTGAACCTCCTCTGGCACAACCTGACCCCATTTCCTCTTGTCCTATCGCTGGTCCTTAAGGAGAAGAGGCCAACACCTGCCTCACTCCAACTTCTCTTCAGGTAGTTGTAGAGAGCAATGTCATAACAGTTTTCTGGTGTACTCCACCTTCCAAAAGTGTTTGTAGAACTGAGAAAGCCTAACTGTGGGGAAGGAGGTGACTCAGGTCCTCATTTAAAGAATGAATGGATGGATGGAAGGAGCCTTTTGTGCAGTCACAGGAAGTTTCAGTTTTTAAACTACTTGTTTTGCTTTCCAAAGCATAGGTGTTAATTCCTGTGCTAAGAAAAAAACTCCAGGGTTTTCAACTGCGCAAGGAGGAGGTGTGCTGCAAGGAGGACGTGTCCCCTGTATTCTCAGTTTCAAACATTTGTCTCCTCGTTTTGAAATAGCTTTTAGTCTGGGGTTGGTAACCCAAACCATCAAAAGCTGGTTACAATGCATATCACTGTGGTCTTCTAGCAAACTGGATGTGCACAACTCCATGGGCCCAGACAGGATGCACCCGCGTGTGCTAAGGGAGATGGCGGAAGTCATTGCTAGGCCGCTCTCCATCATCTTTGCTAGGTCCTGGGGAACGGGAGAGGTGCCTAGGGACTGGAGGATAGCAAATGTTACCCCAATCTTTAAAAAGGGAAAGAAGGAAGACCCGGGTAACTATAGACCGGTCAGCCTCACCTCTATCCCAGGAAAGGTGATGGAACAGTTTGTACTGGAGGCTGTTTCCGGGCACATCAAGGACATGAGGGTCATTAGGGACAGTCAGCATGGCTTCACAAAGGGAAAGTCATGCTTGACCAACCTGACAGCCTTTTATGAGGGTGTAACCAGGTGGATGGATGAGGGCAGAGCCGTGGATGTCATCTATCTTGACTTAAGAAAGGCATTTTACACGGTCTCTCACAGCATCCTTGCAGACAAACTGAGGCAGTGTGGCCTAGATTTTCGGGTAGTGAGGTGGATTGTAAACTGGCTACAGGGTAGAAGTCAGAGAGTGGTGGTCAATGGGACAGAGTCTAGTTGGAGGCCTGTATCTAGTGGAGTGCCCCAGGGATCGGTGCTGGGACCGGTCCTGTTCAATCTATTCATTGATGACTTGGATGAGGGATTGGCATGCACTGTCAGCAAGTTTGCTGATGACACAAAGCTGGGTGGTGTCGCCGACACCCCCGCAGACTGTGCTGCCATTCAGCGAGATCTGGACAGGCTGGAGAACTGGGCAGAGAAAAATCTAATGAGCTATAACAAGAGTAAGTGCAGAGTCTTGCATCTGGGCAAGAACAACCCTAGGTACCAGTATAGGCTGGGGACTGACCTGTTGGAGTGTAGTGTAGGGGAAAGGGACTTGGGGGTCCTGGTGGACAACAAGATGACTATGAGCCAGCAATGTGCTCTTGTGGCCAAGAGGGCCAACAGCATCCTGGGGTGGATTAGAAGAGGGGTGGTTAGCAGATCAAGAGAGGTTCTTCTCCCCCTCTACTCTGCCCTGGTGAGACCACACCTGGAGTATTGTGTCCAGTTCTGGGCTCCTCAGTACAAGAGGGATGTGGAGCTGCTGGAGAGAGTTCAGCGTAGGGCAACAAAGATGATAAGAGAGGTGGAGCACCTCCCTTATGAGGAGAGGCTGAGGGAGCTGGGTCTCTTTAGCTTGGAGAAGAGGAGACTGAGGGGTGACCTCATTAATGTCTATAAATATATGAGGGGTGGGTGTCAGGAGGATGGAACTGGGCTGTTCTCGGTGTCATCTAGCGATAGGACGAGGGGCAATGGTTGTAAGCTGGAACACAGGAGGTTCTACATCAACCTGAGAAGGAACTTCTTCACGGTGAGGGTGACAGAGCTGCCCAGGGGGGTTGTGGAGTCTCCTTCACTGGAGATATTCAAGACCCGACTGGATGGGTTCCTGTGTGACTTGGTGTAGGTGATCCTGCTGTGTCAGGGGGATTGGACTAGATGATCTTTCAAGGTCCCTTCCAATCAGTAGTGATTCTATGATTCTATGATTCTCTGGCACCTGGATTACCTCTTCTTCCTTCTTATTGAGCTTGGTGTCCTCAGATTAATTACTTTCTCATATTCTCACTCTTGAGCTGCTATTCTGCTGCATTTATTTCCCTTTTCTAAAATACATGATCCTAAAAGTGTGACCACCATCACCAAGTGGTTTGGCCTTGGCCAGCTGTGGGTCCATCTTGGATCCAGCTGGCATCAACGCTGTTTGACACAGGGGAATCTTCTAGCAGCTTCTGCCTGTAGCCTTCCCAGTAGCAAAACCTTGTCACACAGCCTGAATAGTAGAGCAATTAACACTTCTCCAAGCCCGGGTGTTGAGACACAGGTAAGATCCCTTGCAATGTGTCCCTTTGTTGCAGGAAAGCAAGGTAAGGATTGAGGGGAAAGCTTAACCAGACCTTGCCTTGCTTGTTTGAGTTTGATTTCGAATTGCAATCACGATGTAACACAAATTAAAACAGCAGTAGTAGATCACTAGCTGGCAGATCTCTTGGGAACAATAGAGGTCCCTCAGCGGTGCTTTCTGTGTACTTAGCTCGTTGCTGAAATGAGTCTAATTTTAAGACACTTTTGAAGAGAAATATTTTAAGAGGTGAAGTTCTGCTGAATCTCAGTGAGAATTAGGAGACTGTGTTCTGAAAAGGAAAGCTGCCTAATGAAGGATTTGCTGAAGAAAACTGTGAAGTTTTGCCCCAAGCATCCTCTGGCCCACAGGGTCTGGAGGGCATGAACCATTCAAGCACCTCCTGTGTGGTGCTTGACCTGCAGCTGTAAGGTCTTGCTCCCTAACAGCAAAAGTAGGTTTTTAAGGAACATGGTGAAAAGACAAGGGAATCCACATCCCTCATGAAAGATGTGTGAAGGGCAGACAAATGCCTCCCCAGAAAGGGGACTTTGAAAATAGGGTAGTGGTGCATGACCATTTCAGTTGGACCTTTGGTTCTGTCAGCATCAGAGAAGGGCTGCAGACATCAGCCAACTACTGAATCTCCTCGGGGGAACCACTGCACTGGCCTATAGACTGTGCTTCCCGTATGGATTTGGTGTAGTCTTGAGTCTCCTTCAGAAAGGGATGTGGAGATGGGCAGGCATGGTGCAAACAGTTAGGGGTGCCTGCTCCTCATGAACATCTCTGTGTAGGGCAAGGAGGAGTGAGAACAGGGCTAGTAAATTTGATAGCAAGCCTTTTGTGTGTACCCCGTGGACACCCAGAGGAGATCTTGTCAGATCACTGGTATACATGCTTGGTAGTGACAGGGGGAAGAGCCACCAGTCCTACTGGAAAGGCAGCACTCAATTGCTGACATTATCAGGCTAGTGCTTGCAGCCCACAGCCCTGCACAGCCAACACCCCTGTGAAGAGCAGACTCACTGCCTGAGCAGAACAAGCTCCATGACAATCACCTGTAGTAGGGGAGGCAGAGGCATACTGCAGTAAGAAAGAGCTGAAATCAGCCTTCAAGCACGTGTCAGGGGAGAATCTGTCAAATGAGCCTTCAAGAGGACAGAGAGCATGTTGAGAGAAAACGATGATAATAGCAACAGAACCTTGCAGAAATTGAGCAGAGGAAGAGGCTGCAGGAGGGCAAGAAAACAGGGTTGGTACAGCGAGGCGGAAAGGAGATGACAAACATCTTCATACAATGACAGAGATGAAAAAGGACAGCGCCGGAGCCCTCAGTGCAGGAAGGACATGGCCCTCATGGAGTGGGTCCAGAGGAGGCCATGAAAATGATTAGGGGGTTGAAGCCCCTCTGGCTACAAGGACAGGCTGAGAGAGCTGGGGTTGTTCAGCCTGGAGAAGAGAAGGCTTCTGGGGGACGTAATAGCGGCCTTCCAGTACCTGAAAGGGGCTACAAGAGGCTGGAGAGGGACAGTTTACAAAGGCCTGGGGTGATGGGATGAGGGGCAGTGGTTTCACATTAGAGAAGGGGAGACTGAAAAGAAGTTCTTTAGCAGGAGGGGGGTTGAGGTTGCCCAGGGAGGAAGTTGAGGCCCCATCCTTGGAGATCTTCCAGGTGGGTCTGGGCATGGCTTTGGGCAATCTGATCTAGTTGAGGATGTCCCTGCTCCCTGCAGGGAAGGTGGACTAGATAACCTTTGGAGGTCCCTTCCAACTTGGGCAATGCTATGGACAGGTGGCAAGTATCAAATTTGCCTTTGGCTTGCATACAGAAGAATACAAAGTCCTGCTTCACCGGCTTCTGAATGAACATGGCAGAAAGCAGAGCAACTTGAGGACACCCATAGAGATTGGAGTAAGAGCATCCAGATCCCACAAGAAGCTTGTGAGATGAGTACAGAATATTGGAAGGGCTTTGTAAAACAGTCAGATCCTTACATTTACATGTGGAGTTTCAAGTTGTAGCCCATCCACAGGCCCAGAGACAGACATCTGTCATCAGTGCATTGTAGGCTTTAGGGTTCCATTATGAATTTCACAGAAATGCTGGACTGAGTTGTGGCTAAGCCTTTCTTGTGAGGAGACATCTGGAAAGGTTAATCCTCCTCAGGGTGAGTTTAGGGGCGCTGCTAAAGACATTGAGTTAAATACACTATGTTTGAGGATCCACTGGTTTCACTGGGGGAAAAACCACAGGCAAAAACCATGTTGTATGTGTAGAAGAGAGAGTGGGAAAAACAAGGTGGGGGTGCAGGGACATGGGAAAATAAAAAATACCAGCTCAACCATGAGTTGTCAGCCTCTGCCTGTTTCCCTTACCTGTTTATAGCTCTTCTTGCTTGCTCTGAGGGGATGCAAGGAGCTTCCATTAGCAGTGTTACGCTGACTGGTTGTTAGTTAGGCAGTGAGTGAACCATGACCAACCTCTTCATGAGTTTGTTTAGCGAAACATCAGTAAAATGCTCACAGATAACCATTGGAAGTAGTTTTTAATGCCATTTACTGTTGGGTTTTTTTACAGTATAAGTGCTCTGGTGTTAATACCCTTGCAGCAGGCAAAAAGTGATTGTCCCAGGAGGGCACAGCTGAAATTTGCAAAGCTGCTACAGGATCTGGGCACTTAAGTTCCCACTATTTTTAATGTTTGCTGAGCATCTGAATTCCCTGTGCAGTTGCAATTACCTACCAAGTTGAAGTCAAGGAGGTGGTGGACCAAAACTGGTTTTATTCTGAGATAAATCACCTTCTTTTCTCCAGTATCTTACCAAGTTATTTATTGAAGAGGCACTTACCAAGTGTCATAACATATTGGACTTAGTAGCCGTAAATATTCAGTCTCCCTCCCATTACATGCATTTGGAAGTGTGATCAAGTCCACTGGTCTTTCATTACCCTCTTTAGGAGTTACGAAGAAGGGACTGAAGCACTTAACTTCTGATACCATCCTGTGCAAGCTGATTGTTTCCTTAGGACACCCGCTGCCCTGCAGGGCTCCAGGAGAATCAGAAAGAAGCCTGTTTTCTATGCTAACGTGTGGTGTCATCTCTGGCTGAAGAGAACCTTGGGTTCTGTATGCTCATGGGCTGTTCAGATATGGCTGGAATCATTGCTCTGATGAACTCCTTTCTATGATAATTTACTCATCAGGGTACCATTTCACAATGTTAATCTGTGACTTGAAGAGCATCTCCATGACACAGTGAAGTGGAATACAGATTAGGGCAATATTTTATACCGAGGTTTCTCTCTCCTGATTTGCTTTGCTGCACAGACAGCATCTCCCTGCCGCACAATCCTACTGCTGGCAGGAACTTGAGTAGCAGCCCTACAGCTCTCTTTCATGCTAGCAATCTCCATTAAGGTAAGAAACAGAGTGTAAACCTGCATAAAACAAATGCTCAGATTACAAAAAAACCCTTATTGATGAAAAAAAGGTAGAAAGTGGGCTGTTTTGAAAGCTCAATAATGGATGAAAGTATTTAGTACAGAGATAATATCAGCAAACTGCAGAAGAGGAGCCATTTGTAAGTTCTGGCCATATTGACCAATAAACAATTTATGGAGAGAACACAAACAAACCGTTAGAATATTTTAAGACCGAAGCTTCTGACAAATATACTTTATTTATGACATTGCAGTGCAATCTTCTCCAGTAATGTTTGCAGGAAGGAGAAACAGAGGGAAGGGGGGAAGAGGCAGCATTCTCAGTGCTTTCTCCTCTTGTCCTCTGCCATCTGCGTGGTGTTTTCAGCGGTGGGAAGATAACCTCAATACTCCTGTCTGCTAAAAACCTGGAACTGGAAAATCACGGATGTGATGGTGCTAAATGTTTGAGGAGAAGGAGAGGAAGGAACGGTGCTGCTTTACCTCAAACTTGTACAATACTGGTGCAAACTAATTTAGGGGAAAGGGACCTGGGGGTCCTGGTGGACAGCAGGATGACCGTGAGCCAGCAGTGTTCTCTTGTGGCCAAGAGGGCCACCAGCATCCTGGGGTGGATCAGAAGGGGGGTGTTAGCAGATGGAGAGAGGTTCTTCTTCCCCTCTACTCTGCCCTGGTGAGACCAAATCTGGAGTATTGTGTTCACTTCTGGGCTCAGTTGAAGAGAGATGTGGAGTTGCTGGAAGGAGTCCAACATAGGGCAATGAGGATGATGAGGGAGGTGGACCATCTCCCTTATGAGGAGAAGCTGAGGGAGCTGGGGTTTCCACATAAATATGAGAAGGAACTTCTTCCCAATGAGGGTGACGGAGCACTAGAACAGGCTGCCCAGGGAGACTGTGGAGTCTCCATCTCTGGAGACGTTTAAGACCTGCCTGCATGTGTTCCTGTGTAACTTGGTCTGGGTGATCCTGCTGTTGCAGGGAGATTGGACTAGATGATTTTTCGAGGGCCTCTCCAATCCCTAACGATTCTATGACTCTATGAAACACACGAGAGATGCAGTACAGCCAAGGGAGGCTGGATGAGAAAGGAGGCAGGAATGGGGTTGGCGAGTGGTCCAGCCTCAGCATAACTTCTGACACTGTCCTGCACCCTTCTGGCAAAGCCAAAGGTTTGTGATAAGATGGGTTTATGTATCTAGATATGGGCAATGTTTGAGTTTGGCTCTGAATCAACTGATACCACAGGGATTTTGTTGCTTTTGTCCTCTTGTTCTATCACTAGTGACTTGGGAGAAGAGACCGACAACCACCACCTCTCTACACCCTCCTTTCAGGTAGCTGTGAAGAGCAGTAAGATCTCCCCTCGGCCTCGTTTTCTCCAGACTAAACAACCCCAGTTCCCTCAGCTGCTCCTCATCAAACCTGTTCTCTAGGCTCTTCACAAGCCTCCTTGCTTTTCTCTGGACCTGCTCCAATACTTCAGTGTCCTTATTGGGAGGACAAGGAGTGACAGTTTTAAACTGAAAGATGAGAGATTTAGTTTGGAGATTGGGAAGAAGTGCTTTAGTATGAGGATAGAAAGACACTAGAACAGGTTGCCCAGAGAAGTTGTGGCCGCTCCGTCCCTGGAAGTGTTCCAAGGCGAAGTTGGATGGGGGTCTAAGCAACCTGGTCTCTGCCCGTGGCAAGGGGTTGGAACTCAGTGACCACTAAGGTCCCATCCAACCCTAATCTTTCTATGATTCTATGATTTCTACTGTGTTGAGGTGCCCCAAACTGGACCCAGTACTCGAGGTGAGGCCTCACCAGCACCAAGACCATCTGGCATCTGAGCACCACTTCCTAGGGCACTGCTCCCAGCCCACTGCTGGTGAAACATGGGTGTGGAAAACCTACAGCAGAAACAAGCACTTCAGGAAGGCCTTAGGAACACCTTTTGCTTTAAAGATGCTGTGGCAGTGTTGGTTAACTAGCCAAGTGTGCTGCTAACAAACCTATCGAGCTTGATAAATGGCTCCCTATTAATATCCTAATTTTGCTGAATCTGATGAGCAGCTTTTGGAGTTCAGAGACAGAAAACGACTGCTTGAAAGATGGCTCTTACAAGAAGCTAATTGCATGCAGGGTTTTCAACAATATTAGGTCAGCTCCTGCTCAAGAGTTGGATGTCTGTTCATCTTTAGCGGCAACAAAACTAATTCTTCTGGGCTTGGGGAGGGGGGAAAAAGAGCACTTTGATTTTTCACAGTATCACAGTATCACAGTATTATCAAGGTTGGAAGAGACCTCATAGATCATCAAGTCCAACCTGTCACCACAGAGCTCAAGGCTAGACCATGGCACCAAGTGCCACGTCCAATCCTGCCTTGAACAGCTCCAGAGTTGGCGACTCCACCACCTCCCTGCACCTCCCTTTTTACCAGTTAATGTCCTGTCGAATCCTGCTTCAAATAATATTTCTGAGTTTTAAACCATTTCAGGAAAGAAGGGCTATCATTTCAAGGATGAAGGCTGGTGTAAAATCATTCCAACCAAGCTGATTGTGCTGTAAGCACTGTGTTTGTGTTTCTTTTGTAAAATACTGCTTTTTTAATGCTCATATGTCAGCAGTAGAGAAGAAATACTGGAGTTGAATTCTCTTGTGCACACAGACTTACAAATACCATTTACACCAGTACAGCATGAACACAGTGTGATTTAAATGGGGAGAGATGTCTCTCTGTTGGTCGTATTCTAGTTTTAATGACATCATGTCCGTCCTAAAGATCCAGGATTTACTGTCTCAGGACAGACTGGTGTGTGGGAAAATGACCCATGTCATCATTTCAGAGAAAGATGCTAACAGTCTCCCTTTTCCTCTGCCCTGTGATGCACTGACGTAGCACACTAGCACAGGGGCTTCCACAGCAAACTAAGAAGGAACTTCTTTACTGTGAGGGTGACGGAACCCTGGCACAGGCTGCCCAGAGAGGTTCTGGAGACCTTCAAAACCAGCCTGGATGTTCCTGTGTGACCTCACCTATGGAATCCTTCTCTGGCAGTGGGACTGGATTTGATGATTTTCCAAGGTCCCTTCCAACCCCTTTCTGTGCCTCTTTATCCAGCCCAGTCTTTTGCACAGGGTGAACTCTGAATGTTTCAGCCGAAGGGGGTCTGAGATCTGTTCATAGTAAGCAGCTAACTTTTGATTTTTTTTATGGTCTTTGATTTTTTTCTGAATTCGTTTATTGTTATTGTTGTGTTGCAGTGGTGATCACCCTTTAATTCATCATGATAGACCTTCCTGATGAGGTCTTTATGTTCTAACGAGTTTTATAGCAAAGTGTTTATTTCCATTGCACTTCTTGATTCCCAGCCGTAACGGACTTTTGAAAGCCTACACTCCTACCAGAAGGACGATGAAAAGGGTTTCTTCTAAAGAGTGCTTTAAAACTTGTCACAAAGAAAAATTAATCTCAAATGCTTTTCAAAGGCCTTCTTCATCCCCACATCACACTGAGACTCCAGTGTGATGCTGGTGTGCTTACCCGGTATTCTGCCTTGATAGTCCCATTCAAAGAATTCGGAAGGCAGGCTCTAATAACCCAACTGGCTTTGATCGCACAAGTGTCAAATTAACTGTTCTTCATTAAATTTGAAAATAATCATTGGGAAAATAGACCTCTTGACAAACTGCTCCGCAAAGAGGAGATCTAGATGAGGGATATGTATTGTGTTTGGGGGAGATTTTGCAGTGGTGTGAAGCAAACCTGTGAACAGCAGTGCCCTGAGACTGCTGTGCCCTGTGGAGCTCTAGGCGTGACTGGAGAGACGGATTAGACGGCGACAAGTGGGTCACGGTTATCAGCTCCAAGCTGTGGTCATTTAGGTGCAGTCAGGGAACAGCATCACCACACCCCTCCTGCACCCCAACACTAAACATTTTCTTTTTGAAACGTCAAGATAACCCATTTTGTAAGAGAGAAGTTAACAATTTTTCCTCGTTAAACGGGTTTTTAGTGAAATTGCAGGGCAATACCTCGCTGCTTTTTAGCCGGACTCGGGAGCAATGCCAAATGCCTCTTGCAAGAAGAGAACTCAGAGCTTCAGTCTGAGCTGAAACTTGTGTTATCATAGCAAATATTCTATCTTAAATATCTTGTAGACGAACAACATTAGGCACTGCTTCATTTCTTTTCTAATGATCCTTAGCTCATCTAGTCTTTATACTTTGGGCGAGGCTGCAGCCATCGCTCTGTCGGCACACATGAGCAAGATTGGACTGAACCTCTCCTCCAAGGTTTCCCTCATGCAGAAGAGTATCTTTGATGTTAAATCCCTCCCACATCACCATCCTATTAAGATGAACTCTGAGAAACCTCTTCATTAAAAATATAGAAAAGGGAAGAAAGTAAGACTCAAGAGAATCTAATTTGTTAGTGCAAAAAGTCTAGAGGTTTGGGAACTAGCTCTTCCCAGTGAGATGAGCTCTTAAAGTGAGGTGAGGAGCAGGAAGTCTCAAAAATTCCTTGATTCAGGAAAGCAAAAGTGACAATCTCTTAAAGCTGAGGGAGAGGTCTTGCCCTGTGCTTTTTATCTGCTGAAAGTTCACCCAACTCCTTTCTGCTGCTGATAGAAATGAGATCCTTACTCTGCAGTTCAGACACAAATCCATCTGCATTTCATGTTCTTACATTTCCATGTCTTACTTAATAATGACCCTAAAGTGTGCTTGTTATTGCCTGTGTTTTAGCCTGAGCTCATCTCACCCGTCATCATATTTAGCTGTGGAAATTAAATACAGTTTTGTGCAACCTGTAGGGAAATAAAGGCACCAGGCAAGAGAAGTGGCAGCTCCCTTTGTATTCTTCTTTCCTGACCCACAATGAAGCCATGCAATTTGTTTCTAATGATTCCTGAACATCCTCGTGTCTCCAACAGTGCATTTTCCTGCTTGCATGTTTCAGACTTTACACCGATACTGTCTTTTCTCTGCTTCCTCAGGGACTGCTTGGAGACAATCTCTAGGTGACATGACATTAATCAGGGGGGAAAGCCAGTGATCAATAGAGTAGGTTTGCTTTTTCCAGCATCTAACATAGTGTGGCTCTGTGGAAATATTGTGGTAGGTAGGTAGATCTGTGCTCAAAGCTGCTCTTATGAAACAGATGCAAGTCCTGTATGTTCTCTAGCTCCCAGTGACAGGCTGTGAAGGCTGCACCTTCCTAGCAGCCAGTGGGAAGCTGCACCAGGCTGAGACCTCAGCACCAGCTCCCTCAGAAGCTAATGGCCATCACACACCCAACCACCTTCTTCTGCACAAGCAAGGTGGATGATTTTTTTTCCTTCCTGACATATGGCCCAGTGTAGATTTAAACAACAAAAACAATGCCCTGCCAAAGCAAAACACTGCACTGCATAGCCAGCCCTCCCTTGGGAGTCAGATGAGAGAGAGAATGAAGCGCACATGGCAGATGTTGGTTGTTTAATGCTCTACAGGAAGGCACTCAGATGCTACAGTGATGTATGACCCCATGGGGGGTAGAACAAACCAACTTCCATGCCCTGCTTCAGCAGTGTGAGAAATGGGGCTGATGGATGGAGGGAAGCAGTCAACATGCAAAGATGACCAGGAACAAGTGGCTCTAGTGTTAGTAGTGGGTAAAATGCTTGTGTTGGAGGGTTGGAGCAGGATAGAGCCCCACGTGGGTTTCTTTTTGGACATGAGCCCGTGTGTGGGTGCTGACCCAGGCAGCGCATGCTTCACAAGTTCAAAGCCTCTGCATTCCTGTTCATTGCTCTTTTTAGAGGCTGCCTCTGATCTTTTGCTTTTCATCCCTGGATTTATTTGGAAGCCTTTCTCTCTCATTTCTTCCTGTGGCAGGTTGTAGGCAGAACCATTTTCCCAGCATTCGGTGACCATCCCAATTGCTTTGTACGTAGTTTAGAGCTTCATGAAGTGTAATGAAACCAGGGCTTGAAGGACTAACTGGAGAAGCAGGCGGCTCTCCCCAGCTGTCACGTCTAGTTGTGGCAGAAAACTGGTGTTTCATTGTAAAAGATGTTAATTTCAATCTGAGCTGTGGCTGTGTTGAGAGGAGCATAAAAGGAATTCTTGATTATCTATATCAGTACTGCTGTCCCCAGGGACAGGCTCTGAATCTTCAGATCACATATGGCAAGAGTGCTGTGATAAAATATGCATCAATAAAACTTTGCAATTTATGATAATAAAGGAGTGGAAAGTTTTATACACTGTGATAATTATTCCTGCCTGGTATTTTTTCCTTCTGTGCTGTACGCCTTTATTTCGAAGCCTTTTTTGCGTGTCGGAGCGGCGATGGCACTGTTGAAATGGAGAGCTCACCAACTGGAGAGCTCACCTTATCAGACCTTGGGACAAGCTGCCCAGTTTGGGGGCTGAGTCACAATCCCTGGAGGTGTTTAAAGGTCATTTAGCTGTGGTGTTGGGGGATAGGGTTTAGGGGTGAACTTTGCCAGGCAGAGTTATTGGTTGGACTCGATGACCCCAGGCATCTTTTCCAACCTGCAGGATTCTGTGATTCTATCTTCTGTGACCAGCTTGCTGGTGACACAGTACTGATACGATTCACATAGAGAGCAGGAATTTGCTCCATTTCCTTACTCTTCTTCCTCTTCTGTGTAAACTACAGGTAGTACATGGAGCATGAATTTCAAAGCAGCCTCCAAAAGGGTCATATTAGAGTCCTCTTATCTTTCTTTACATATCTCATCACTGTAATCGATGAGATGATTTGCATGAAGGCAGCGTTTATCCCCTATTGCATGTCACCTGCATTGTTATAAATGCATTTCATCTACATGGGGGGGTGTTTATTCTATGAAGCAGGAAAAGTAATGATATGTTTACACTCCCAGGAAGTAAACAGAAGTCAACAGTCAACTACTCAATGCAACCAATATGTTTATTATCTGTGACTTTATTTTTTTCCTCGCCCCGTTGTCTTCACTGGCCATAGCTTGAGGGACCCTGCCTTGTGCCTCAACACGCTTGATAGCAATTAATCCTATAGTTTGAAATGTGGGCCCTGCCTGTAGGAAGCACTTGCATGCTTGGGATTCTGGCTGATTTCAAAGGGACTTCCCCACATCGTGCTCCCAGGCAGCTCCTTTACTGAACACCTCCACTGCCATGTTTGTACAGCACCTAGCACAGCAGGATCTCAGGCTTTGCTGGCACTTCTAAGCCCTGCTCTAACACAAATAGTCTTTAGTTCCATCTGTCTTGGGGGTGAGGGGCTGGTTTTGGGATTCTTTTTCTTGGTATTTCTGAGAATGAAATAAACCAGCTACTTTTATCTTCTTCCAGGCTTGTTCCTGTAAAATAGAGGATGAGCTTGAAACTACTTAAGGGAAAAAGTTGAGTCATCAGGCTCTCTCAGGAATGTTTTCCTTACTCATGCTGTCTTGACTAAATTGTGTGCTCCTGTGCACTGGTAGCAAAGTCCTTATCTTGAAGCACAGGCTTATTTCCCATCAACTGCCACGGTCCTCAGTTCCTTGCCTGAGGTTCAGCATGTGCTGAAGGGCTCTGCATGTTTGGTGACCAAGGCTCCCCTGGGGAAATACAAACCTGTTCAGCCCTACGCCAGCTTTCTGCAGATGCTGCGATTCTTCTGAAGGCGATAAGGTTGAGATCATTTGTTTAAGCCTATAAGTGGACTTTGACACCATACGTCCCACTGAATCTGGGCCTGATTGAAAGAACCCAAACCTTCAGCAAAAGGAACAGATTTATTTACAGCAGTAAGGCTATGTGCAAATAACTTCCTCTTTTGTGCAGCTGCAGTTGAAAAGATGACGTGAAATACTACGGGTTCTGCCTTGAGGTGTGATGAGAGATGTAGGTTACAAAAATAATCATTTCTAATTATACAGAAGTAAGGAGGAGTGGACAATAAAACCAGCAGTGAAGACAAAAAGGATCTTGTGTGGGGTTTTTTTCCCTACCTCTGCATTTGTGTGAATTAATAGGAAATTAAAGACTATTAGGAAGTTGATTGAATTTTGTTTCTTCACTTGGCTCTTTTTCATTAAGGTGATCCTAAAAGCAGGTGGCTTTCAATTAGTTTTGTTGACAGTGCTGGCTAATGTTGTAATGATCCTTGGGAGAGGGAAAGAAAAGAGATTTATTGCGATAGGGATAAGCTGGGCCAGGCAAAGAGGCAGAGTACATAACCACTAATTAACTCATGTAGTCATTAAAGGAAAAAAAAATTAAGAAGCGGAGGGAAAAACAACCTGCGACCTGAAAGAGGATTGTAAAGCATTTCTGCGCTGCAGCTCAGACCCCTGAGCTTTCATTACCCTGTGCATATCATATGAGATGGTATATATGAGCCAGTTGCATATAAATCACGCTCTCCCAACGTCGCTAGTCCTTGTCACAGAGCATATTTAATTCAACGTTGTAATATTTATTTGGTAAAGTTGTAAGTAGGCCAAAACACACCCAGCAAAATGAGCATCCTGCCACGGCACAGTGCCTGACCTACACTCCTGCAGAAAATTAACCCCCATTCATCTTCACTGTGACCCTGCGCCAGGCAGCTTGTTCAGACACTCCGTTCCTGCCCTTCGCTGACTTTGAAAGTGAAGCTGTAGCGGTGTTGCCTGGCTCAGTCTTGGGCTTTAATTACTTGTCTTCCATTCACTTTCTACGTCAAACCGTCGCGTTGTGCTTGGGTGACCTGTGAGGCAGCTTTGCTTGCTCTCGGTGTCCTCAGGGGACAGACTTGAGCCAGGAGGCGTGTTTGTCTGTTGAATCCCCGTCCAAGGCTATCCCGCTTTCCGACTCAAAGGCTTTGTTTTCCGACACAAAGAGTCAGAGTCTGCCGAGTTATTTCCATGCGTCCCTTCCCTCCCTCCCATTGGGATTATTTGAAATGCACGTTAGGGATGAGCACCAGTCACTGCAAAACAGAAGCCCTTTATTGTTCAAAGCTTCTCTAGAAGGGATGTGTTCGGGGCATTCCTCTCACAAGTGTCTGCAAAGCTCCAAGACCAGCAAGATTTCAGTCAGCATCCTAACAAAGTCTGATTTCAGACACCATGTGGAGGAACCTGAGGAGCTTCAAGCATTTTTATTGCCTGGGTTTTTTATTATTCTTGATAAGAACGATCAGCAATTGGTTAGTGTCCTTGTTCCCCCTATTAGCTGAGAGATCAAAACTGTGTTTTCCATGACACCACAGCACAGCTGGTTCTTGTGCTTCTCCAGAGACTAGCAGGGATGGTATCTGGTGTCTGTAATGGTTTGCACATTTGTGCCACTGTCTTTGGGTGGCAGTGAGGATGCAGAGTGAGAGAGCTGTGGGAAGGGTCTTCTCACTGAGCTCCTGCTTTGAGACAGTCTATCAAACTGCATTTCTCTTGTGAATGCAAATGATTCCTAAGCAGCTACAGTGTGAGGGGGAAAGGTGACATTTACTTAGTTGGGTTTTTTAGAAACCTTGAGTTTATCAAAGCCAGGTTACCTCAGGCTTAGCTCTCAGTTCTTCGCTCTCGCACAGCTCTGCGTATGAGGAGAAGTGCGACCATATGGGAGAATATGGAAAAAACAGAAGGTTAATATTTGCGGGAAGGTACCTCCTACAGCTGGCATTATAATTAATCATGTGGGTCCTGAGCACACGCGTCAGTCGCGCACGCGTGCATGCCACAGACAGGAGCACAGTTCCCATGCCAGGACCACTGGGAGCCACCCAGCCCCACCAGTGGCTCAGGGCTGGGTCCCAGGTGGGGAGTGAGTGTATCATGATCCCCCACTGGGAGCCACAGGCAGCTCACACACTCAGAGGCTGAGGTGGAGGGTGGCTTCGTGTGGCGGGGTCTGGGACTGCCAGAGCTGAGGCCATCCTGTCGGGTAGCACCGTGCTCTTGTGCAAACGCTGCTGAAATAGCAGTTGGGAAGCTGCTTTCTCACACCCTGTGACTTCCCGCTGCCCCTTGCCCTGGCACAGTCCCAATGCCCAGGGTCTCGCCAGCTGGGAGAGGAGGGGGACGCTGTGCCACAGTCTGCTCAACCTCACCTCTCCTTGTTGCCCAAGCTGTTATTGTCAAAGAGCTTGGCTTTGGGCACCCTCCTTCCCATATTCAGAGCAGGAGCTGGGTGCCTCTGCTGCATAGAATCATCATATGAGACACAACACTGTGGCCCCCTCTCCTCCAGACCATGGGCAGCCAAGACACGACATCTGAGCATATGGGAGGCAAATAAAAGTGAGTAGTAGCTGTGTACACAGAGGGTCATGTGCTGGGTACATCAGTCAGTCTGGGGGAATAAATGGTGCACCCCACCCGTTGGGGCCATCAGCTGAAGAGAGTAGATGGAGGAAGGCGGGATCAAGCTTCACCAAACAGCTGGACTCATGTTTCTCCCCACAGCATGGCTGTACCAAACACATTTGACAAATCACTGGGGATGGTGTAGAAGTGTGAGTAACTGGCTGAGCACATGGCAAATAATAAAGAACCAGCACAGTTCAGAATGTGGTCATATTTAAAAGCCTGAAAGCGTCTGCATAGCTTTAACAACTGCGATCCGCAGAAACAGTGCCTTGTGTTCGAATAGATGATGCTCGCGGAGTCACAAGCTCTGATTTACCTCTGAGCATCCTCACGCAGTGTAGTTTACTAGATTTCAGCCTGGGCTCTCAACTGCTCCGTTAATGTAGATAATTAATTTGATTTAGCATGGGATCAGGCCGTCTTGTGACTCACTGAAACATCCCCATATTCTTGCAACAAGGTGAAAAAATCATAAAACTCCGCCCCCCCCCCCCTTTTTTTTCTGTTTTTATGTTATGTTTTCCTCACTGTCGGTCTTTTTGGCTGGAAGTAGTTCTACAGTAGATAATGTGGGGTTACTAACACTTGCCTTGGTGCTTTTCTTTAACCCAGTCAGTACTGGTCTTTGCACTTTGCATCTTCCAGTCACATTTGTTGATCGTCTTTCCTTTTTCTTTGTGGATAAGATGGAGGAGGAAACGCATGGACATCCAGAGTGCCCTTCTTAATGAGGACACATGTGTTACTTAAAAAACAAAAAAAAAGGTAGTATTGATCATAAAAACCTGTAGTAAATAGCTGTCTGGCTAGAGTAACCATGAGAGTGGTAAGAGCCTGGAATGGGTTGCCCAGGGAGGTGGTTGGGGCCCCATCCCTGAAGGTGTTTGAGGCCAGGCTGGATGAGGCTCTGGCCAGCCTGGTCTAGGGTGGGGTGTCCTTGCCCATGGCAAGGGAGTTGGAACTGATCCCTTGGTCCCTTCTAACCCTGACTGACTGTATGACTTGGACTGGGTGATCCTGCTGTGGCAGGGGGATTGGACTAGATGATCTTTCGAGGTCCCTTCCAGTCCCTAATGATTCTGTGATTCTATGAGTACGCAGGATGAACAGTGGTTTGCATTAGTACGTTAGGTTCCATTTCGCTTCTTGGTTGCAAAATTATATACTAAGTGTATTAGTTGAGAATTAGAGTAGATTTCAAGGACCTGACTGCAGCCAGTGTTCTCACCCTGTTTATTTCCTGTGACAAAATAAGGAGAGTATGTCTTTACTAACACCCACTGCATGCACTCTGCTGGAAAACTCCCACCCAGTCCTTGAGGGGAGCATCGTTTTGTGTGGTGTCACCCCATCAAGCACCCTGTGAATTACACTGGACACCTGGCCCAGCCTCTTACTGGAAGGTGCTTCCTACCCCCCTGCCTTGCAGAGCAGCCTTTGTAAGGTCCTCATGAAGGACGCTAATTCTGCTCACAAGACTTGTTTCTCCACACCAGTGCTAGTCTCTCTGACCGTGCACTGCACTCTTCTGACAAGTTCCTGCAACAGCATGTCTGTTCCTCTCTGGGGAGCTGCTACAAGGTGGAGAAGGCAGCACAGCAAAAACTGGCAATAGGGCTTTTTTACGCCATGTGATCCTTTTTTGCCTCCAAGAGCCGTTGCAACGTTGAACCTAGAGGGTTCAGAATTATTTATTTTCCGGGATAGAAGTTCCACCTTGACCTTCAGGCAGTAGCTTAGCATGGATTGTTGATTTCACTTGTGAGAAAGGGCTCTAAAAGTATGCTCAGTCTTGTGTCAAGCCTTCAGGATCATTTCTTTCCAGTCTGTGGAAGGCATTGCAGTGAACGCTGGCAACATCTATTCTCTCATGAAAGTGGCAGGTAGGCTGCATGAACGTTTCAGATCAGATCTTGGGAAAAGCTTCTTCCCAGAAAGAGTGAGGAGGCCTTGGAATAGGCTGCCCAGGAAGGGGTTGGACACACTGTCCCTGGAGGTGTTCAACAAACAGGCTAGTGGTTTGGGCTTATAGGGCAGATGGTTGGACTTGATGATCATGAACGTCTTCTTCAACCCTGATGATTCTATGATTCTATGAGGCTAGATGAGATACAGTTAAGCCTCCTTGTCCATTCTACTAGCACAAGACACCTATTGTGGTTCTGACCAATGAGCAGTGTTTGTTGCAGAAGGGTAACAGTGAGAGCCTGGACCAGTTGTGTTTCTTCTTCTCAGTGTCCTATGCCTGGCCTCTGGGCTGGGAATGTCTTTTCATAGAATCATAGAATCACTACTGATTGGAAGGGACCTCGAAAGATCATCTAGTCCAATCCCCCTGACACAGCAGCATCACCTAGACCAAGTCACACAGGAACTCATCCAGGTGGGTCTTGAACATCTCCAGTGAAGGAGACTCCACAACCCCCTGGGCAGCTCTGTCACCCTCACCGTGAAGAAGTTCCTTCTCAGGTTGATGTAGAACCTCCTGTGTTCCAGCTTACAACCATTGCCCCTCGTCCTATCGCTAGATGACACCGAGAACAGCCCAGTTCCATCCTCCTGACACCCACCCCTCATATATTTATAGACATTAATGAGGTCACCCCTCAGTCTCCTCTTCTCCAAGCTAAAGAGACCCAGCTCCCTCAGCCTCTCCTTGTAAGGGAGATGCTCCACCTCCTTTATCATCCTCGTTGCCCTATGCTGAACCCTCTCCAGAAGCTCCACATTCCTCTTGAACTGAGGAGCCCAGAACTGGACACAGTACTCTAGGTGTGGTCTCACCAGTGCAGAGTAGAGGGGGAGAAGAACCTCTCTTGATCTGCTAATTTTCGAGGTGATGGTGAATGACTGTGATAGAGGAAGTGCAGAAATGAGCCTTCTGGCATCAGACTTCGGTTGTTAGTGCTGCCAGTCATTGAACAGGAAATGTCTGCTCATAAAAGTAGGCTTAAATCTTATCAAATGTACCTCAAGCATCAGGTCTGAATCCAGCTTCACTGAGTTGGATGAGAATTGCAGTCCACTGAAAAACTAGGTTCCCTGATGGGTACAGGAAGGGGTAGAGAGTATCAGCAGAGCCTGGAGTAAACGGGCTACCTGTATCCCACACAGCTACTATTTATTCTTAGGGGCCATTTCTCCCACAGTGCTGGGTGCTGGGATGACACACTTCACAGAACATGCAGGAAGACTCAATCCCTGTGGCAGAGATCTTCAGACTCTAAAGCACCATGTTTAGGTCCCCATGGAAAGCTTTTTTAAAAAAATGATGAGCTTGTTTGTTTTTTTCCTATTTGACCTGGCCAACAAATAGTCACAAGTCCCCTTGGCAGGTTCTGTATGTCACAGGGTGGATGAGGTGCCTTCTTTCTCCCAAAAGCTTCAGATGCCACATAAAGAGTAGACAAAATGTAGTATTTAAATCACAGCATCACAGAATGCTTGGGATTGGAAGGGACCTCAAAAGATCATCCAGTCCAACCCTCTGCCAGAGCAGGATCACCTACAGTAGGTCACATACGCAGTCTTCTTTTCTCTCCAGATATTTTTACACTATTGATTGTAATTTTTATTTAAAATGCTATTAAAGTACTGTGCATTGTATGATTTTGTTCTTAATAAGGACATAGGAGCTAGTTTTAGTAAGTACTGCGGATCAGTTGAAAATAACACTGCTTTTGGGCCGCTGCAGAGGGCATGGTCTTCACTCTTGTGTCTTCACTTAGCTTGCCACTGCAGGACTGTGTTACTGCTGTTATTAAGTTCCAACAGAAACACGTGCAAAAAGCAAGGTCGATGTTCCCATGACTTGAAGACCTGAGCAGATGCTGTGTTTGGGCAAGGTGTGCTGGAAAGAGAAGAGTTACGGCAGCGGTTGTTAATGGCAAAGGCACTGTCATGTTGGTAATGTAGTTCTTGGTAACATACAGGCTTTTCTCTTGAAAGTAGGACCTTAGGACCTGAGAATAAATAGATGACAGTGGTTTGCCCATTAACTTCAGTGTTATGAGATGCCAATGAGCCGCTGAAAATGAGCCTCTAGAGCAGGGGTCCTCAAACTTTTTAAACAGGGGGCCGGTTCACTGTCCCTCAGACACTGTCGGGGGCCGGGCTACAGTTTGAAAAAAATGAATGAATTCCTATGCAGACTACACATATTTTATTTGTAGTAGTGCACAAAAAACAGGAAAAAAGAATGCAATATTTAAAATGAAGGACAGTTGTAACCAACAAAAAATATTTCAGTGATTCTATGACTCTCTGATTCCCGCTGGTGCTGGCAGGTTTGTGCTGCCTGGGAGCTGGAGGGAAGGAGGGAGAGACGGGGGAGCCACCCGCCTCGCTGATGCCGCCGTCTCCCTCCTCAGCCAGGCAGGAAGTCATCTGTGGCTGCTTGGTCGTCGTCCCCCCCCAACCCCCTGCATTGCCGACCCTGGGGGGCTGTATGCAGCCCACGGGCTCATGTTTGAGGACCCCTGCTCTAGAGCTATCTGACTAAACCAGAGGCTTTCCTTATACAGGTCACAGAGACAGCTCTGGGGGACTGGAGCGTGTGACGTCTCAGACTGAGTCCTGGCAGAGAACTAGGAGCAGTGCAGATGCAGAAAAAAGGAAGTTGCAGAGGAAAGCAGAGCAGTTTAGAGTCTTTAAAGCAAGACGACTGGATCCCAGCATACCTGGAGTGTTGGCACTTGTGCCTAGTGAAATATGTTGTTAGCCAAAATGTTTGATTTGGGGGCTGAACTGAACCCCCTCCATCACAGGTGGATTTTCAAGAGGAAAATGATGATGTGGCTACTTGTCCTGATGGCTACAATCAGACTTTGTACCTCTGCTTTTTCCTGCAGAATTAATGGGCATGCACAGATCTTGCTAGGCTACTTTGAACTATATTGAAAGACAGATGTTTTATTAATCTAACTATGGTTAGGCTGCTTTGAACAAAGTTGTAACAGAAATATTAAAATATTTTTACTGAGATGATAATAATTTACCTAAGTGACATTAGTAAAGCAATGGATAGCAGCGACAGAGTGCCAGGGAGTGTTGTAGGCAGTAGAAGCCAGATTTAGAAGAATGCTGAGCGAGGTCACTAAGGACTGCAAAGGTAAAAGAGTCTTGACTCTGAGATGCTAAGATTTGTCCCACAGTGAGATGTGAGGGCTCATCAGGGATTTGTTTCATATAACTTCCAAGTGAGAAGTCAGCAGCAAAACAGTTGCTCCAGGAGCAGTGCAGTTAAAAGAGTTCGGGGTCCCACTGCTTTGTTTTCTGTACCCACAGATGACTGTCCTTCCTCTGAAGTAGCCTCATTGTCTCTGAGCTACACTGACATCTCCAGTTTGCCTCATCATGTCCCACAAGGTTCCCTGTAACACGCCAGACTCTTTCAAGACCCCAAGGATCTGCTCCACCACAAGGTCCAAGCCACTCATGCACTAGCTGGGCAGCCACAACAACAGGCTGCCCAGCATGGCCCAAGGACCAAACCACAGACAACTGGAGAGAATTTGCCATAGGTTTTCTCACCATGGACCATTCATCTGAGATTTTCTTCTCTTTGCTGCAGTTTTACGTAAGATGTGTAAGGCCCTAGAGATTTCTGGTGCTATCAGCGCTGAGCTAAGCCAGCTCAAACTGGTTGAAGCTACTGAAACTAGAATAAGCCAGAAGGTTTCAAACCAGTGATAGGCAGCATGGGTAGACAGACCGTCACTGTCTTCAGGAAGTGTGTGAGCTCCCAGGGCCCCAACTTTGAAAAGGCCCTTGAGATCCATCAGTCAGTGCTAGGATTGGGCTTGATAATAGAGATAATCCTGTGTTACGCAGCAGTGTGTAGATGATCCAATCCAAGAGCTCAGATGAGGCAAACCTTGTGAGAGGACAGGTACTCTCTGTATTTCTGTGGCATTAAGATGCTCAGCACCCCACGCTGCTGCGTGTCCAGCAGCTGACTGCTGTTTGCTTGAAGATAAGTCAGACGTGGGCAGCAAATCGGACACGCTGGATTGCATCTGCAGGGAGGCTCTGCCTCCCATGGGCAGCACTGGAGAGGCATCTTCCTCATGTAACACATATTTAGCCAGAGCCACTGAGGTCCCTAGCCCACACTGTCCTTCAGCTTTTGTGTGGTGGCTCTGACACAGACAGAGTGACAGCAAAATTGTGTCAGTTCTTTGTGCAGTCACTGACAGGGATTATACAGAAAGACATCAGCAAGGCAGGAAAAACCCTTCAAAAACTGCAAAGGAATAGTCCTCTTTTTTTCCTTGTAAAATGGAGTGAATTTGGGACTGGCCAATTTAAAAATTAATGGGATGCAACTCTCCAAGGGTAGTCAAACTAAGACAAACATGACCCTGTTTTTCAGTAGCAGCCCATCCTCTGGCACTGTCTGTATTGGGTGAAGGACATGCTTAAGGAAAGATGCACGTTTCAGCCTTGGTGACTGTCATGGTGTTGACACCCATCCCACTGCAGGACAGCAGTCAAGTACCTGCTTTAACTTCCAGAAAGTCCCTAAGCACTTGCTGTAATCCACTCCTGAGCAGATTTATCATCTCAGGTACAGAGACATCTGCCTAGGAATGATGGTGCATTCAACTGTTCCTTTTGTTACGGGTATTTAGGAAACTTAATTGTGAGGAGGTCACAAGGCAGTACACTGTCATTTGACAACTCATAGAATCATTAGGGATTGGAAGGGACCTCAAAAGATCATCTAGTCCAATCCTCCTGCCACAGCAGGATCACCCAGACCAAGTCATACAGTCAGTCAGGGTTAGAAGGGACCACAGGATCATCCAGTTGCAACTCCCCTGCCATGGGCAAGGACACCCCACCCTAGACCAGGCTGGCCAGAGCCTCATCCAGCCTGGCCTTAAACACCTCCAAGGATGGGGCCTCAACCACCTCCCTGGGCAACCTATTCCAGGCTCTCACCACTCTAAACTTCTTCCTCACATCCACTCAAAATCTACCCGTCTCCAGCTCTGCTCCGTTCCCCCTAGTCCTGTCGCTACCTGACATCCTAAAAAGCCCCTCCCCAGCCTTTTTGTAGCCCCCTTCAGATACTGGAAGGCCACAAGAAGGTCACCTGGGAGCCTCCTCTTCTCCAGACTGAACAGCCCCAACTCTCTCAGTCTGGCCTCATAGGAGAGGTGCTCCAGCCCTCTGATCATCCTCGTGGCCCTCCTCTGCACTTGCTCCAGCACATCCACATCCTTCTTGTAATAAGGGCTCCAGAACTGGACGCAGTGCTCTAGGTGAGGTCTCACCAGAGCGGAGTAGAGGGGGAGAACCACCTCCCTCAACCTGCTGACCACAGTTCTCCTGATGCAGCCCAGGATCTGGTTTGCCTTCTGGGCCACAAGTGCACACTGCTGGCTCATGTTGAGCCTTTCATCCACAAACACCCCCAAGTCCCTCTCCTCAGGGCTCCTCTCCAGCCAGTCACTGCCCAGACTGTAGTTATGCTTAGGATTGCCTCGACCCAGATGCAGGACCTTACACTTGATTAGTATCTGTGGGACACCAATATAACTGTCCTTACCTGCAGCTGAAGTCTGCATTGACTAGGACTGTGCTACATTGGTGCCACTGGAAAAGCTTTTCTAGTGAAATGTGTGCTTTGCCAAAACCTGAACAATCTTGTAGCCTCTTACCCCTCTTCCAAAACCTGGCAAGATAGTGAGGTGGAAAGCAGGAGCTCTCCACCAGGCTCAGTCAGTGAGGAATGAGTGTGGAGGTGTGGCTGAATGAGAAGAGATCCCTTTAACCCTTGCAGTGATTAGTTGTTTGGCCCAGAGACAAAACCTAAAGTCTCTGACTTGGATTTAATGCTTCTTTAAATGACAATCCTTTTCGTGTCCTAAAATGATGCAACCCACATACTGTCCATAGTGCAAAGCTAGCAGAAGGCTCTTCAGGCTTCTCACCTCAGCCTGTCTCTTTTGGTGACCATCACTTTCCTTCTTTTTGGGGTCTTGGCTTACTCCTCCAACAAACAGCCATGTTCTGCCTCCAGAGGCCACAGGGCAGAGCTCCTGACTCCTTGGAGTCAGTGAGTGGCTGTGCCCTTGCTTCAGTGCCATGAGGCTCACCACGAGCTGGTGAACTGAGCTCTTCCATTTCTGCACTGAGGTGGAAGAATAGGGTGCTCAGCCAGTGTAATTACCACCCCTAACAGGGCAGGTGGAGTAGAAAAAGAAGACTGTGGGTCAGTTTCTAATCTGTGTTACACTGCTGAAAACATCAGATTAATCAGTAGTGCTCCTTCCTATTTAACTTGGGCTCTGTGTCCACTCAGAGCATTAGTCTGAGTCTCAGATCTGAAATCAGCAACTTGCAATTAACTCACTGTGTTTGTACCTTTCTGATTAATCATAACGCTCCATGTTATTATTAATTAAAACTGCTACCATAAAGTGTTTAAATGTTTCTTAATTAGTTCTGGCTGGTCGACTTTTTGTTTTTTCTCTTTCCTACTGGGAAAAATAATTAACCAGGGATAATACAAATAAGAATGTTTTAAATCAGTTCTATTAATTCGCTTCATCTAATCAGTCATGTGTTCCTCAGTTTCCTTTAAGTTTTATTGGAGGAGCTTCTTCTGCACTGGTGCTGCTACACCTGGGTGGCTCAGTTGGTAGAGCATGGGACTCTGAATTCCTGGGGTCATGGGTCTGAGCCCCATGTAGGACCTCTAGAGATAGTACTGTAGGCTTACCCTGCTCCAGCAGGGGGGTTGGACTTAGATGATCTTTTGAGGTCCCTTCCAACCTCTAACATTCTGTGATTCTGTGATATAAGGACTGCAGTGAGAGCCGACTGTCCTGCCCTGCCCTGGTGACTGGGCAACTTTTGGATCTGGAAGACAGCGGGGGGGGGGGGGGGGGCAGTGCCATTTGAGGTCTTGACTTTTAATTGGGACAAGTGACGTAGCTGGATGGTGTTCAGATCTGAATTGCAGCCAACACCATTAGGCAGCCCCAACCTGAGCTACATCCTCCTCTCGTAATGCTGCCATCTGGCATCATCAGGCAGTACGGCTCTGCAGAACGCCACCGGTGACAACCCAGCGTGAGATGGGCAGGAGCAGCTAGCTGGAACAGCAAAGGGGTGTCCTTCCCCTTCCTTGTCGGTGGGCTGCCAGAGCACAGAGGTGGCTTTTGCTGGAGATGGGTGCAGTTCTGGTACTGTGATGGGCACTAAGCCCTGAGCAAGGGCTTTGCTAGAACTGTGCTGTGAATTCACACAGAGAGGATAGCAGTGAGTCATCGGTTGCAGCATCTACATTTGCAGAGTGCTGATTTCCTCCAAAAGCCACTTATTTGGTTAGTTTTAACTTTTTCCCTCTTCCCTTCTTTCACATTTTCCCTTTCATAGAGTCATAGAATGCACTGGGTTTGAATGCACTACCAAAGGTCATCTAGTCCAACCCCTCTCCAACACACAGGGACATCTAACTGGAACAGATTGTCCAGAGCCCCAGCCAGCCTGACCTTGAGTGGCTCCAGGAATCAGGCCTCCACCACCTCTCTAGGCAGCCTGTTCCAGGGATCCCCCACCCTCAGATTCAAGAGCTTTTTCCTGCTGTCCAGCCTCAATCTGGCCTTTTCCAGTTTCAGGTTCACCATGACCCCTCATCCTCTCTGTTCCCTGCCCTTGTGAAGAGACTTCCCCAGCCTTCTGACAGCCCCTTTCAGGGACTGGAAGGTCAATATAAGGTACCCCAGATGCTTTCTCCTCTTCAGTCTGAACAACTCTAACTCTCTCATCCTGTCCCCAGAGCAGAGGTGCTCCAGCCCTCTGAGCAATTCCATGGCCTCCTGTGGACTCACTCCAACAGCTCCACATCTTTATAGTGCTGAGGGCTCCACAGCTGGATGCAGAACTCCAAGTGAGGTCTCCCCGTCGTTCCCCTCCTCTCCCTAAGCCTTCTCTTATATTTTTCATTTTTATCCCTCACTATCAGATGAACCCAACTACATTCTGATTCTATAACTTCTTTCTGATTCTATAACTTCTCCAGTGAAGTGATCCTGCTGTGGCAGGGGGATTGGACTAGATGGTCTTTCGGGGTCCCTTCCAATCCCTAATGATTCTATGATTCTATCTAAATAGGAGAGTAAATTATTTTAGAGATTGTTAGAAAACATAAAGCGTTACCTGATGGCCAGGGTTTCAAACACAGACTACAAAGAGGTAAGAACATTATGGTAGCCTTTGTGTCATGTGTTTTGTCATCAAGTGTTTTTCGTTAGTGAAGAGTTTACTGATTAAATCTACTGGCCAAACTACATTCTTAGTCATGGGCAGGAGGCAGGGTCCTGGCAGGGCCGTGGAGATGAGCAAAACCATCTTCTGCAGTCTCTAGGCCAAAACCCAAGACTCACTTGCCAGTTTCTCAGTGATCCTGGCCAAATCTGGCTCCTCATAAGTCCAGGAGGAAAACGTCTAAAGGAAAGGAATTGCTCACCCTCTGTGACTAGAAGTGGGATGTATGAGAGGGCAGAAGCAGAAATGATGTTTACTTGAAGCCTTTTCATGCCATGATTTGGGAAGATTTGTTCTAGAGAGCATTCAGTAACCCTTCACACCCACTTCGGGGCAGCAGGTATGGGCTGAGAAGAATTTTCCTCATGTAGCCAAAGTCACTCTGTGGTTGCTCTTCTGGGCTCCTAGAATTTACATAAGACATTGCCTCTGGATTGTACTTGAATCCCAACAAAACCAGCAACTGGTCCCAGGAACAGAAGCTCTATCAGTGCTCAAACAGCTTCCTGTCTCTTAGTTCTGAAATTTCTAAGTAAGGGAAGACCTTGGCTCCGTTAATGTCTGGAAGAACTTAGGGAAGGGTTGTGATGTGCACTAATATGATACTCTGCAAGCTTAGGGCCAAGCCTTGTTCTCTTGAAACTGAGCTAAAACCCCCAGAGGTTGGTGTAACCAGAGTTAGTTGCTGGTGCATTTGGTTCCTTCAGTTCTCTCGTTAGGTGAGTCAGCCCTCTCTTGCTGGCCAAATGGAGCTGAGGCTTTGGTTTTGAGAAGAATGCCCCAACATATGACCTTTCCCCATCACAGCTGCAGAGACAGCGCTGGTGACATATTAGGACCAGACATTTGTAACTGGATGCTTGCTGCAGCCAGGCTAAAATTGTAGTTACTTAAGCAATTGCCAGTGGACAAGACTCAGAAGTAAGCTGTAAGGTTTTGTTACCAGGGCAAATTGTCCCTGACATGAGAGAAACCCTGCTCTGCCTTGGTGCTGCTGTGGTCTGGTGCAGGGAGGCAGAGACAGAGGCAACAGAGGAAACTCCTTTATTTGGGATGACACGGGAGATGGACAAACCCTGCTGGTACACTGAGGCAGACAACGTTAACACACGGGCTTTCCTGTCAAAACAGCTTTGCTTTTCAGTTCCAGAAGGAATTCCTAACACTGAAATGTCTTACTGGGTCTCATGGTAAACTTCCTTGCAGAAGACCAGCTAACGGAGGAGGGGTTACCCTGCCTCCATCTCTTGGCTCACAGTCAATCTATTCTCTGCTTTGTTGTTTCCTACCTTCTCATTTTGTCTTCAGTAGCTTAAAGCTTATTCACTCCTGGCTCAAGGCTTCCTTTTTTCAATCTCACTCTCTTTGGCTTTTTCTTTTCTCTTTGCTTCAGGCCTGACTAGCCTGTTCTGCTCATCATTTCTTTAAGACTTCACTCCTGAAGGCAGGTTTTCCACTTGCTCAGGTGCAGCACAGGCTGGGGACGTGGTTTCACAGCATCATCACTGATTCCTACCTGCAGGTCCCATCACTGCTGTTCCCTGTTCCAGATTGTGTTATGTCCTACCACTTGATTTGGACATCCCATAGCAGCTGGTCCCAGCCTCCAGGCTGTAAGGGCTCACAGGCAGCCCTCCTGCCACAAAGGAGAAGCCTAGTTTTCCTCTAGGAACTGGGTGTTTGGTACTGCACAAAGCTCCCTGACAGCAGCCCCTGCAGCGCAGCCACGCTCCCTTACCAGCAGAG
Organism: Rhinopomastus cyanomelas; assembly: GCA_013400115.1. Taxonomy (NCBI): domain Eukaryota; kingdom Metazoa; phylum Chordata; class Aves; order Bucerotiformes; family Rhinopomastidae; genus Rhinopomastus; species Rhinopomastus cyanomelas. The sequence goes on from VXBP01008550.1 coordinate 56,591, forward strand.
GCAAGGTTGTCTTGTTTAGGGTCAGAGAGAGGGGGAAAGGGATTAAGAGAAGCCTCACGGGCAACCTTCAAGTGAACTTCCAGTGCTTGAAAGGGGCTGTCAGAAGGCTAGGGAAGGCTGTTTGCAAGGGCAGGGAATGATAGGATGAGGGGTTGTGGTTTGAAGCTGGAAAAGGGTAGATTGAGGCTGCATAGCAGGAAAAAGCTCTGGGATCTGAGGGTGTGGGATCCCTGGAACAGGCTGCCTAGAGAGGTGGTGGAGGCCTGATTCTCGGACCCATTCAAAGTCGGGCTGGCTGGGGCTCTGGGCCACCTGTTTCAGTTAGAGCTGTGCCTGCTTGTTGTAGGGGGGTTGGACTAGATGCCCTTTGGAGGTGCCTTTCAACCCAACCCATTTCATGAGTCTGTGATTCTATGGTTATCAGACACACCAACTCCTGTAGGCTATGAAAAAATAACTTCTGCACCTGTAATTTTTCACTTCATTTTGGTCTTTTCCAGAGCAGTGTTAATGGTTTGGTTTTCTTCTCACCACTCCAGCAGAGCCAGTCCTCTCTCCCATTTCATCTCTGTGGGATCTGTTCCTCCTTGCTGTCACAACTTTTTCATTCTGGCTTTGAATTCCGTTTCTGCACAGAAAATACCTCTAGAAGGAGGTATTTTTTATTATTACTGTAACTCTCTTTGACCTGCCAGGGTTTATATCTTGTTCCATGTCTGATTTAGAGTTTTTGCAAAATATGCAAAAGGACGTATTTTGGCTCATGTCATCTCTTGCACTTGCAACAGCCAGCTAACAGCCTGCAGCGTACAGGAAGGTGCAGCTCCTCTTGCTCCAGACACAAAGTGTGGGTGGTTTAAATCACAGAATCATACAATCATCAAGGTTGGAAAAGACCTTCAAGATCATCAAGTCCAATCATCTGCCCTACAACCCTGAACCACTAACCCATCTCCTGAAACACCCTGTCTGCCTGCTTGTCGAACCCCTCCGGGGACGGTGTCTCCACCCGCTCCCTGGGCAGCCTGTTCCAAGGCCTCCCCACTCTTTCTGGGAAGACCACCTGAGCAGTGCTCCATGCAGAACAACTGCTATCAGCAGTGTAATTCCTCCAGCAAACTCATTCAGCTAATTTCAAGAGCCTGGCGGTGCTACTTTATTCTTGTCATGTCAGAAGCAGTAATCCAGTTGGCACTCACGATGAGATTAGGAAAGACATGAAATACCTGCATTTGCAAAATGAGTGTGGATATTTACCAGTTGGCAGCTCGCTCGCTTACTTTCTTCCCACCTCACTGCTGGAAGCCCTTAATGTACTACTCAGATGTAGAAGTTGATGCCTTGCTGTGAATCAAGGAAATGTCTTTCTGCATTGTTAATTCCCGAGGCACGAGCGCGCCTCATGTCGTCTTCACAGACACGTGCCACAGCGTAACCTGATGAGATGCAGCCTGTATTTTAGCAGGCAGCAGGGCATCAGCATTGCTGGCAGTGCTTCCCAGCAGCCTGTCTTCAGAGAGCCTCGCAAACGGGGGAGGGGGGAAAGAGGAGAAAGGCAGTTTGGCTCGCCTGGCTCCTTGGGAAGGTGCCCAAAGCCAGCACGGTGAGATGTGTGTCACTAAAACCTTGGTGCTGTCTGTGGAAAATAATTGTCAGGGATCATTTTTGCTTGGTTCACCCCCTATAGCAGGGAAGTGGACAGAGACCAAGGGGCAACATGGAACCATACAGTGGTGTGGGCTGGAAAGGACCTCAGAGATCTAGTTCCAACTCCCCACGTCTGACCCTACAGCTGCGCTGCTCCTGTTTCCGGAGCAGCAAGTGTTAACTGGGTGCTGGAGACAATGATTTGAAGACTCCAGCAGGGTTTAGATACACTGTTCTCCCTTGTTACATAAACTGGCTTCCCTGAAGCTTGTTCCTTGTGTGTCATACCCCACAGAAGCCTTGAAGTTATCCGAGTGCACAGGTTGGCCATTTCCACTGTTAAATGTGGTCCCTTTCACCTTCTGTAGGAGCATTCACAGTAGAGTGGCTCACCATGACACTCCAGTTTATACTAGGAGCCAGTAACTTTTTGTTCCCATTTACCACATGATCAGCCCCCAAAACTGTCCTAGCTCAAACCCCCATCTCTTCCCACATGCTCCTCCCTGGCTAGACTGGAATCCAAAGGCAAAACCAAGAACTAAAGGCACATTCAGACCTTTGTTTGCAGTCAGCAAAGGATGAATAGATGCGCCGTGCAGCATTAGCAGAGACTGCTGAGGTGTCTGTTCTGCAGGACCAGCCAGGGACACGTATTTCTAAGGCAGGCAGTCCCTCGTGGGGAGATGCTGCTGGTAGCTCTTTCATGTTTAACTGGCTAAGGTGCCCATCTGAGCCCCACAACATGTTATGACTGTGTTGTCCAAGAGGTACCAACCCATGTGCTCTTCTGCCAAGGGAATGTTTATCCAGACAGGCTGGAAGTTGTTTGTGCAGCTTAGGAAATTCTAGGTAATTTTCTCCTTAGAAAAGTGAAAAAAGAGTAAGGGAAAACAATAAAGGAAAATAGTCTGCAGTTTCTCAGACATTACTTGGAATCATCCCTTAAGAACAGCATCAGGAGAGACCCATTCCACTCCCACTGCTGCTTCCCCATGGTTTTTTCACCCCTTGCCCCAGCCTCTATAGCCTCCCTCTCTGCTCTCTGTCCTCAGTTGTGTTTAGTTCTCTCCACTCCCTCCCAAGGCACTGACTTGACCTCTAAGGCTGCCCCAGGCTGCTCAGCCCTCTGCAGAGATGCCCTGCCAGCCTGGCACATCATTTAGGGGAGGGCTTTTCCCAGCTGATGATTTGTCTGGCCAGATCAGGACAGTTGACCAGAATTTGCCAGGGCAAAAGCCTCGGGAAGTATCCATGATGGTGGACACTGAAATGCCAGTAACTGTGTCACCTCCCTGATGTGCAAAAGAGAAAGAGGCTGTTTTCCTCTGCTCTGCCCTGATGAGGCCACATCTGGAATCCTGTGTCCAGTTCTGGGCCCCTCAGTTCCAGAAGGACACAGAGCTGCTTGAGAGAGTCCAGTGCAGAGCCACAAAGATGATGAGGGGAGTGGAGCATTTCCCTGATGAGGAAAGGCTGAGGGAGCTCAGTCTCTTTGGCTTGGTTGTCGATAAATATGGAAAGGGCAGGTGTGAGGAGGATGGAGCCAGAATCTGCTCAGGGGTGTCCACTGATAGGACAAAGGGCAATGGGTACAAGCTGGAGCACAGGAGGTTCCATGTGCTTTTACTGTGAGGATGACAGAACCATGGCACAGGCTGACTATGGAAGTTGTGGAGTCTCCTGCTCTACAGACTCCAGAACAAAACCAACCTGGATGCAGCCCTGTGTGACTTGATCTGCACGCTTTGACAGTAGGTTGGACTAGATCACAGAATCACAGAATGTTAGAGGTTGGAAGGGACCTCAAAAGATCAACTAAGTCCAACCCCCCCCCCCGCTGGAGCAGGGTAAGGCTACAGTACTGTCTCAAGTTTTCCTATATGGGGTTCAAAACCATGACCCCAGGAATTCCCATGCTCTACTAACTGAGCCAGAGAACTCATGGTCTTTTGAGGTCCTTTCCAACCCCTAACATTCTGCGATTCCTCCCTGTGATAGCCTTGCCAGGAGACAAGAGCTGTGTGGGAGATAGTGTAAAGTGTGGAGATAAGACCTGTCACCTTCTGTCTCAAAGGGTTCACCCTGACTTGGATGAGGCAGGGTGCTGCCTGAGTGAGCTTGGGTGTGCAGGGCTGCCTTTACTGTGGGCAGTGAACACAGTGTTCTCTCCCTGAATACATGCCCCACTGAATCATAGAATCATTCAGGTTGGAAAAGACCCTTGGGATCATCGAGTCCAGCCATCAACCCAACATCAATCCCTCAACATTATATCTAAGCAACTTTTAAGCACATCTAGGAATGGTGACTCGACCACCACGCTGGGCAGCCCATTCCAGTACATCCACCACACTGGAGACATTGCTTGCCTTTGCATTTCCAGAAGCACCCTTGGGTTCTCCCCAGGGGCAAACTCATGCAGGGGCCACCTCACTATTTCCCAGAAGAGAAAGATTCAGAAAGTGGTGACTGAGCAGAGAGGGTGAAGGAGTGACAAAGTTTAAGGAAAACCAGCACTAGAAGCCTCTACAGCCACGTTGCCTTATGGAAGCACAGCGCCAGTTTGTTTAAAGTGACTCTGTTACCTATTAAATTACCAAAGTCCTGAGTCCTTTGTTATTCATGAAGTCGAGCTCATGAATTCCGCACCCGTTACCTTTAAAAATGCAGGGATGTGCCAAACGCTGATGGCTGGGCTGCGTAAACAAAGGACAAAAAAGGAGACCAGAACGATAGTTCATTCCATTATTTCCACTCCAGGTTGATTTCATTACTGGGGCAGGTGAGCTGCTAACAGCTGTAACCCCACACTGTTCTCACGAACTGCATCTCTCCCTCTCCTCCTCACTGGGGTTCGCCCACACCACCACACTTGGTCTCCCAGAAAGGTGGCAAGAGCTAAATGTAGGGGAAAAAAGCCAAGTGCCCTGGGAGCACCAGGCACAGGATTAGGAGTCAAGGAGTGAGTCAAACCAGACTCCTCAGCTCCAGCTCCACAGCTTGAAACCGAGGGTGGTAAAAACAAGATGTTCCAAACCAGTGTGGATGATTTCTCAGGGGCTGCTGTATAAACACGATAACCATCACCAGCGAGAATAAAGCAAACAGCAGGAAGAGAAATGAAAACAGCCTGGTCTTTGGTGAATTCACTCTGAGTCTGATGTGTCAGGAACCATTGTACTTATCATCTGAAATCCCAGTCCCAGCTTCGTCCCAGCTCTCCATCAGCCCTTGGACTGCAGTGAGCAAACTTCTTGTGAAGGATTGTCGGTTTGTAGGCAGACCAGGCAGCGCGTCTCTGTCAGCAGCAGTAATGTGTGGCGACAAGTGCACATTAATTTTAGATTATTCATCCTGACAAGGCTGTTGATTTGGAGGTTTGCTGCAACTGTTGGTTTAAACAGGCACAGAAGGAAGCTGGAGGCATGAACAAAACCCAAAAGGAGACTTCTGGGAGGGGACCTAATATCCTGATGAAAAGTCTTCCTAAATTTGTCTGGAGCTCAGCTTAGAGCTTGGAAAGCTGAAGTGAAATAGAGATGTATTTCAAGGTCTAGCAGCACAGGAGATGTAACCATGGCAATTTAACCTATTCAGGCTGAGATGGGGAGAGGCAGCATCGAGTTCCTTCAGTCCTTTTATGAAGATGGTTCACGTACAATAAAGGATGAAGGAAAGATTGTCAGTGAATGAACAAGGGAAATCAAATCAAGCCCATCTTCCAGGGGGCTGTCCTGTGCTGCGGTGCTGCTGGGGAGGGCTCTGACTCAGTCCTCACAGCTAGTGCCCACAGAAATGCTGCATTGGGGTGCACCCCCAATAAAGTGAGCGGTAAGCCCCCCTACCCCTGCCTTGAAAGAAGACGGTTTTGTTTCTTGTCACTGAGACAAGCTGTGCAAGGGAATCCTCCCGCAGAAGTGTACAGAGAGCTGCAGCTCGGCAGCGCTGAGTCGGAAGGAAGCTACAGAGTCTGCTGGAGTAGCTTTCAACTTGTGCAGAGAATCCACTTCTGCTGTGTGCTGGGCGAAGCGGGTGTAAGAGTGTCACAGCCCACCAGACTCCCTGTGACCCAGGGCTGTGCAACACTTCAGCAAGTTGCTGACACGTCAAGCAATGCAAATACATTCACAAGACTTTGGGAATCGTTGTGAACCCTCTGTTTTCATGGATAACAGGTCATTTAAACAAATAAGACTTAGCAATCAGTTGATAAAATGATCCAGCTCCTAATAACACTCCTTAATATTTATCTCTCTGACTTGTTACTCTGAAGCCCATGAAACTGAGTGAGGAAGCTCCGGTCGGTGTGTTCGAGGGAGGCGCAGCATGGCACCGAGCAAAGCGATCTGCCTTCCTCACAAGATGAGCTGCTGTATAAAAAATGAAAACAAACTTTAGAAAAGCTGTGGAAGATAGTGTGTATTCAGGCTCCACTCTTCATGGTTTCTTAAAGATAGAATCACAGAATCATTAGGGATTGGAAGGGACCCTGAAAGATCATCTAGTTCAATCCCCCTGCCACAACAGGATCACCTAGACTAAGTCATAGACCAAGACAGGGTTAGAAGGGACCACAGGATCATCCAGTTCCAACTCCCCTGCCGTGGGCAGGGACATTCCACCCTAGATCAGGCTGGCCAGAGCCTTATCCAGCCTGGCCTTAAACAGACAGGTGTGATGGCATTGGTGGGCTCGGCTGCTGCAGTGAGCTGTGGGGCAGGAGGCCGATGCTGCATCTCTCTGCTCCTCTCTGAAGAGCACTGCACAACTACAGGCAGCACTTATCTCTGGATAACTGCAGCTTAATGGTCTCCACATTTACACAGGCAGACAATAGTTCTTGTCATGCATAAACTTTTCTATTGTTAGAATAAAATTCTGGTAGAAAATAACTTCCTTGAGATTTCCACACACAGAGTATCAAGAGCTAAAACTGCCATCCTCTTTGAAACACTGTCAGCAAGCAGATTTCACTCCAGAGGTCTAAGCGTTTAAGAGTCAGGCACTGGAACAGCCCTGCCCAGGGATGGGGTTGAGTCACCATCTCTGGAGGTGTTTAAGAGAAGGGCAGATGTTGTGCTGGGGGTCATGGTTTAGTGGTATTGATAGGGCCAGGAAGTGGTTGGATTTTATGATCTTGAAGGTGTCTTCCAGATGAAACTGTTCTGTGATTCTATGACATTCTCCTTAGGGAACAGCTCAGCCCACAGACTGTTAACATTTCCAGTAACAGACGTTTTGGTGACTATGATCCAAGCACCCCAGATGTGCCAGACTTTGGAGCCACAGCTGCCCCTTTCCTGGACTGGGGGTGGCAGGGAGAGATGCTGAGGTGATAATGGGCTTTGCTACTGATGTTACTCATTGTGAAGTCTAGCAGAAGTCTTAAGAGCCTGATCCTTCTGTAGTTTTGGTTGTGAGCCCCAAAGCTCACACCAGTATCAGTTTAGAGCAATTAGCTAATGTTTACAGGGTATTTCCCCAGTTGTTCCCAGTTCATCATTCTCATCACCTGGAGTGCTTGTGCTACTCCTGTGCAGCAGGAGAAGAGCTATTAGTATTGGAGGCAGAAGGTGGTTGTTGACCCTTGACAGAGAGCTGGCTTATTGGAAGGGCTATAAAAGAGGGCTGAGTCTTCAGGCATGTGTATGTTGCTACTGGGAACCACTGGTGGCTTGCAGTTGTGTGCAGCTGAGTGCTCGGTGAGGACAAGGGGTGTGCCCAGCCATGTGGACACGAGCAAGGTGGGTGCAGCTTTCCCAGCAGAGGATGAGGAGTTCAAGTAAGTAATTGACTAAACAGCATGAAATCTGGCAATACTCAGTCATCTGCACTCAGGTGAAAAATATAGGTTGAGTTACTGAACCTGCTGCTGCTCCCAGCTGCGGCCCCGAGCTGGGGAGCTGTAACACACTTTCCTCGCACCAGGCTCACCAGCCTCTTGCAGCTTGATGAGTCCAAGGGAGAGAGCCCAAATCCAGACTGACTCCCTTAACCTTATGAAACTGCTCCTGGCAGCATGTTGGAGTTTTTTTTGTCTGAGCTCTTCTATTCCAGTCTTTATTTTCCTTTTACATACAGAATTTTGTACCCTGCTGTTGCTTCCCATACCATACCTTCCCCTCCTGTTAGCCCCAGTGCAGGTCCTGCATGTGTGAATATGGGCAAGGGATGAGCAAGATGGGATAGGGTTGAATCATAGAATCATCAGGGATTGGAAAGGACCTCAAAAAATCATCTAGTCCAATCCCCCGACACAGCAGCATCACCTAGACCAAGTCACGCAGGAACACATCCAGGCGGGTCTTAAACATCTCCAGTGAAGGAGACTCCACAACCTCCCTGGGCAGCCTGTTCCAGTGCTCCATCACCCTCACTGGGAAGAAGTTCCTTCTCAGGTTGATGTGGAACCTCCTATGTTCCAGCTTACACCCATTGCCCCTTGTCCTATCACCAGAAGACACTGAGCAGAGTCTGCCTCCATCCTCCTGACACCCACCCTTCACATATTTATAGACATTAATGAGGTCACCCCTCAGTCTCCTCTTTTCCATCCCTGAATGTGTTTACAAGTTGTGTGGATATGGTGCTCAAGAGCAGGATTTACCGGGGGCTTGGGACAGTTGAGTTAATGGTTGGACTCAGTGGTCTTACAGGTCTTTTAAATGATTCTATGGTTTTGTGACTCTGTGACCTCAGTTTATTGCCTGTTTGGAAAGGGGAGTGGGAGGAGACTACAGCAGACTGTGCAAAGGGTTATGTGGCATGTTTGAGAATATATAAGATATAACAGATGTGTTTGTTAAGTTCTATATTAATTGTTATATATAAAATATAAGACAGCAGTCTATGAAAGAGGCTTATTTAGCATATTTTTTCATACATAAAACAGCTAGGTGTAGGTACCAGTCAGTTGCAGTTAACTCATTTCAAAAGATTATGGCTGGAGGTAGCATCGTAGGGTGGAAGGGTGAAGTTCATCAGCCCTTTCTTAGCTCCCAAAGAAACTAAAGGGAAAGAAAACAGACAAGAGCTGCGAGTGGAAGAAGATTGTGTAGGATGGCCCTGGAAATCAGATAAACACTGAGTAAAATGTGAGTAAGATACTCTTCACCCACCACTGTTCAGTGCTCTCCAATGCCTTACTAGCTCTCTTACACACTGGATACTTTGAGGATTTTTCTTTTTCCTTTAGCTGTAGCTCTTCCATTCAGATTCAGTAACAAACTCCAGGATCTTCTAATGTTTGAGCATGTCGTAATTTTAGTGGTCACCCTTAATCTTTTTTTCCCTAGCACAGCTCTTCCTCTCATCAGCTTAATATTTAAACTGGATTCATTTTTAATGCCTTAATATGCAAACACATGTCAAAATTGATTCAATATTTAAACCTGTTCAGTTTCAAACATATTTTATGCTTCAGCTGCTTCAACCTGTAGATGATTTCAAACATGGAATTGATTCCAAAATTAAGCAGGTTTAAATGTTCAATCAATTTCTTTTAAACTCTGTGTGTGTTTTAGTGACCTGTATTGAGAAACGATCATTTTTTATACTGGTGCTTTCGCAGTTCATGGTGTGTCAGCAGTTTAACAGTAACTACTCGTGTGTGTAGCTGTCATAAGTTACTCAAGTTTTATGTCTACTGTATGACTTGGGAAATATATGGCTGTTTAACTCTGCTTTCCTGTGCTGAACATGGTGCATGGACCAGCCTACCTCAGAAATGTATTTCTGTCTGTCTTCAAAAGTATTTCCTGAAAATTAGATTCACAGAATCTTAGGAGCTGGATGGGACCTCTAGTCCAACTCTCCTGCCTGAGCAGGATCACCTAGGACAGATGACACAGGACCAGGCCCAGGTGGGTTTTGAATGTCTCCAGACCAGAAGACTCCACAAGCTTTCTGGGAAGCCTGTACCTGGGCTTTGTCACCCTCATAGTACAGAAGTTTCTCCTCATGCTGAGGTGGAACTTCCTAGGTTCTAGCTTATCCCCATTATTTCTTGTCTTATTACTGGGCACCACTGCAGAGAGACTGGCTCCTTCATCTTGACACTAACCCTTCAGATACTTATGGACATTGAGATCCCTCTCAGCCTTCTCTTCTCCAGACTAAACAGCCCCTCTTCTCTCAGCCTTGCCTTACAGAAGATTCAAGTCCCTGAATCATCTTTTTAGCCCTCCGTGGGACTCTCCAGTAGATCCCTGTCTCTTTTGAACAAGGAAGCCCAGAACTTGACACAGTATTCCAGATGTGGTCACACTAGGGCTGAGTAAAGGGGGTAGAGAACTTCCCTAGACCTGCTGGACGCACTTTTTTTGATGCACCCCAGGATACCTTTGTCCTTCTTGGCCACAAGGACCCATTGCTGTCCCATGGAGAACTTACTAGTCACCAGCAGTCCAAGGTCTTTTTTCATGAGGCTGCTTTACAGCAGAACAACCCCTAACCTGTACTGGTGCCTGGTGTTGCTCTTCCCGAGAAGCAGGAATCTACGCTTGTCCTTGTTGAACTTCATGAGGTTCCCCTTTGCCCAACTCTCCGTTCTGTCCGTGTCTCTCTGGATGGCAGCATAGCGCTCTGGTCTGTCCAGCCCTACCAGTTTCGTATCAGTGAATTTACTGAGGGTGTGCTCTAAGCCTTAGAATGAAAACTGATCTGCCTGTCTGTGTATTTAAACTCACCAACCAGTGTCCTTCCAAAACGTGCCATTTCCAAACGTAGCTGTGAGTCTAAGTTGTGTTTGTGGAATCCCTTGGAGAAGACAGAAATGAGATGTGGCCTTTTGTTAGCTGAAAGGGAAGGGGGTCTGCAGGATTCTGACCATCTCCATGCCCTCCTCTCTGTGAAAACCTGCACTCTCTGAACCCTGCAGAAGGGCACCGGCTGCCTCAGGAAGCAGCGTCTTTGTTTGCTAGCACTGTTGTTGCCCTGTGTGGAACAGACAAATGCTGTTTGCAATGGAAATGGAAAGTGGAAATGAGTGGAAATTGCAGACACTAGGTGAGTGTCCCAACCACAGAGCTGTACAGTCCCTCTGATTTGTCTTTTCTGCTCAAGGATGGCTAATCGCCCGTGCCAAGTGGCATAAAGGAAGCATGAGGGACTAAAGAACCAAATCTCTTCTGACCCTCTGGCTTTGGATGACCAAATCCCTGTTTCAAAGCAGAGATTTGAAGTCTGTTTTCCTACATCTTCAGGCTCATGCAGCCTGCACCACAGTGTATTATTAGAGCTTTTAATTTTTATTGATTGGTCTATTTTTTCTTAAAAGCCGAGGAGGCACTGCAGTCTCTCTTCAGTGAGAGTGAAGAGAACAGGGCGAGTGGAATCTTTTGATTTTGTCCATTTCAGGGGAGAGGAGCAGAAAAATAAATGTGGTTTGAAGTAGTTCTCTTGTTGTTTTGGTTTGACTTGAGGAAAAAAAAAAACCTTTCAGGAAGACTTTGTGTTTTATAGTTGCTTTTTTCATACAGAATAAAAATCTTCTTTTATTTATTTTTCCATTGGCATCACTTTTTCTTCGTAGTCTTTTAAAAGAGACAATGTGCTGGGTGGTTGCTGAGGCCTTTGATTTCTGTGCAGAGGTGACCTGCAGATGGGGGAAGACTTGTCCAGTTTGTATAAGGGGCCAGAGGTGCTCTGCTTCGATTGTATTGATCTGGTATTTTTAATGAGTATTAAAATTAAAAGAAGGGTTAGGTTATTGTCAGAAGACTGCTTGCAATATTTGTGCTTTTTTCCTCTACTCTATTTTCTACCCTTCCTAGAGGGCAAAAAAAGCTCAGTTAAATTACTTCTTGGGTTGATTGTAGTGTGTTAAGGTAGAAATTGGTGAGTTTGGGCTATTTTTCAAGACTTCTGTAATTTAAGACGGGTTTTGTTCTTCACAATGAAACATGTAACATCAGTTAATGATGTAGATGAGCTCTTGTTCTCGTTAGATTTCCTTGCTATGAACATCTGAATGGTGTCTGGAGCACATGTATTAGCAGCTTTCATGTCACAGGAGTGTCAGCACCGCAGTGGCTTCGCGCTAGAAACTGATAGGTTATATGGATCTGCCAACATCATCTGTATGGGTAGCGACAGGACATGGGGCAATGGAGCAGAGCTGGAGATGGGTAGATTTAGAGTGTGTGTGAGGAGGAAGTTCTTCACCGTGAGAGTGGTGAGAGCCTGGAATGGGTTGCCCAGGTTGGTGGTTGGGGCCCCATCCCTGGAGGTGTTTAAGGCCAGGCTGGATGGGGCTCTGGCCAGCCTGATCTAGAGTGGGGTGTCCCTGCCCATGGCAGGGGAGTTGGAACTGGATGATCCTGTGGTCCCTTCCAACCCTGAGTGATTCTGATTCTATAACTTCTCCAGTGAAGAGATCCTGCTGCGGCAGGGGGATTGGACTAGATGATCTTTCAGGGTCCCTTCCAATCCCCAGTGATTCTATGAAAAGCATGGAGTAGTCTTCACGTTTGTGTAGCACTGTAAGTGTGTGTAGACTCAAGTTTTACAGTATCAGACACATTTCATTTAAGGTTATATATTTGAGCAAGACCATATGTAGCAGAAGGCGATTGTATGGGCTTATCAGGAGCTTAGGGGCGTTCAGTACAGGAGCAGAGGAGGTTCCACCTAAACATAAGGAAAAAGTTCTTCACAGTAAAGGTGACAGCCCTGACACAGGCTGCTCAGAGAGGCTGTGGAGTCTCCTGCTATGGAAACTTTCAAAACCAGCCTGGACACAGCCCTGTATGACCTGATCTAGGGGATGCTGCACTGGCAGAAGGGTTGAACTAGATGATTTCTAAAGGTTCCTTCCAACAGAACTCCTAACTTTCTGTGATTTGGAAGACACCACACAGACACACGTGCTCCTACTGACCAAGTCCATCACTGTGTCATAGCTGCATACTTCTATCAGCTTTTGTGACTATGGTCAGGTACTGCAGAGTCAGTTTTTCCCGTGAGGCTCAGCCAGTGTAAATGCTGTCAACAGCAGCAGCTTCAGATAGGAGAGTGAGAAATGCAAATAGATGCAGCCTCAGGTTGCTGTTATCATGTTACTTAAACATGGCCAGGACTGCTCTGTGGCACTGGGACTAGCAGGCATGAGACAACCAGTAAGACTGGGGACTATTTAAACCATGTTGGAAGGCAGACTATCACCATCATTATTTCATTTGCTAAGATAAAGATAACCTAACACACCCAAAACTGATGGGAAGGGAGCTCTGCAATGTCAAAGGGAACCTTCCAGACGCAGCCTAGAAAAGGAGGAGCAGAGCATGGCGCAGGAATAAGTGAGTGGGCTGCACAATTGGGATCTCTGTCCCTCTGGCAGAAGCTCTGCCTGGGATCTGGTGAGGAGAAGCAGCTGTAGTGTGATGCCAGAGGTCTGCTTTGCTGAAGAAAATACGGTGATGTTCACTCCACTGGTGGAAAAATGTAATCAAGATACACTCTGAAGTGAAGCCAGGAAAGTTACCCAGGTATTAGCACTGAGAAATTAGGAAATGGAAAATGAGGGATGTGGAGCTTTGGAGTCAATCAAGAGGAAGCCACGAAAATGCTCAGAGAGCTGGAACCCCTCTGCTCTGGAGACAGACTGAGCAAGTTTGGGTTCTTCAGCCTGAAGAGAAGATTCCAGGGGGATCTTACAGCAACCTTTCAGCCCCTGAAAGGGGCTGTCAGAAGGCTGGGGCAAGAGCAAGGAATGATAGGACAAAGGGTCATGGTTTGAAGCTGGAAAAGGGCAGATTGAGGCTGGACAGGAGGAAAACATTTTTGAATCTGAGGGTGGGGAATCCCTGGAACAGGCTGCCTAGAGAGGAGGTAAAGGCCCCATCCTGGATCCATTCAAGGTCAGGCTGGCTGGGGCTGTGGGCAATCTGTTCTAGTTAGAGCTGTTCCTGCTGGTTGTAGGGGGTTGGACTAGACAACCTAGAGATCTCTTCCAGTCCAATAGACACTATGGTTCTATGTACTTGTAGTACTGCAAGGCTGGGAGCTCCGAGTCCCTGGACTCACTGTATGGTTAACTGCACTGATGGGAGACCCAGAAGTCAGATCAGCCTCAACGCAACGTCTGTATTTCTCGAAGAAGGGCACCACAACCCAAAAGATCTGAAAGAATAAGATTGAGATGAGCACAGGGCGTGTAAAAGCCGCCTGTCCTAACTCTCAATATATATTTATGAAATGCACAGTGCATTAGGTGCTACGGGCTGCTCTTTCATTAACCACCCGTTGTGAAAAGAGATTTTTCTTTGTCTTTCACATAACTCTTTGTTAGAGTAAGGAAGATCATTACACCAAAGGAAATATTCATATAACCCAAGAAATCTGACATAAGCCCTCAAATGCCAGGCAACCCGTAGACAGAATTCTAATGCTGTGTCTATCTCTAGCCACAATGCAAATCAGGAAGAAGTTCCAACAAAATGTCATCTTTTATGCTGTAATTCTGTGACAAAAGGGCCCGAAGGCAGACAAAGCGAGTTTGCCCGGCCGATGGCTTTTCACAGTGGCAACTTTGTCATTGAAAGAGTTTTGTAATCCTGTGATTCATTACCTCGTGAGGTAGGGTTTGGTACCTCTCTGAGACACATCTATGCACTAAGAAAGCCTGAGATTCATTTGCCTCCCAGGATGGCCTTGGGATGTGCCCTGTGGGCAGCTTCCTCATCTCCTTGACACTATTTATGAAGACCTGTAGTGATAGGATGAGGGGAAATGGTTTCACATTAGAGAAGGGCAAATTGAAATGTTAGGAAGAATTTCTTTAGCAGGAGGCAGATGGAACAATGCAACAGGGGTTTCCCAGGGAAGTAGTTGAGGCCCCATCCCTGGATATATTAAGGTGAGGCTGGACAAGGGTCTGGGCAACCTGAAGTAGTTGAGGATGGCTGTGCTCACTGCAGGGTGGTTGGACTAGATGACCTTTGGAGGTCCCTTCCAGCCTAACACATTCTATTATTCTACGATCATCAAACCCTCCTGCCACTGTTACCTCTTCTGAAGGATGCAGTTCTGTACTACTTACATTGCCAGTCCTCTCTTCTAGCAAGGGTACAGAGGTGGTAATAAGGTGAAGATGCAGGCATGTCTTAGTCTCTGCTTGGCTGTGTTAGGAGTCAGGACAGTATTTCAGCTAGTGATTTCATAGAATGTGCTGGGTTGAAAGGGGCCACCAAAGGGCATCTAGTCCAGCCCCCCTACAACAAGCAGGGACAACTCTAATTAGAACAGGTTGCCCACAGCCCCAGCCAGCCTGACCTTGAATGGTTCCAGGGATGGGGCCTCTACCCCCTCTCTAGGCAGCCTGTTCCATAGAATCCACCACCCTCAGATTCAAGTACTTTTTCCTCCTTTCCAGCCTCAATCTCCCCTTTCCAGCTTTAAACCATGTCCCCTTGTCCTACCATTGCCTGCCCTTGTGAACAGTCTTTCCCAGCCTTCCAAGAGGCCCCTGTCAGGGGTTGGAAGGGCACTACAAGGTCTCCTTGGAGCCATCTCCTCTTCAGGCTGAACAACCCCGACTCTCAGCCTGTCCTTGTAAGAGAGGGGCTCTAGCCTTCTCAGCATTTTTGTGGCCTCCTTTGGACTTGCTCCAACAGGTTCTCATCTTTTTGATGAGATCTTGGGGGAATCCAGATTTTCTTTGGAGCAGAAATGCAACGATGAGGCAATCATGTGGATCCTCATCATGCACCCCATACTGATTGAAAAGTCTACACTGTTCTCAAAGAGAGCAAGGACAAGAAATCCAAGGCTCTCATTCATACGTAGTGGACAAGCAGAACAGAGCATACGAGACTCTGGGTGCTGTTCCTTACTTCTTTGTTTATTTAGATTAACTTTTTATGTGATAAGAAGAAAGAATCATCTCAAATTCAGTCCTCTGCTGTTCTTTTAAAATGGAAGGCCATGCACCACCTGCAAGAGAAATTCTAATAAGCTAATAATAAGTTATCAGGACTTTTTATAACCATGAGGTTTTATGGGCTTTAGAGTTAAGTAATGAAGAAGGATCAATATGGACAAAGAAATCAATATGCCTTGCATGTGCTGCTTCTAGGGTCAGACCAAACTCAGAACTGTCTGCAGTTCCTCCAGTGTACCCAAATATCTTGAAAGCTGTGGGAAACCAGCCATGCAAAAAATGTTCTAAAGCCAAAGATGAGCACAGAATTGTTTATCCTGTCCCCAGCCATTCCCTCTTAACAAAACCACCCACACATTTGCTTCAGTCAGGAATAAGATTTGCGTCTGCTGTGTAGTCCAATAAAGATGATTCAGGGACCTGCGATGAAAATTGCTGTGGACACAAAAAGACTTCCTTCTGCAGGAAGATTGAAGGTCTAGAGGCTGTTTAGTCTGGAAATTGAACAAATAACATGGAGCATGATAGAGGCAGCCTAGGAGGAGGCAACTTGGGAACTCTCCTTTACTTTTCCTGTGTAACACAACTAACTGCTAAGAGAAGATACCTGACTCTGCTTTTGATTAAAATACGTGGCGTTCACTGCCACTGGCTGTCTCTGATGCCAAGAGTCCAGTGAAAACTACTGAAAGGTTAGAAGTGTGTATGTACATTGAGATGACCTATTGTTATACTGTGCTGGCTTCACAGTAGAGTGATCATGAAGCCATGTTCTTCCAAGAGGATCCCAAAGGCTAACATTTCTGACATGCAGTTTCTTCTGCTATTGCATATTATGGGGTTCCTGCATGTCCTCTGCAATTTTGGTCTGGTCTCCCTAGTGACCAGTGATAGGACGAGGGCAAATGGCCTTCAGCTGTGCCAGGGGAGGTTCAGGTTGGATGAGATGTCACGAGGAATTCCTTTGCTGAAAGGAATGTCATGCATTGGAACAGCCTGTCCACGGATGTGGTTGAATCACCGTCCCTGGACTCAACCAGGGATGGTGATCTTGAAGGTCTCTTCCAGCTGACACTGTTCTATGATTCTGCTACCCACCACTGGCAGAGAGGTATGCCAGTGCTCTGCAGTTATACCTACAGCTTAGCCTGGTTTTAAAGCAATAGAGGTACAGGAGCCTTCCCATGCAACCAGCTGCAGTGCTTGACGAGCCTTGTCCTTGCAAGGTCACCCTCACATCATATGTGAACTATGCTGTTCCTTCTGATACCTGCAGGGCTTTCTTGAGTCTTGTTTGGTCTGTGATCTGTTAGAACCTTACAACCTCTGAAGCTGCAAACGACTTCTTCCTGGACATGTACAACCTTACGTTTCCCCCCTCAAGTGACATCCAGCGTAAATGTCTGGGGTTTCAGAAGAGAAGCTCTTTCTTCTAAAACAAGAACTGGGGGACCTAGTTTTGAACGACCAAATTTTGTAATACACCACGTGATGGGTCATGTAGAGAGCTCTTGTTCATTTGTTTGCAAAGTGCAATTTAGCTTTCATTATTTATGCTCACAGCATCCCAGGCTAAAGTCTGGACTCTGCCTGAGAACCTCGTTACAACATTGAGCAGTATCAAAGAGCCTGACCGTGCGTGGATTTGCACAACAGAAACCCTTCTGCAGATTTCAGAGTTCAGCCATAGTCTTGTGGGCCTGTATGTGATCTGAGTAGCTAACTTGGTTCTTCAAGAGTTGATGATTATGGATCTGCTAGAGAAGATAAACTACAGAAATGGATCAGTCAGTAAATGTGAGTGAAAGTTTTGTCACTGATACTGTAGTGATTTACAGAACAGGAAACGTAATTTCTAGGTATCTTAGTCTCATGTTAGATGTGGAGACCACATATCCAACATTCAAACTGTAATGAAGGGACTGTCAACAGAACAACCCGGTAATAATCTGCCTGGCATCAGAGTGCCCCTATACTTGGCCCTACTGAGGCTGCACCTTGAGTACCGAGTGTGGTTTGGGGCACCGCAGTGTAGGAAGGATGTGGAGGTGTTGGACAGGGTCCAGAAAAGGGCAGCTGGGATGGTTAGAGGTCTGGAGAACAGGGCTGATGGGGAGAGGCTGAGGGAGCCTGAAGAAGAAGAGTTTGAGGGGAGACCTCACTGCTCTCTACAGCTACCTGAAGGGAGGTTGGAGTGAGGAGGGTGTTGGCTTCTTCTCCCTAGGGACTAGCAATAGGACAAGAGGAAACGGAGTCAAGTTGTGCCAGGGAAGGTTCAGATTGGACCTTAGGAAAGTCTTCTTCCCAGCAAGAGTGGGGAGGCCTTGGAGCAGGCTGCCCGGGGAGGCGGTGGATGCACCGTCCCTGGGTGGGTTAAACAAACAAGCAGACATGGAGTCTCAGGAGATGGGTTAGTGGTTGTGGGTTGTACGGTGGATGGTTTGACCTGATGATTTTAAAGCACTTTTCCAACCTTAATGACTCTGTGATTCTATGATTATTTATTTGTTGTGCTGAACTAAAATATTCCCACATTACACTATTGGGGTCTTGTTTATTGCTTCCAAACTTGATTACTTTTCTTAAATCTATAAGGAAAAGTTTTTAAATAGGGCAAGAGATATCTGAATTGCACTTTTTCTTTCTTAATGGCACAATTGTGTAAACCTTGAAGAAGGGGAGATTTTCTTAAGTAGATGTGTTGGCAAAAGTTCTGGTACAGCCTCTGCTGTTTTGACGTTGAAGTGCTTGCAGAAATAACTCGTTTTCCTTTTCTTTGTGGAAGTTCTTTTTCCACCATGACAAAGAACAGGGATGTGTGGAACCATTTATAGGTCGGTGAGGGTTAAAGCTTTCCAATCTCAGTGAAGAAGAAACCCAGATGTAATCCACACACTTTTTCAGTGCTAATCAGCCTGGTCATTAGCTCCCAGGACCCCTTCAAAACTCACAGCCTCACATCTTGTCTCCGTATCTTTGCTTCTGGTTCAGATCTCATCATTTTCTGGCTCCAGACTGTAAGGAAGAGCAAGACCTCCTGCCTTCAGCCATGGGCATGGGGGTTGCAGCTGGACTCATGCAGCTGTGCCCTGGCCAAAAGAAAAAAAAAGGACAAAAAGCCAAACTCTTTCACACTGGATTAATTTATTTAGTTTTAAACTGGGTAGATTTAGATTACATGTAGGGAAGAAGTTCCTTGTTCTGAGGGTGCTGAGGCACTGGAAGAGGTTGCCCAGGAAGACTGTTGCTGCTTCATCCCTGGAAGTGTTCAAGGCCAGGTTGGATGGGGCTCTGGGCAGCCTGGTTGTCTCGTGACAGGTGTCCCTGCCCATGGCAGGGGGTTGGAACTGAATGATCTTTAAGGCCCCTTCCAACCCAACCCCGTCTGTGATTTTTTTTCCTGAAGGAAAAGTGGAGAGCCAAGGAGGAACCATACCTCTCTCTGAGCCATTCATTGCTCACCTGCTCTTACCTCACACAGAGATACCCACGTGCACTCTCGCTGCAGGGGAGTCACTCCATTTCAGATTAGATTTTAAATCTGGCAAAATTTTTAATCAAGTCTTAAACCATGAGCCCAGACTTGGCAGAGTGTGTTGTTGCTGCCGCTCAAGATAGTGATTGTGTTCAGCAGTGAGGGAGATGGGCTGTGACTAGACAGAGGTGTTCTTCTGTTTTTCTGCTTTATTCTCAGATTCTGCTAATCTAGTGGCATTGATCTCCTGCTATTCATAACAGCAATTGTTTGCCTCACTCATCTGCAGACTCCTGATATCCTGGCAAACACAACAGTGCTTTCTGGGTTTTCCCTCTGACATGTTCTCTCACTCCATACTCATAGAATCATAGAATGTGTTGGGTTGGAAAGGACCCCCAAAGGTCATCCAGTCCAACCCCCCTGCAGTGAGCATAGACATCCTCGACTGCATCAGGTTGCCCAGAGCCTTGTGCAGCCTCACTTTGAATACCTCCAGGAATGGGGCCTCAACTACCTCAATGGGAAACCAGTGTTCCACCTGCCTTCTGCTAAAGAACTTCTTCCTAACATCCCATTTCAATCTTCTCTAATGTGAACCCACTGCCCCTTGTCCCATCACTCCAGGCCTTTGTAAACAGTCCCTTTCCAGCCTTCTTGTAGCCCTTTCAGGTACTGGAAGGTCACTATCCGGTCCCCTCGGAGCCTTCTCTTCTCCAGACTGAACAACCCCAGCTCCTTTAGCCTGTCTTCATAGCAGAGGTGCTCCAGCCCCCGATCATTTTTGTGGCCTCCTCTGGACCTGCTCCATCAGGTCCATGCCCTTCCTGCATTGAGGGCTCCAGAGACACTGCAGCTGTCTGATCCCAGCCAGAACCTTGCAACTTGTTTTTACTTAATGGATCTTTAAGCATGAGAACTTCTTATTATTAAAAGTCTCTAGTTTTTACCACAGGGCTTCCTTCTTATTGTGGAATGCCTTCTTTCTTTATTTAAAGTTCATGAGAAGAACCAAACTAAGCTAACCTTTATGCTTGTTTGTTTTTAAAGCAACACAGCTTGCAATCCAGAAATCTCAGCCCAACCAGTCCTGGCGTATTCCCTTGTCAGGATATTCTTTAGTCAAGGATATTCCATAGATGTTAGGTCTTCTCTTAAAGAAAATGCCTGTGATTCACTGGGCTAGACAGGCCTTCAGCAGTGCTATATCCTGGCTCTGACAGAGTCAGATGCCTCTCTAAGGTAGACTCATAGACTCATAGAATCATTAGGGATTGGAAGAGACCTTGAAAGATCATCCAGTCCAATTCAGGCAAGAGAAGACTGGCAGGAACTTGAGAGAAAATGGCGCAGAGGACTGTGGTCTCCACTTCTCTGCTCTCCTCTCATCCGAGCTGTTGATAAGTTTGGGTGTATTTATCTTAACCTCCTTAGGACTGTGGGTGATGTCCTTACCCCTGTGTTCTGCCTGCATTTAAGGAAAGTAGCAAAGGTTAGCCCTAAGAAAATCAAAGGGGTGTTGTGCTCCAAAGGTCTCCTTTGGCGTGGTTTGCTCTTGTCTTCAGGCTGTGTTTGAGCCTCTGAACGCAGAAGAGTGGAAGGGAATGGATGCCAGTTGCTCAGAAAGTCCTTCCTTTCTTTGCTCCCAGAACCACTGAATTACTGAGGCTGGAAAAGACACTCAAGCTCATCCAGTTGAGCCTATGACCTAACATCACCACGTTGGCCAGACCATGGCCACTAAGGGCCACATCCAGTCTTCAGTGGGAAGAACTAGGCAGTGCGTTTTAAGAAGCAGTTCCCTTAAAATCCTTCCTGGCCTCATGTATGAGACAAGGGCCCTTCTGAGCCCTTGACTGAAGATCCTGAATTATCATTCCAGGAGGTTAAGGCCCTTTGTCAGGGATTCTTCTGAGCTGAGAGAAAAGCATCTGATAAGGCATCCAGCAGCCCAAAGGCAAGGGGGGATGGAGGGTCTCTGTGTTAACTTCACTCTAAAGAATTACCACACAAAAAGAGCCTCTTCTGGCTCAGAGGGGATGACAGAACCTCTGGAGTTTCTTCCACTGCTTTGCCCATTATTTTGCCCTGCAGCCTAGCAGAGATGAGCCCAAGTTTCTATCTGGTACATCATCCTCAGAATTGTTTACAGAGAGCTAATTAGTCACAACCTGCCTAATTGCAGTGAGGCCAGTAGAACTGCAGAGGTGCAGCAGGGGCAGTTCAGCCAGTTAGCCATTTGTGCTGGGTAACCGTGTCACAGCCGTTCCCAGTTTGGACCTACATCTGGTTTGCAAGGTCTGCAGTCAGGAAACAACACTCTGCTCTCAAGCTGAAAGTATTTTATGTGGAAAACAGACATGAAATAACTACTATGGGCAGCCGAGGTATGGTTTTTGCTGTAGCAGAACTTCCTAGGACAGCTCTGCTTTTGAACACTCGCAGGCACACCCTGGGACACAGAGGTTTTGGAGGTCTTTACGTGTAGATGCCTTTTAACTTCTATTTTTTATGAATTTAATCATGGAACTATATCTAGCATTGTATAGGTAGGATTAATGTTTAATTCATTAGGTCTCCAAGGAAATCTGCAGGTTATAGACAAAGCTGTGAAAACCTGCCTTTTCCACAGACACCCTGTTGCCAGTCCCACCCCAACACCTCTCCACAGCCAACAGCCCTTGATTAGAGGAAAACAGACCTCAGCTGTGATGTGGCCACTGAGATGCTTAAGCTCCTTACTTCAGCAATTTAGAGTGATACTAAAGTGTGCAGTCCCTGGTAAGTGAGACCAGAATGAAGGACAGAGCTGGCAAGCAAAGGCAGCGTGGGAAGGGCAGTTATAACTGTGAGTCCCCCCACTTCCCTGAAATGGAACTACTGAGTGTCCACTGGTGGCACAGGAGAGGCAGGATGCAGAGGAGAGAGGGAACAGAGAGCATTTGGGCATAAGCTAGTGAAATCATAGATTCATAGAATGATTTAGGCTGGAAAGGATCTTGAAGATTGTCTAGTTCCAACCCCTTGCCCTGGGCACGGACACCTCTCACCAGATCAGGTTGCCCAGAGCCCCATCCAGCCTGGCCTTGAACTCTTCCAGGAATGGAGCAGCCACAACCTCCCTGGACAGCCTGTTCCACGGTTTCTCCACCCTTATGATTAAGAAGTTCTTCCTATCTAATCTAAATCTACCCTCTTTCAGTTTCAGTCCATTGTCCCCTGTCCTATCAACCAGAAAAAGCTGCCTCTTCACACCAAAGCTGAGGAGCAGCAGTTCGCTTGCTGAAATGGTCACTGGCACCTGCCTGCTTCACCTGCACCTCAGGGCTCAGCTCATCCCAGACTGGATTCAGCTGTACTTCACCTTCTCCCTACTCTGAGCATTGCTCTGGAGAGGTCACAGAGCACCCCACGGACCTGTAGGGTTCTGCACCACTGAACTTGCACACTGTGGCTGTGACAAACACACTGCCCTGGGACCACCCACCCTGGGCAACTTGTTCCAGTGCTCTGTCACCCTCACTGTGAAGAAGTTCCTTCTGATATTTATGTGGAACCTCCTATGATCCAGCTCACAGCCATTGCTCATTGTCCTATCACTAGAAGACATTGAGATAAGCCTGGCTCCATCCTTCACATATTTATAAACATTAATGAGGTCACCCCTAAGTCTCCTCTTCTCCAAGCTAAAGAGACCCAGCTGCCTCAGCCTTTCCTCATAAGGTATGTGTTCCACTTCCTTCACCATCCTTACTGCTCTGCATTGGAGTCTCTCCAGCAGCTCCGTGTCCTTTTGCAACTGAGATGCCCAGAAATGGACACAATACTCCAGATGTGATCTCACCAAGGCAGAGGGGAGAAGAAACTCTCTTGATCTGCTAACCACCCCCTCTGTGGAGGTGCTGTTGGCCCTCTTGGACACAAGGGCACATTGCTGGCTCATGGTCATCCTACTGCCCACCAGGGCCCCCAGGTCCCTTTTTCCTACACTGCTCTCCAACAGATCAGTCCCCAGCCTATACTGGTACCTGGGGTTGTTCTTGCCCAGATGCAAGACTCTACACTTGCTCATGTTATATTTCATTCAATTTCTCCCTGCCCAGCTCTCCAGCCTGTCCAGATCTCACTGAATGGCAGCACAGTCTGCAGGGGTGTCAGCGACACCACCCAGCTTTGTGTCATCAGCAAACTTGCTGACACTCCTCCCTAATCCCTCATCCAAGTCATTAATTAATAGATTGAAAAGTACTGGTCCCAGCACCAACCCTAGATACAGACCTCCAGCTCAACTCTGTCCCATTGAGCACCACTCTCTGGCTTCTATTCTGCAGCCAGTTCACAATCCCCCTCACTACCTGATTGTCCAGTCCATGCTGCCTCAGTTTGGCTGTGAAGATGCTGTGGGAGACTGTGTCAAATGCCTTACTCAAGTCAAGATAGATCACATCCACCACTCTATGGTTATGCCCTCATCAAAGGCTATCAGGTTGGTCAAGCATGACTTTCCCTTAGTGAAGCCATGCTGACTGTCCCTAACAACCCTCCTGTCCTTGATGTGCCTGGACACAGTGTCAAGGATAAAATGTTCCATCATCTTTCCTGGGATGGAGGTGAGGCTGACCAGTGTGTAGTTACCCAGGTCCTCCTCCTTACCCTTTGTGAAGATTGCAGTGACATTTGCTATCCTCCAGTCCCTAGTCACCTCTCCTGATCCCCGTGACTTAGAAAAGATGATGGAGAGTGGCTTAGCCATGACTTCTGCTGTCTCCCTTAGCATGTGCAGGTGCATCCTGTGAGGGCTGATGGATTTGTGTGCATCTAGTTTGCTCAACTTACCCCTAACCCAGTCCTCATCAACCAGGGCAAACTCCTCTCTTGTCTCTGCTTCCTCTGGGGCCTCAGCAGACCAGGGCTTTATATCAGGATCACAAGATCTATTGCTGCAGGCTGTTTGGGGTTTCCCTCCCATCAGTCAATAATTAAAAAACACTATTACATTGTTGTTCATTTATATAAACCCAAAAAAATCCCTAAAAGAAAAAAATTGATGTTTCAATCTAGAGGAGTGGACTGGAAGCAAACTCATTTCATTGCTCTAGATCCATTTATGATACTGTTTCAATCATAAACAGTACCAGCCTTGATATTCCAAGAGACGGGTTAGTGATTCAGGGTTGTAGGGTGGATGGTTGGACTTGATGATCTTGAAGGTCTTTTCCAGCCTTGATGGTTCTGTGATGCTGTGTTATCTATGACAAAGCTTTTAGCTTTTCATGTGTTAGCAGGTATGGTCAGGTTAATACAATTGTGTCTTTCTTCCTTTCAGTCATTAATTGTGCAACTCATGCTGAATCCTCATTTGAACACACAGATGGAGTGATGCCCTACCTTCTTACCTCAGCACCTAAGACACAAGTCTGCTGAGCCCCAGTACATTTTTGTTGGATGTAATGAAAGCCACATGTTCACAGCTTCTGATCAAAGTGGGTTTTTCAGTCCTGAGAGCATCTGAGAGTGACACAGGGAAGTCATGCTTGACCAGCCAGATAGCCTTTGATGAGGGCATTACCAGGTGGATAGATGATGGCAGAGAGGTGGATGTGATCTATCTTGACTTAAGTAAGGCTTTTGACACAGTCTCCAACAGCATCATCGCAGCCAAACTGAGGCAGTGTAGTCTGGATAATCAGGTGGTGAGGGGGATTGTGAACTGGCTGCAGAATAGAAGTCAGAGAGTAGTGGTCAATGGGACAGAGTCTAGTTGGAGGCCTGTATCTAGGGGAGTCTAGCGGAGTAGGACCAGCACTATTCAATCTGTCTCTTCCTGCCCGTTCCCAGCTGAATGCACCAACTGGCCTGTCAAGTTGGCTTGTAAAGATGAACCAGGCTGCTAAAAAGTACCCTGTAGAACAGGAGCAAAGGAGAGGAGGCCAGAAAAATGCTGCAGCAGTCAAAATGTGAGAGGAAAATGCTGAATGAATTTGTAAACTGGTCAAAGGAGCAGTGGGGAGCAGGAAGAGAAGGAGGAAGAGGGGAAGGAGAGGGAGAGTAGCATCTCCTGCGAGTGATACTCGCAGGATATGCACTTGGTGCCATGGTCTAGCCTTGAGCTCTGTGGTAACAGGTTGGATTTGATGATCTATGAGGTCTCTTCTGACCTTGGTAATACTGTGATACTGTGCTTTGTGTCAGTAGCAGGTACAGAAGCATTGAAGGGGAGTTCGTGGGTATTGGGAAGCTCTCGGTGTAGGATGTGCTGCGCCCCAGATGTACTGCTGATGCAGGCTGGGCTGCTGGCTGCTCACAATGGCAGGGACAGGCTGTACCACTTCTGGCAAACAGAGCAATCTGAATAGTGGGAAGAGAGGGGGAGGTTTTGTTGACTTTTTTGGAACAACAACCATACAAATCAGCTGAATAGTGTATTCAGTGGGCATTGTTCGAGCAGCACTTCTCCTGCTTTGCAGCGCATGTATTCATGCTGAGAGCTACCGTATCCTGTTAGCTATTCAGAAAGCACTTTCTTAGTATGCATCAATGGCAAATCTGCTCCTGCTCGAGTAGCTCTCTGTCAGGAGCAGTCTAGACTTCTTTCCCCTTCTGATTTTCTGATGAGAATGGCCCATGACTTTTAGACCAATTCTGCTCTCCTGCCTCAGATCTTCCAGAGTGATGTCCCTCAGCTCCAACTATTGCGACACAGTCTACAGGATGGCTCTCAGACCTCGTCCTGCTCACTGCATGCCAAGTGGTCAGAGCATGTGGCAGGGAGCAAACACCGAGTATTTTAGAGGTAGCATGTCTGGAGGATGTCTCTCTTCAGCCCAGGTTCACAGGGAGCCCCCAACACAATTATGGGGAGATGTGGATCCCCCTCACAAGAATTTGCCCAGCTTTCTGTTCAGCCAGTCCAGGATGATTCCACCTGAAGAGAAGTTGTTTCTGAGGGGATCTTGTAGCAACCCTCCAGTCCCTGAAAGAAGGCTGGGGAACTGTTCACAAGGGCAGAGAACAATAGGATAAGGGGTCATGGTTTGAAGCTGAAAAAGAGGAGATCGAGGCTGGAAAGGAGGAAAAAGTTCTTGAATCTGAGGGTGGTGGATCCCTGGAGCAGGCTGCCTAGAGAGATGGTAGAGGCCCCATCCCTGGAGCCATTCAAGGTCAGGCTGGCTGGGGCTCTGGGCAACCTGTTCTAGTTAGAGCTGTGTCTGCTTGTTGTAGGGGGGTTGGACTAGATGACCTTTGGAGGTCCCTTCCAACTCTACACATTCGATGATTCTAGGAGGATCTGTTACATGATCCTCCCTGGCACAGAAGTAAGGCTGATAGATCAATAGCTCCCAGGGTTCTCCTTTCTACCATTTTTAAAAATGTGTGTGATTTTTCTCTTATTCCAGTCACTAGAGACATCATCTATCAGGACTTTTCAGATATCATGGCTAGGATCTCAGAGATCTTTTCCAGCCTCAATAATTCTGTGAGTGGCTTGGGAACTGCATCAGCCGTCATGGGCATGATACTGCTTATTCTGTAGAGTTTTCTTGAGCATCTGTGAGGAAAATGTAGAAACAGCTGTAACCAAATAAAAAAGCAAAAAACCCCAAACCAACAGATGTTTTTAAAACTGTTTTGTAGCTTTAAGGTCTCTGCATTTGGTTGTTAAATAGCCTCCTTCTCTCCAACGTTCGTCTCCTCCCCCCTCCCACTGTTTCAGTATGATAAATACTGAACTGAATAAGAGCAACTATTTGTGAACTTATAGATGCAGGCGATAATGCCAGCAGCACCAAATGATAATTCCCTGTCCTGGTTTCACTGGGACAGAATCCTAGATCAGCTGTGGTCTACAGGCCATTACCAGTTTGGAGTCAGCCAGGCCAGCTGCTCTGAGCTGGCTCACACAGGCATCCCAGATCAGAAATGCCAGGCTTGGTACAAAGGGGGAAGTTTGCTGAACAGAGCTTGGGCTCCTGTTCTTCTTCCTGAAGACTGTTTTCCTCTTTGTTGTGACCACTCTACATTTGTTGAGCTGCGTGTAATTTTGTGCCCTTTATACAGTTATTGGTGTTAGTTTGACTATTTCTGGATTTTATTCCAACCCTCAGGTCTCCTCCCCTTTTGCCAGTTTGCCTTCTTGGCTGAGAGGCTTTGCTGCTTTACTTTACCCCTGCATCCAGGCTAAAAGCAGTCAGTGTCTTTACTGCTGTCTGCAGCTGTTTCTTTCCCCATCCCGGGAATGGTTGCAGTGGAGTGAGATGGTCTTGTGAGAGGTGAAGTGCTGCAGGTTCCCAGCTCCATCAGAGAGGTTCTCACCCAACATGGTTGCAGAGAGTGCTCAGCCACTTGCAAGGCAGCACCTTAGGCTGCAGCACTGGAAGCAGCAAACTGTTTGGGGTTCTGGGGGATTTTTTGCCCATTTGAATCTCCAGCTCGGTGAATCATTAATATGGTTTAGAATGGAAATGAAAATGCCACAAAAGAGCATCTCATTGCAGGATGTCTGTAAAGATACATAAAAGGATCTTTTCGTGGGTAATTATTCAAACCACTTCATATAACTGTCACCATTAAAAGGTCACTAGCTTTTACTACACAGGGATTGCTGAAGATGCAGGGTTGGTGCCATCTTCTAATACTAGTGGAAGTACTCTAGTGTCACTCATGGTCATCTGTGATACTGCCTGGCTTTATCTTCCCTTAGCTTGACTCATCTTTATGTTAGGGAGGATCAAGGTGACTGCTGCGACTGGCAGCATGCAACCTCGTACCAAAGAGCCGTTCTTCCCCTGATGAACCTTCCTTTGCAAGATGATAGATAGACCGTATCTCAGGCACGTCATCTTTATGCTGGTAATAATTGCAATTACAACCTACAATGTTCTTGCTATATTTCATTTCAGGTTTTAATTGCATACTATTATTCTCCTTCCAAATGGAGGTCCCAGTGCATATTTTAAACTGTGTGTAAATACACATTAAGAAGATGACAACCGTTACACAACCGTGCAAGCATTAGAGAGGCAGATTCACTCGAAGAGCTTGCTCTCAGCCCAAGTGCCTGCATGTACAAAGTTTCTGGGGGGAAAAATAAGACCTTTGGACATAGTGCACATAATGCGCTTCCTCAGACATTAGAACATCTTCCCTGTCAAACAGCGTTGAAATTGGTTAAATGGATTCCGCTTTTATTAGATGAGGTCTGACAGGCAGAAAGGAACTGCTGTATACCCCTTTCTGTGGGAAGGCCAGCTAAACCCCTTCTGTTCTCAAGGCTGATGATACCAGTGGTGTCACTCCCAGCACTGTGATGGGCGGCTCTATTTTAAGGCTGCAAAAACTGGTGGGGTGACGGATGCTGTCGGAGGCTGAATCCAGGGCATTTCTGAGCCCTTTCAGCATTTGAAGACCCTAAGGAAGCTCTGTATGGGTTCAGTGTGACCCAGCAAACACCTCATGTCGTCCGTACAGTCAGACATCGGTGCCTCCGGTGCACTGTTAGGTCAAGTGAGACTCACAAATGGCAAAAGAAAGGACCATTTATGTCCGCACTAAAGAGGGACTGAAGGTTTGGGAGTCCAGAGGAAGGTGTCAAAAATTGCTTCAAAGCCCTGTCTTGCCAGGAGTGAGAATTCAAGGGAAATGTAAGGGCCCACCTTAGAGAGCTGGTAGGAAGGGCAGAAGTGGCCCCCGAGGGTGGAAGATGATTGCACAAAGGCCAGACTCTTCTCAGTGGTGTCCAGTGATAGGACAAGGGGCAGTGGGTGCAAGCTGGAGCACAGGAGGTTCCACATAAACATAAGGAAAAACCTTTCCGCTGTGAGGCTGACAGAGCCCTGGCACAGGCTGCCCAGGGAGGGTGTGGAGTCTCCTGCTCTGGGGACATCCAAAACCAGCCTGGACTGTTTCTGTGTGACCTGATCTAGGTGATCCTGCTCTGGCAGGAGGGTAGGATTAGATGATCTTTTGAGATTTCTTTAATCCCTAACTGTGATTTCTCTTACGGAGAGCATTTTCCATACAGCTAGCTCTTCATTCAGAGACTTTCTTCTTGCACAGACCAGAGCAGGCTGTGTCTGCTGTTTGCAAGCCAGCCTGAGAAACCTCTTCTTCAGTGACCTCTCCTTATTCCTGCCCTCTGTTTATATTCTGTAGGGACATTATGTTTTCTAGTCCCATTAACTAGAGAGTAAAACACAGCAAGGTTCAGGCTAGCACTTTCACAGACAAGGTGCCCCATCCTAAGCATGGCACAGCCTGCGTTGTGCTCAGTCAATGTCTCCCAGGGCTTCATTTAGGAGCTGCCAGTGCTGAGGGCCCTTAATTAAGCGTCCAATTATTAATCCAAATATGTAATTGCAGACAGCTTTTGGTCTGTTATTCGAGCGCTTTTGCTCAAGTTTCAGTAGGATCAGAGCTGGAAGGTTTTGTACTGCAGCCCTTGTTTCAATGGAAATTGAGTGGAAATGAGAGCAATCTTCATCACCAGTTATTTCTTACTGGGACTCCTGTGGAATGGGTGCTTGATGTTGCTAATTTAATGGAATAGTGTCCTATCTCTGAGACTGGAGCTCATAAGAAGTGCCAGTGATGTGACTTCCAAGGAGTTGACATGGGCTGCATGTTTCATGTGCTGCTGGAGAGTGCAGCCAGGCTGGGTAGTCATCAGACCCCAGAAGATGTACATAGCTCCAGTTTACTGGGACCAGTACTACTCAATCTATTCATTAATGACTTGGATGAGGCATTAGGGTGCACTGTCAAAAAGTTTGGTGATGACACAAAGCTGGGTGTGTCGCCAACACCTTGCAGACTGTGCTGCCATTCAGCAAGACCTGGACAGGCTGGAGAGCTGGGCAGGGAGAAATTGAATGAAGTATAACTAGGGTAAGTACAGAGTCTTGCATCTGGGCAAGAACAACCCCAGGTACCAGTATAAGCTGGGGACTGACCTGTTGGAGAGCAGTGTAGGAGAAAGGGACCTTAGGTCCCGGTGGACAGCAGGATGACCATGAGCCAGCAATGTGCTCTTGTGGCCAAGAGGGCCAACAACATCCTGGGGTGTATCAGAAGGGAGGTTGTTAGCAGCTCAAGAGAGGTTCTTCTCCCGCTCTACTCTGCACTGGTGAGACAACATCTGGAGTATTGTGTCCAGTTCTGGGCTCCTCAGTTCAAGAGGGATGTGGAGCTGTTGGAGGGAGTCCAGCGTAGGGCAACGAGGATGATGAGGGATGTGAAGTGCTGCCCTTATGAGGAAAGGCTGAGGGAGCTGAGTCTCTTTAGCTTGGACATGAGGAGACTGAGGGTTGACCTCCTTAATGTCTATAAATATGAGAAGGGTGTTTGTCAGGAGGATGGAGCCAGACATAAAATGGTTTTGAACTTCCTGCAGTCATCTCCCTCTTGCAGTGATCACTGTGTTTTCCAGTCACCGTTAATGAAAGTACCAGCAAGGATAAATGTTGAGTTTAGAAAGGGCGTAGGGTAGTGTGGCCAGCAGGACCAGGATGGTGATTTCCCCCCTGTACTCAGCACTGGTATAGTCCCACCTCAAGTACTGGGTTCAGTTTTGTAGAGAGGTGGGCACTGGTCTCTTGTCACAAGTGACTGGTGACAGAACAAGAGGGAACAGCCTCAAGCTGCACCAGGGGAAGTTTAGACTGGATATTAGGAAAATAATTTTCACTGAAAGGATCATCAGGCCTTGGAACAGGCTGCCAGGGAAGGGGTTGATTTGCCATCCCTGGCTGTGTTTAAAAGCTGCATGGATGTGTTGTTAGGGAACATGGTTTAATGGTGGGGCTATTAGTAGACTTGGTAGAGTAGAATATACGATTTGACAAGATGATCTTGAAAGTCTTCCTCAACCTAAATGGTTCTATGATTCCTGCTTTGTGTTTTCTGACACACGAGTTTGGGATACTGCTCTTTCCTCTTTGATACAAAGGTGCTACCTAAATATAAACCTAAGGGTTAGTACATCGGGGAAGACAAGCCTGCAGACATACACCAAGCAGCAGTATTGCATCTAGCACCCTTTCTCACCACGCTGCTCCCAACCCCAGAGTCCATTTCACTTCAACCTTGGGCTCTGTCAGGCTTGTGAGGAATAAAAATTCCTTCATACAAAGCTTCCCTTATTGAGTGAAAAGATAAAGCACCAAGCTAAGCAGCTCTTTCATGAGGACAGGCTGAGAGAGTTGGAGTTCTTATGCCTGAAGAAGAGAAGACTCTGAGGGGATCTTGTAGCAACCTTCCAATCCATGAAAGGGGCTGTCAGAAGGCTGGAGAAGACTGTTCACAAGGACACGGAACAATAGGACAAGGGGTCATGGTTTGAAGCTGGAAAAGGGAAGATTGAGGCTGGACAGGAGGAAAACATTTTTGAATCTGAGGGTGGGGGATCCCTGGAACAGGCTGCCTAGAGAGGTGGTGGAGGCCCCATCCCTGGAGCTATTCATGGTCAGGCTGGATGGGCTCTGGGCAATCTGTTCTAGTTAGAGCTATCCCTGCTTGCTGTAGGGGTATTGGACTGGAAGACCTTTTGGAGGTCCCTTCCAATCCAGTACATCCCATGATTCTTTTAGCTGCCTCCTATTTGAAACTGAGAATGGGCAGCTAGATACCCTGGTTGTGATTACCCTCTGCAGAAGATTCCTTTTTATGATTTAATCTTATTTCCTTTTAGTAGTGTCTGCTGGTAGAAGATAGAAAACATGACACAACAGCAGATATGGTGACACTTCCTGACATGAACCAACCAAACACCAGCATTTTCTATTGCTGTCCCCATTTAAAACAACTGCAGTTTGCATTTTTACCTGAGGTTCACAACAGCGTTTCCAAGCTCCTGATTGTGATAACTGTTTACAGCTTTATCTGTTGATGCACTGTTCTAGACTGATGCCATGACCACTCCTGCGTGTGCTGTTGGCACTGAACAGTCATTAACTGTTACTGCTGGCAGCTGATTCTTTCACACAGTTGTGCAGAGATCTCTGTATTTAGCCCCAAAACAGCTTTACAGAGCAAAACTACATTTAGCTGCAAGAATTTCCAGTTGCTATTTTTGTTGACGTCAGTAGCTGGCCAGGCTGGACAGCCTGCAGGGTAATTGCAGAATTGGTGCTCTGCTCTGCAGAGATCCAGTGTCCTTGCTGTGGAGATGTGCTCCAGGGGCTGCCTTTGAATTGGGCTCTGTCTCATGCAGAGACTTCATTGTGCTCTCTGAGTGGCAATGAACTCCTTCTCCGAACTCATCCCTGAGTGAGGGATGGATTTTATACCCACCAAACCCAATCTCCATCCTGCCCGTTTTGTGAAATCCATTTGAGTTCCCCACCAAATTTGTATGAAAAACTAGAAGCCCTCAGCATGTTTGTGGCTCAGCAGGGGACACTACAACCTGAGTGTGTAGGCTACTAGTGATGAATAATTAACAGGCAGTTAGAACACCTTTCATCTCGATGAGTTTCATTTGTGCAGGAATCATTTCATTTTTCCTCAGATCACATCTGGAACAAACTAGAGCAGCAGCAGAAGAGGCTGTGCACTTTAAACGGTCCCAACGACAGCAACTGCTGCACACAGATGAGACAACAGAGCAAATGTAGTTAGGCAGGAAGTATTAGCAGGAGTAAAGCATCTAGTGATGAAGCACTGCACAGTGTCTTACACACGTCATGAACAGGACTGGCATTTGGGAAGACACGTAAGACTGCAGCACTGCCCTTGTTGAAAGGGCTGCTGCATCTTTTAATGGCCTCATGTAAGCAAGAGCTTATTTTAGTGTCCTGTTCAGAAGAAGGAACATGCCATCTGCAGAACTAGCAAGAAGGATCTGTGGCAAGCGGGTGTTCCTCGGGGATTTCCCACTCACGACGTTTTCTAGCCCTTCCCTAGCTTTTAAAAGTTCCAGGAATTATAATGCAGAGTGACACGAAGGTTTAAAAGCTACTGCCGGATGCATCTAGGAAACTGCCTGGTTCTGTCTGGGTGCTGTGGGGTTGCTGAATCAGGAAAAACACGTCTTCAGTGTCTGAGGAGGAAACCTGAGCAAGCAGAGTGGCCTTCCGGGAGCTCAGTGCTCTGAGCATGGGGTTAGCAGCCACAAAGGCTGCCCAAATCAGCGGGGTGTTACTTCTGCCTCCATGCGGCAGGGCAGGCGGGCTTCGACAGACAGGAGATGGCATTCGGTTGTGTTGTAGTTTGAAAATTGCTAGCGTTTGCAAACATACAGCAGTTCTGCTTTCATGAAGAGGAAAAGAAAAAGGAGTTGGTTTGTTTTGGAGGACCCCTCCCCCGCAGGGGACTTGTCCTGGGGGAAGGTGTTGCTGGTCCTGGACCTGCCCCGGATGTCCGTGTTGGGTTAGCCTATGAAAAAGCAGAGCGGGCGGTTTGTTTTGAGAAAAAGAAGGAAGAGAAAAAGAGAAGAAGAGGCAGGAAGTATGTAGCCCACTCGTGTGTGCTGCAGGCTCTCTTGGGCTGCGGCTTCTCAGCCGAGCGCCCCCCGCTCCCCCGCCCCGTCCGTTCTCGGGACGGTGGCGGGGAGGGGGGAAGGGCACGGGATGCGGCTCGGCCGCGGCTTTTCAGCGATTGCAGCCGCTACTGCGGGAAGAGCAGATGCCCCGTGTTCGCGTAGCCCCATGTCCTCGGCCGGACTGCCAGCTGTGATTCACCTCGGGCTCCAGTAGCGCCGATGTGCCGCGGTCTGGAGACGCACTTGTAAGCTCTCCCCGCCCCGGCGCTAGCTGTGAAGTTTGCCGCAGGTTCTCCAGTGGCTCCGCTGCTTTTGGAATGGAGGACGCGCCGGTTTGCACCGCTCCCCGTCCAGTAATGGACAGCCTTCGCGTCTGCCGCGGTTCTTCAGTGGTCGTGGGAAGACCCTGATTTGTGCCGCTGTGCCCCCTGCTCCGCGCAGCCCTTTTGCCTCGGGCCTGAACCTGACACCATGATCCGGGCGATCTGGGAAAAGCAAGACTGCGTGCAGCCACCTCCCACAGCGCAGCTTCAGCATTTTGGTAACGTTGTGGTATGCTGGGGTGCCCCCTCTTCCCCCCTGGAGCTGAGACAGGAGGAGAGAAGAGAGGAGAGGGCCTTGAGAATCCTCTCGGCCTACTGTGGAGTGTGGGCGTTGCCCTGTTGATCCAGCGATGAACGTGCCTCCATTTTGGATCCCCCACGTGACTGGGACTGAGCGATGGACCGCTGCCATTTTGGAGAGACTGGTCAACGGGAAGAGAAGCTGTGTGTCATTTCCTGCCGCTGAGGAAGACTGGGGGTGCTTTTAAGTTTTGGGGGAGGTCCCTTCGTGCATAGTTGGAAAGCCGAAGGATTTGAGACTCCTTAAATCTTGGATCGGGAGGACAGAGACAGGGGTTTTGTTGTTGGAATGTATGCCGCCCACACTGGGGTGCAATTGGGGCGTTAAGGGAGAGAGCGGTGGCTCGTCTCCGGTTTGCATGCTGTTGTTGTTGCCCAGATCTCTTAGGTCGGAAGGACAGAGACAGGGGCTTGTTGTTGAAATGCATGCCGCCCGCACCGGAGTGCAATTGGGGCGTTAAGGGAGAGGGTGGTGGAACTCATCTCTGGTTTGCATGCTGTTGGTGTTGCCCAGATCTCTGTCGTGACCCAAGGCCCAAACGATAGTGACTTCCCATGGTATTTTCCTCAGATAGTGTAATGGCATGTTTGACGCAGTTTCTAGGTTTGAGTGCACCAACTTGCTGGTTTTTATTTGTTTTATTTTTTTTTGTTTCCTTTTTTCTTTGTCTGTATACAGTTAGGTTAATAAACTTTTATCCAGTATCCTAAGCCATTCATTGTCTGGCAAATTTGTCCGAGATGTCATCGAGACCTTACTTGCTAAAATTGGTGGAGAATCCCAGACCCGCTACAGGTTGTCCTGTCAAGGCACAGCCTCTTTGGCCTGCTAGTCAAAGTTCATTTATAAGCTGCAGAAAGGAAGGAGCTTTTGGATTCATTTGCAACCGAGGCCAGCCCCAAATGCTGATAAATTAAGGAGTTACCTGAAGGAGAGCTCCCACCCTTAGGCACCACCCACACTGAGGGCTGGATCTCTCCATCCACTCAGGGTCCCAGGCTCTAACTCAAAGGTCTTGTGAGAAGCAGCTGAGGGAACTGGGATTGTTTGGTCTGGAGAAAAGGAGGCTGAGATGAGACCTTCTCGCTCTTCACAACTACCTGAAAGAAGGGTGTGGAGAGGTGGGGGTTGGTTTCTTGTCCCAAGTCACCAGTGACAGAACAAGAGGAAATGGCCTCAAGTTGTGCCAGAGGAGGTTTAGGCTGGACATCAGGAAAAATGTCTTCCCTGACAGACTGGTCAGGGCTTGGAACAGGCTGCCCAGGGAGGGGGTGGAGTCACCATCCCTGGAGGGTTTCAAAAACAAGTTAGATGTGGCCCTAGTGGGCAGCGTGAGGTTAGGTTGATGGTTGGACTGGATGATCTTGGAGATCTCTTCCAACCTTAATGATTCTGTGATTCAGTTAAAGGAGCCAAGGAGGCTCCTTACTCTGTGTATTTGCTATTGCATCCAGTTTTTGAAGGGACAGGCTGCTTAAGAAATTAATGGACATCAGTAGTAAAGGGAAGGGGGGAAAAAAAGGTGACGTTAAAAGTGAAGTCAGAGGTCAGAGATGTAGTCAGAAGCAAAGAAATCAAGTTCTGTCTGGGCTCTGAAAATACTTTTGGGAGGACCTTCCGGTACCTAAAGGGGGAAACAAGGCTGCGGAGGGGCTGTTTACAAAGGCCTGTAGTGATAGGACAAGGGGTGATGGCTTCACATTAGAGAAGGGCTGATTGAAATGGGATGTTTGGAAGAAGTTCTTTAGCAGGAGAGGGGCTGAACACTGGAATAGGTTGCCCAGAGAGGTGGTTGAGGCTCCATTCCTAGAGATCTTCAAGGTGAGGCTGGAAAAGGCTCTGGGCAACCTGATGTAGTTGAGGATGTCCCTGCTCACTGCAGGGTGGTTGGACTAGATTACTCTTGGAAGTCTCTTCCAACTCAAGAGATTCTATGATTTGGGTGGTGACTAGCCCATATCTGCCCTGATCAAACAGAATGGCTAGTAATGAGAATGTGTTGGAGACTACAGAGCATCTGAAGAACATGCTTCTGAAAAAGTTGAATTCAGGGTCTCCTGCCTATAGAAAAATCAATTCAGGGTGGATTTGCCATTCCAGTTTTGCTAACTGATCACAATGTTTAGAACTGAACATCTCACTGTAGAACAAGCACTTCTCTGATTTTTTTTTTATCTCAAGCACCTAGTGGAAAATGAACCTATTGTGAATGTTATGTTGCATCCTCCAGAGACACTTAAAAATCATCCAGAATTATGCGAGCTGTTTCGGTAATTAGTTTAGCTACGGGCTGTTTAAGAAACATGATTGCTTGTTTAAAATTCACAAGTTACAGAAATTATTGAGGTAAAAAAATCAAAAGAGTGACTTTGTATTTTAGTTTTCTTTCAATCTGTTGTTTTCCCAATGCTTTCATCTCTTTTACTAAGTTTTTGCTCTTTTGGGTATGATCTGTGTAAAAGACAAAAGCAAGATCCTGGTACGTTGGTTTGTTAGTTGAACATTCGTCCTGAGTGTGGAATGTTCTGGAAGTTTTGAATATTCTATGGGTCAGCATTGGGGTGGCCTCACCCCCAGCGTAGTGTGCAGGTTTGAGCTCCAGATATAAAGACATAAATATGTTAGGATGTGCCCAGGGGAGGGCAACAAAGATGCTGAAAGGACTGGAGGGCCTGGCTGAGGGCACTGGATTTTTTCATCTTAGAGAAAAGGAGGCGGAGGACTGACCTTATCCCTGTCTGAAACTTCCTCATGAGGGGTAGCAGAGAGGAAAGTGACAGGAGCCACCAACATGCAACTGCGGCCCAAAAGGACAGTTGCATCCTGGACTGCATCAGCAGAAGTGTGGCCAGCACATGGAGAGAGGGGATTCTGCCCCTCTGCTCTGCCCTGGAGTCCTGCATCCAGCTCTGGAGCCCCAGAAGGATATGGAGCTGTTGGAGCCTGTCTGCCCTTGGGACAGGATGAGAGAGTTGGGGTTGTTCAGGTTGGGGAGGAGAAGGCTTCTTGGGGGGACCTTGTAGTGATCTTCCAATCCCTGAAAGGCACCTGTAAGAAGGCTTGGGAAGGCTGTTCACAAGGGCAGGGAATGATTGGACGAGGGATCATGGTTTGAAGCTGGAAAAGAGCAGATTGAGGCTGGAAAGGAAGAAAAAGTTTTTGAATCTAGGGTGAAGGATCCCTGGAACAGACTGCCTAGAGAAATGGTGGTGGCCCCATCCCTGGAGCCATCCAGGGTCATGCTGGCTGGGGCTCTGGGCAATCTATTCTAGTTAGAGCTGCCCCTGGTTGTAGGGGTGTTGGACTGAATGACCTTTGGATGTCCCTTCCAACTAAGTGCATTATGTGATTCTATCATCTTTGCTTTTTGATGTCGTGTGATA
Source organism: Rhinopomastus cyanomelas (assembly GCA_013400115.1). Taxonomy (NCBI): domain Eukaryota; kingdom Metazoa; phylum Chordata; class Aves; order Bucerotiformes; family Rhinopomastidae; genus Rhinopomastus; species Rhinopomastus cyanomelas. Next base: position 94,078 of record VXBP01008550.1, read on the forward strand.
GGACACGAGGGTGCCCTTACTGACAGATGTTACATCCAGTTCCAGTAACCTGAAGTTACATCCTCTGGTCTTCATTAATGTCACAGATTCCTTCTTGGTTTGCTGACATGGAGCAGGATCATGAGAGCTTGAAAGACAAAAAGAAGTAAAGCTGACAGCACTAAAAACTGATGGACCTTTTTTTTCACCTGACTGAAGGGCTGGAGGAGCCTGACTGAGGCAGAATGGTGGTTCAGAAGAGAAGTTCACAGTGAATGATGTCTTTGCAGAGCTTGACTGACAATGGTGTGTTGAAAGGTGTTTGACATGTTCCTGTTTGATAGCAGTAATCACGTTGGTCAAGAGAAGACCCTAATATTTCTCACTGGCATTCAGCAGTCCCAAGAATTAAGGATTCCTTTCAAATTTGATAGTTCCCATATCTGTCTGTCAGATGCTGTCAAAGAATTAATTTCCTTTATGTGGTTTTGAGTCTGTCTTTGCCTGGAGAAAGCACTTTGAACTCACTTTATTTCACCTGTAAAGATGACGGGTCTTTGCTGTAGGAAGCGTGTGTCTGAGAACTACATTATCTCTTAAACCACTTTGCCCAGTGCTCATCTCAGAGACAGGGCAAAACCTCAGAGAGGGGCTCTGACAAGAGTTGAGACTGTCCTTTGTGATGTTTGCCCATGGACTGAGGAGGGGGAAGAGCTGTGTACATATAGGGAGGGAATATGCAAAAATCATTTTGTACTTAATATCTGTTTCTCAAAACACGCAGCGCCTGTCCATTTTACATCCTACAGTCCACTCTGCTTCTCGGGGCTGGGCAGTCTGCTCTGGTGTCATCAGAAATACTCTTTTATTCGTCCCAGCCTGTGACAGTGGTGACTAGGTGGATTGCTCCTAACCTCCCAGCTCATTTTTTTATTCTTCATCAGATCGGCAGGATCGGCCCCGTCCGTGTAGCCCAGCGTCACCTCTCTGCTCAAAGCAGTGTCCTGCTGCTGCTGTCTACACCGTGACTTCACACTAGCTGTGTCAAATCTATTTCTACGGTGCATTGTCACCAGTGCAAATTGGTCTTGTTCCTCCATTTTCAAGCTGAAAAGAGAGAGGAACAGATAAGCCCCAGTTTAATTTGTTCTGGCAATTATTGGAAGTCTCCCACAGAGAGAGGAGCCCTTGCCTGTTGGTGTGGAATGACACGCGGCCACGCTGGCCCAGACAAAGAGGAACGCCGCTTTGCTGCGAGTCTATTCAGGCATGCACAGACACATTGGATGAGGTACCAGCCCATTCGCATCAAAAATGGGGAAAAGAGAGACAAGGACCTAAAAGAAGAGAATAAAAACTATCAAGGGAGAGCTGGCACTGAGGGCTTGACAACAACCTGGTGAAGAGAGGGGGAGGAAACTCCTTTGGCTGCCTAGACCAGCAGATAACTGCGCTGTTGCTGTCTGTGTTACAGAAGGATCAGGGTAATTCTGTTATTGCAGAGAATGGTTCCTCTGAGGTTGATTTGGAAATGCAAATTGAAGATAAGTGTGTTTTGGAGCTGGGGAATGAGCTAAGCTTCTCTCTTTTCCCTCTACCTTTACCTCCATTTCTGCAAATCAGGATTCAGCATTAATTCAACCCAAATTAAACTGTTAGGATTAAACACCTCTGAGAAGCATTTTAAAATATAATTTCCTGCAAAAGGAGTGTGTAAGTTTATTAAAAAAACCCCAAAGTGCTAGTCAAAAGGTGAAAGAAATATATTACCTGATTATCGGGGGAAGAAAGAGGTTATTTAAGAAATAGCTGAAATGGCAGTTCTTTTTAAATTGTCATGTGGACGCTTTTAAAATGCAATGACAATGGCAGCTATTCTTTAAGGCTTTTTCCTTACACTGTGCTCCTGAGCTGAGGAAAATGTGTTTGTAGAGCAAATCACTTTAAATTCCAGGTAGATGGTTTTTTTCATCCCTGGCTCTGGATTAATTTTCTCATTTCATCCCTTTAATAATACTCCATAGCAATTCTTATGGCCACCTAACCTGCCTATGCTGAAAACAGCTGACAGCAATAAATGTCAAAGTTTGGGCACAGACATCCCAGGAATGGTTTCTCATTACGGTGATAACATGCTGCACAAGAAGAGACGAAATGTAAACTCCAAAAACAAGACCACCCCCTGCCCTGCTTAGAGAGAAGCTGCCTGGCCCGATGCGAAGCTCACTGCAAGGATTGGAAGTGGCTTTGCTGGCTTTGGAGCTGATGCCTTGTTTATAGGGATTATAACCTCTGCTGTTGTCATCTGCCACAAAAATGTAATCATGTGCAAAGCTAACGAAAATCAGCTCCTTTTTGCTCATGGCAGTTTCTGTGCGGAATGAGAACAGCTATTTGGACTGAGCAGGTCTCTGGTTGGGCAAGTTCTAAAACTAAGTTTAAAAACAAAACCTGTGCTGCCAGATAGCTAGAAAATTGCCTGTGTGATTCCAGGGAAATTAATTCTTATTGCAATTAGTGGCCATTGTGTTTGAGCATTCATAGCCTGGGGCAAACATAATAAACCGGTTGCTAACTTGGTAGTGACAGATTTCTCAGGGGTTATTGCTTAATTAACAATAGTTTGAAAGGGTGGTTTAGCTGAGATCATTTGTATGGCCTATCTAAAAAATACCACATCAAAAGAACACGGAGCCTCCTAATGGTCCTCTTGGTCCTTTGATTTCGCGTGTGAATGTCGGTCTGCCCACAGAAAGTCCGAGCTGTGTGTCCAAGCAACTTTTTTTGTGGGTCTATGCAACGGTAGCTGCTTCCCCCGGGATATTTGTGCATTGTTCTCTCATCAGACGGTGTCTTCTGAGTCTGTGCAGATGATGATTTTAATGAGAAACGCTAACTTGATCTGGAAAGTCCCTCCCACGCCCACTCTTCCACCCCTCTGGGCACCAGAATGGGGCAACTGTTTCCCCAACACATACATTATTCATTCCCAGCCACCTCAACATGAAGTGTTTGCTATTGTTCCCACCATCCGCCCATGTAGCTTCTGTTCTCTCGGAATCCTTCCCAGTGAAAGGCGTCTGTGTACCTCACCTCATGGATTACTGGTCCCTTTCTCATACTGGTGTGTCAGTTGAGAGAAGCTAGGTCATTGGACAAAGAGGGTTCTCACTGCGTTGGGATGATTCCCAAAGCTTCCTGAAAGTTGCTGCATCCTATCACACAGATAGTACTTCTTGGTTAGAGCAAGTTAAGTTAGCAGGAGGACAGAGCTGCTGAAGCAGTTGCACACCCTGCCCAGAAGTGCCCAAAGGAAGGGCAGCACGGAGCTGTGTGAAGCTGTGCTGCTGTAGCAAGTGACAGGAGGGCAGACAGTTGCAAGAGAAGTTAAAGGTACGTTGGAACACCGCTGTTTATTTTTCTTGGTGGCATAAAGTCTGTTTTCTCTGTTACTTCTTGCTCAAAACCGGAGCAAATTCGGGAAGTGATGGAATTTTGGTGTTAGCAATGAATGTGTTCTCGAAGATGTGGACAAGCTGCCTGAACCAGTGCTCCAGAAATACTGGGCAGCTGTTTGCCGCAGTCGCTGGTGCCTGTATAAAAGGCTCAGGAATAATTCCGTTGTTTGCTGTTCAAGGAGGCTGCAAGTCAAACTCAGCCGTTACTTACGAGTGACAGGGATGTGGATGTGTTACTCTCAAACACATTGTAAAACTCTTCTGATTGCAGAACAGGCATTATGCACGTACCTTCCTGTTTGTGCTTTCAGAAAAGTCATGTTCAAAGAGCTAATCTGTGTGTCTTGACTGCCTAGTTGGGAGCTCGTGTTTGGAAGCAGATTAGAATGGCACTTGTGCTTCTACAGCGGATCAAGATTGATTACAGCGACACCGAGCTTCACTTTTATTTCAGTCGAATGTTGAAGTTTCTGTGGCGCACACAACATCAAAGGTGTCCTTCTAAATAAAGATCTTTACAGCGCTCTATCTCAGGGCAGATCTTATTACGCACAGTCTAATCAGATTGATAGGGTACTGCACCAGAAGCTGCACTCAGTTTGCAGTGTGCCTCGTGGGGAGGCGGGAGGGGGGTTTACACCAATATATGTGTTGCTTTGAAAAGGAAGAGAAGTTGCAGTGAATGAAGCTCATGCTCATTAGGTAGACATCGCTGGACAGATATTCACGGCCTTAACAGAATTAATGTTAAACCAGAAATCTAAGGTTTTATTGTCCTTGACTTTTTTTCCCAATTCACTGTTTGTGTGGGAAACAAACAAAGTGGGGAAACCATTGGGCAAGAGGAGAACTTTCACCCGGCTTTGTTCAGCAGTGCTTGAGGCTATTTGTGTACACAACCTAAATAGCCCAGTGCTCAGCATCTCTGCATCGCTCCAGCAGCCTGCAATGCTCTCCCCATGCGAGTTGTGCAAGATACCGCTTCCTGATTTAAATTCTCCTGGAAATGTAGTACATAAGTACATAAGTTTGTTTTTACTTTGGGGGTTCAACA
>VXBP01008551.1:0-16851 GCA_013400115.1 Rhinopomastus cyanomelas
ATCTTTGTGGCTCTGTGCTGGACTCTTCTCAAGCAGTCTCCTTTTCTCCAAGCAATTTTAAAATCCACACACAAAAACAAGCTAAGTAGAAGTTCTGTCTGCAAGCAAGGTCATAGAGACAGCAACTGTGCAGCTAATAAGTAAATTATCTGAACACAACTCGTAGCAGGTACAGAAGTGATTAACTCTCACCAAAGTTTGCCAAATTCACTGCATGTCACAGCCCTCTCATGCTGCACCCAGTCAGCAGCACTCGAAAAAGGGGCTTTATTATACATCTACTAGGGTAGACAGCTTCAAACACCTTGTCCTGAGGGAAAGAACAGACTCCATCACCCAAAAGTGCCCATTTTCATTAAGAAAATCACCTGTACACCAACTTCTGAATTCAAATGGTAATGTGCAGTGTTCTTCCCTGACCCAGCAGGCACACACACAATCAAGTATGACCTTAAATAAGCAAAGACCTTACACAAACAGTTTGTTTAAAGGTGTTCAATGCCATCTCAAATTGTGTGAGCAGCTTGCAAAGACCTTCAACGTGTTTGCTTTCAGAAGAAGGTTTCAGCATGCAGGGGCTTTGTTGGGTTTTTTTTTTACAACACTACTGCTATTTCCGCTCCTCTACTCTACCGAGCAGCAATCTTGTGGTAAAGGCATTCAGTGAAGAGAAAACAGAGCGTGGAATGCACAGGCAGCCAAGCCTTCTGCACCGAAACCACAGGAAAACACTCGTTTCTCTCATTTTTACAGATTAGAAACAGGTTCTTCAACTCCACCATACTTAGGATAATGGACTATTCAGTGTTATTCAGACTTTCAGCAATCATAGCTGGAGTCTCTGGACAAGCAGCTCAGTATGAGAAGCAGGAACTCTTCAGAACACCTTATCTTCCTGCTGGTCAGCTGGTAGTAGCCAAGTGTGAACACATCTGAGCACAGCAGTACCACCACACACCTCTGCTAGCACAGTTCACAGCAAAGCAACCGATGCTTAGACAGCCAGGGTAGGTTCTACCAACTGAGAGCAAGCAGTTTCTCTTTTGAAAGTTCTTCCAGTAATAAAAAGTGCTTCAATTGAAAGCTTAAATCTTCCAGACTCATTTCCCTTCACAACGACCAAAACTCAGACCTGCTTAGATAGGCTGTACGTGTGGCAAACTTGTTGAGCAGAATCAACACCGCGCTAACACGTTGGGGTTTTTGGTCTGGGGTTGTTCTAGAAAGAAAGCAGTTACAATAAAGTCCTCTTCAAACATGTTCTGGCACTCACAGCCTACGTACTTCTGGTTTAGGAAGTGATTGTCAGTTCCTGAAGATAAGATATCAAAACACATCTAGGGGAATCTTCTCATTAATTGCTGCGGTAGTAGAACTAACACATAGGGTTTGCACAGGAGAACTGGGCAGTACAAGTCCTTTCACTGCATTTAATGTATTTTCTAGACTTAGGAGAGATCAGAGGCGTCTAAATCCACTCAAGGAAGAAGTTATAGGGATTTGGCAAATACATAGTCAAATAGACAATCACTGCAGCATCTCGTAACTCCTAGCACTGAGGAAAATCTGAGAGACCTTTAAGTCTCTCAGGCTACTCAGCTGACATGGAAGTACTCACGTACCAGGCAGCTCAAGCACACACAGCGCAGGAAGATCTTAACCTAAGCTGTTCAGCTGTTAGAAAACTGCCTCAATTATGTAGTCTGAAGCAAGCGACTGCAGCCTAAATTATTTATCTTCTGCAATCACCCTGAACAAATCCTTCCAGATCACCACCTTCCCTCACACCAGGGAGGCAGCCAGATCACATCAGGAGATGCAGGGCTTTTGTTTATTTTCTTCAGAATATTTGTAAGCTGCAGAAAAGACAAGAAGCAAAATTTCAAGGTGCGGTTTTTGCTCTTAAACTCAAAAAATCCAAACCTCTTAAACCTTGAGCAAAATCCCTAACTCAGTGGGACTTTAAAACCTCAGGTCACAGTTCCACTGAAGGACTAGTCAGCACAGACCAGGTTATTTTCAAAGTGAGCTATCATCTGTTTCCTTTTTTGGGAGAAGGCTTGTGGTGTGTCAGCCGAAACATTCAAGTCCTCCCACAAAACAAGTCAAAGCAGCTATGGAGGAGGGGAAGCCACTATTAAAAATGTGTGGAATGTAACCTACTTGGAAAAGGCAGATAATATTGGGACAGGGAAGTCTACTACTTCAGATCTGAGGCTCTGTTCCCACACAGTCCCAAACTAAACACTGGGAAGCTTCAGATGTCAATATTGACAAATTTCATGAACCTTTGTATCGTATACTTGACTAAAAACTAGTTGCACAGGCAAAACAACTACCAAATCCTTCAGTTACCCCAATACCCACTATAACCACTCTAGTATGGTCAAAAGCTTCCAGGCAGCAAAAGGACGAAGTGACTTGAACTAATTGAAAGCCTGAGCTTTGAAGTGTCTTTCCTGAAATACAAAGAAATTGAGACACGTGCATGAAAACATTTGAGGGTACTTTCCAGTGAGATGGAAATGAAGCAGGAACTCCCAAGGAGACTGAATGTTTTTTGTAGTTTGTAGATTTAGGTCACAGAGGCAGGGATTCAGAATTTTTTCAGGTTTGAAGAACCCTGGTTAAAACAATTAAAACACATCTCCTTGTACAGAGTGATGCTCTCTGCACTAGAACCCGAGGGGATGAAGAAACTAACTCCCAGGCAGGTAGTAAATGAACCATCAGCCTTAGTGGTCACAGAGATGTACCCACTGTAGCTAAGAGCAGTCAGGAGACCACAACAGCTTGAAGCCTCAGAGGTGCCTTGACATTTCCAGCTGCACACGAAAGAACTCAAACCTCATGCTCTGTTAGGTGGTCTGACATGGTCTAAAGTCTGAGAGAATCTGAACACTCTCAGATGAGAGCAACAGTCACTCAGTGACATACACAGGAGGGAGGCATTTTGCAGCTCCTCTTGTGTTTGCTTTACAGGGTAAGAGCAACCACTCTTCAGTCTCATTCTCCATCTTGAGCAAAGGTGGCACAGGTCAGCTTCCCTCTGCTGCACATGCTTCATGCAGCTGTACACATCTTCAGTGGTTAACCCGCTGCAGAAGTTGCTGCCTGTCCCCTCCCTCCCCCTCTCACTCTGCCTGCACACGTCTCAGCACAATGGTGCTGGTCCATGTTAGTCTCAGAGAGCTTTACCTGGGGGTTTGTGATCCTTTTCACAGCATCACCCCCTACAGCTGATGTAATGGAGCAAGTCAGAAACTGCTAGAAGCAGAAACATCATAAATTACCCTTAGTGCTGGAGACCCATTTAATGCTAAAATCACGCTCAGGACTTGCAGTGAGCAGCCCAAATCCCTTCTGATGATTTCTTGCTCATTCCGGAGGGCCTCTAGATGACTAATCCTCCCATAATCCAGGTATACATACAGTTTAAACGTTTAGTTATTGCAGCAATCAAACAAGATGAGAGGCTTAAGGTGCTATACTTTGGCAGTTGGTAGTTATCAGCTGTACAACACAAAATCATATTGCACCAAGAGCTAGAGAAGAAGTAAAACCACACTGAAGACAGTACAGCAGCCTAGCATAGCTTGCCCCCTAGTTTATGGCAAGAGATTTCTGGACTTGAGAGAGCTAGAAGTGGAAGACGCTCACACCCCTTAGTGTGAGCTAGTAGAGGAAAACAGGTGATTCTGCTGTGGCAGGGGGATTAGACTAGATTATCTTTCCAGGTCCCCTCCAATCCCTAATGATCTGCAATTCTGTGACTTCAGAGAACTGTTTTCTTTAGTGAAGCTGGCAACACAGACACAAGTGTATTATCAGCAACTACTTTTTACAGAAGATTATAAAGGACCTCCACAAGGAGAGATGAACACAGAAACACTAATAGGAACGCACAAGCAGTACACACTGTTGCAATCCCACACAACTTTCTCACACAGAGCAAGTCTAACAACTGAAGAAACAGCAGACCACTTTTCTACTCAAGAGTTTTGGTACAGATGTCTCATCATCATTCTGGTACTTTTATGGTCCAGATTTGTTTGCAGGTTTATAGATTTCCATCTGCTTATCCAACGAACGCTGAAGATGCTCCACAACATGAGCTGATGAGCAAGGTGTTGTCACCAACACCTCAAAAAGACAACTGCAGCGATTTTACAACTTCTTAACAAACCAACCTAGTGATTCAACACATCTCTACATAGCTAGAGAATGCTCAGAATAGGATCAGAAAAATCATTTGTTTGGAAGCTCATGTGTATTTTCTGGCTTAGAAGACTTGAGCCACGTGACACATGATAGTTACGAATGTGTGGACCTAATTAACACTTCTTATAGGTCTTCTGCATAAAGATCTTCGCAGAGAACTTTGGTTCTTAGAGTCACCTGGTTTTTTGCTTGAAGTGCAGCATTTTTACATGTTGGTGCTAGCATCCAGTTAATTATTAATGCTCACTGGTCCCAGCAGCCAGTGCCCTTCTGCGTACATTCCTGCTGTCTGAGCTCACTCCCATCTAGACTCACCAGAAAGTACCGTTTACTTTCTGGACACGGCCAAGGAGCTGGTTAAACGAGCACCACTGCCAGATGAACTTGTTTAGAGAGCCGCAGAGAGAACCAGGCAGGGTAACTGATCCTGGGGAAAAAAAATTCCCTTGTTATTTTTAACTCTGATCCCTTGTGGAGTTTCAGTGAACTGGATGGAGTAAACAGCTATAGCGGTAAATTGCTGTGGCAGTGTGAGGTCCTTCTCAGTACTAACCCTTACTGGTAGTACCAGCTACCAGTAAGGTACTTCAATTACAGCAAAGCCCTGTTTCTTCAGGCTTGAACAGCAAAAGCCATTTCCCTAGCCTCCTGCCTCCCTCCTGGCTGTGCCTTCCAAAAAGCAAGTAAACAATCAACTTGCCCTCACTTCAAGGTCTTTCAGGTTCTTCAGCTGCACCAGCACGCGGTCCAACCTTTGACAGCTTCAGCACAGCATTTGTCTCGCATCATGGTTTTGGGGAGCTCCACACAAGCCTCTTCCAGAGGGGCCCTTCTTTTCAGTCCTGGTGAACTTCTGCACGAGCATGTTTGTAAGTTACCAGAGTTCACCAGAGAACTTAATCATCCAACGGGATGTCCATCTGTGAGGAGAGCTTATGGCCACTCCCCATTACAGTTCTTCTCATTAACCCCCAGCCAGCTCAGGCTGGAGGATCTTCACATACTTAAGAACAAATCTTCACATACTTAAAGCTCAAATCCCACAGCCTTTCCCTTTCCAGTGGCATATAAGAACCCCTGACCTCACCGTAACTAAGGGCAGCCTTTACACATAATGCTGGATTAGTCACAAGATCAAACACTTCAAAGAGGAATATGCGACGTTCTCTACCTTAACCACGAAGAGCCTGTGCACTGCATTCCTGCCAACCCTTTTAGCAGCAGCCTAGTGCAAGTGCCTACACAGAGGCCACATCAAGCTCTCAGAAGGTCCATCTAGAAGCAGCACTGTGTATCACACAGTTTATGCACTGGGATGGGACTAGCTGAAGTGCGTTGTTGGAGGAGAATGAGCAAGAAGAGACAAAGCAAACAGATTCAGTAAACATCCTTCCTGTCTGCTCTCTACTTCAAGTTATTAAGAGGGGAAAGATATTTTTGCTCATAGTCACAGGGTGTCTCTGAGGAAAGAGTGACAGAGTTCAAGACAAACAGTCCTGCTCACTGCTCAGATAGAAGTATTTCACCTGGCATCCAGTTTCAGCCTAAATGTGTAGTCAAAGGTTATCCATCAGCATCTCAAAATAAAACTGCAGCATCTCTGTAAGGTTAACCCTTTGCCAAGCAAACCCTGTCTGATGGTGTTACGTACAACTAAGCTTTTTGATCTGGATCTCATTCACCCAACCCCTTTCAGTAAAAGCTTGGATTACAGCAGATCCAAGCTGGAAAATACAATAGCAATCACAGGTGGGTTTGGTTTTAATGCTGGTTTTAGATGCTTCTTGAAAGAAAACATTTAGGATAAGTGCTGCTTTTACCTGAGTGCTATTTTCCTTTAACAGGACTTATGGCCACAACTGAAGACAAGGCCATGAACAGCCTGTGTTCTACCAAACTGATGCAGTTAAGTCATCTGAGTCACAGGACCCAATGGAGGAGTTTGCAGATCACAGAATCACTAAGGTTGGAAAGGACCTCCAAGATCATCAAGTCCAACCTTCAACCCAACACCTCCATGACCACTAGACCATGTCCCAAATTTGTACCAATCCAGACCTGAAGAGTAACTCATTTAGGAAGCTCTGCCAAAAGCCCAGCTTCTTACCAGCTGGCCTGAAGACTGCTGCAGTCCACCTCAGGAAGCTGGTATTTATCTTCAGGCTCCTCAAGGGGAGCTCAGTCACAGACCTTTCAGTGCCAGTAAATGCAGACAGGTTGCATAAGGTGTACAAACATGAGCCATTCTGGTCATTCAGAATCCTCTGAATATAAAGGGCTCTACTTATAAGAGCCACCCTCTACCACAACTACTGAATACTGGAATTCAGAGCTACAGCCAAAACCAGAGGCAGGACCCTCTCCCTCCAGCATGGGAAGGAGCAACAGGGCTATGGGCCAGCGGCTGCCTATTCATCCCCAAGAGTGCAAAGGGCACGCCGGTTCGCAATCCAGGGAGCTGTGCCAGAACTCCCTGTGCAAGTGGCAGTAGAAGACGACCTGATAACCAAAAGGTACGTCAATATTTACTTGCTATATAAGCAACTGCTGCGAGGGGTTAACACATGGAAAGGTGCTTTCAGACTGCCGCACCACTTCAGTTATCCCAAAGGAATTTCACTCTGGGAAAGGCTCATAAATGTCTCAAAACTAGAATGATCAGTATCTTGAAATGTAAGCAACACTCCAAATTTAAGCCAGTTTTAGTGTCCAGCTCTGTTCTACCCCATACATACACTAGGGCACAGTGTCCCTGCTGGCACTATGCAAGCAATACTGAACACTAACATGCAAACCCCTTGCAAGTGAAGCCTGGAGCCACCTACTAGATTTCCTAGGCTGTAGATCTACAATTAACCTGAGCGAGACAAATCATCTGCTTGGTAGCAGCACTCCAGGAAGCAAAGGATCCAAGCAGCTCAAGTTTCACAAGAGGGGCAACAAGCAGCCCTTATTATTCCAGGTGACTGCATCACAAGTGCTTTGTTTGGACTGGGATTTTTATTTCCCACCTTTAACCTCAGCAGATGTCAACAACCGGTCGCTCGCCCTCCCCTAGTCCCTATTTTTGGTCACCTTGCGTTACACCGCGCCACTTCACCGTGAGGAGGCCCCACACTTTATCAAAATGTAAGCATACCAGCCCGAGCGCAGCCCCGCGTGAATCTGCGGCCTGGAATTCATGGCATTTCATCCCTTTGATTTTCTGATGCGTTTACTTGAAGAGGTTCTTTTTGATGGCCGGCAACGGTCCGTCAGAAATCCCTAGGAGCTACAGAAGGATCTGCACATCCCCCAAGTCCAGCACCGCAGAACCAGCACACTAAGCCACGGGGGTCTGTCAAGCATCCAGCACGCCGGCTCCAACACCAGCTGCGTTTTCAGTTGTTGCTTTTCAATCTGCTTCACTACTCTATTTTAGAGCTTTGCCATAAAATTCAGAACAAGCTATTTCCTTGCCCAACGACTATATCAAAGATAAAAGGTACTTCAAGATAACCCACCTCCAACTTTAGTGCTGGTTAATGAGGAATAACTGGCTTGTGAAAGTAGCGGCTTGGAAAAGGAAAGGGAAAAGGAAAGTCTGAGCAGCTGCTCATCACCCATCTGCAAGCCGTATGTGTTTGTTTTCAGATCAGTGTCTGATATTAACATTAAAGAGTCAAATGTACATCCAAGTCGTTGTACTCACTCGTTAGCGGAGCTGTAAGCTCAGCTCCAATCAGAACTTGTTACTGACAGTTTTGCAGGAAAAACATTTGCCATATTTGGCAGTAAATACAGAATGCAGTCAGTAAAAAACCCAAACAAACCCCCAAACACTGAACCTCTATCTATGCTACGTATTACATTAAGTGCTTCAGCAGTTTCAAACATGTCCATGTATTACCATAGCTAGCATTAAGCTAATTAACAAACTACAACTCGGGCACTGTGAATTATATCCAGTCAGTATCATCACTGAATCTCTTGGCTGGCAGAGACCTTTAAGACCACCAAGTCCAGCCTTCGACCCAGCACTGCCAGGTCACCACCAAACCACATCCATAAGCAGCAGACCCACAGAGATTGTAGTGACGTTTATTAACAACGTGTTCCTGAAAGCCACCAGACCTTCTCAGTATGTGAAAATACACTCATCACTGTCACAAGGCAAAAGCCATAGTTTTGTGAAAAATCTGACAAATCTTTTTAACGATTCTGATCAAAAGCATTCCTCCTCTCTTTTGCAGAGCAGATTTGAAAGGACCCATCAGTGGCTCTCCTGCTGTACACTGCTAAAACTAGCTATACATTGTTCAGTTTAACACCAAAAAAAAGCATGAAGTAAATGGCAACTGTGGGATAAAAAAAACATGGAGGGTGATTAGGTTATTTGCCAGGCAAAAATCTCCCTTTGAGCAAGGAAACCTGAATATCACAAAGGGCTGAGTTAGAAGGGAATGTGGGGTATTTTGTGACAGACCTCTGCATGACAGCTGGAGAAAAGCTATTGTGGCAACAGCTGTGTGCTGTGCACAGCTCAGCTCCCAAATACCTCCTCCTGCTAAGAGCCTGGTTAACTGGCTGCGATGCATTTCTGAAGTTTTCTGCCCCTTTGGGATGCGAGCAAGATAGATGATTTGTGTGTGCTTTAAATAAAAGAAGGAATGCTTCCTTCCATCACTTACGGATGCAGAACACACCAGGCTGTAATGCTGAACTATCACCCGCTGCCGTTCTCCCAAAGTTTGTAGCTGCGATAGATCCCACTGACTCTCCTCTACAATGAAAACGTCTTCACTTCCTGCCTGAACAGTGCACACACTCAGCAGCAAGTTCATATATCATATCCTGATTTAAAGGAAATGATTTGATATTTCCAGGATGAAATCCTGGCCCACCAACAGCAATAGTGGGCTGTGTTTATGTCCCCAGAGGAAGGATTTTGAGGAACACTCCAGTCATCTAGCCTGTGAGAACTTTGATCTGCTCATCCGTGCGCTGCAGTTTCTCCACGTTGTTAGATGAACTTCTGACAAGTGAACCTGAGATCACAAGCACTTATACACAAGTGACCTGTTACACCTCACGTACTGTTCCCACTGTGCTGGACTAATTGGCACAGCAATGCTGAACCCAGTAGGTGAAAGAGCTTTCATTGTATGCCAGGGGTTTGTCACTCAGCCTCCTTACAAAAACACTGCTGTTTCACCTCCAACTGAGGCGCAACGATCTTCAGGAACCGATACTCACACCCAGGAGAGCGCACATGGTCACCACCTCGAGAAGAGGCCAACCTCAGGCGCTACCGCTCTTCCAACAATGAATGTTTTCTGCTTCCCACCAACACCTAAACAAGGCTGGCAAGGGCGTGCTGCACACAAATCCCAGAGAGCTGGCAAAAGAAAGTAGATGAACTGGTTCTTCTTACCTCCCCAGTTCCTGAAAGGAAGAGTTTTCCCATTTTCACACAAGAATCCCTCTTTGTATTTCAGACCTACAATGTAAACCTCAGCGCACGTGCTTTCCCAGGACATCCAAGCACCACAATAGCCTTGTTTACTCTGAAATGATCAGCAGTACTGAAGCAAAAGCAAGATAACTTGCACCCCAGTACAGACTGCCTGCAAATTAAATAGAGGATTACAGGAAAGCAACACCAACTGTGGGAATATTTGCTAATATCAATAAGAAGAAACTTCCCTGTTTAAGCTTCAAATCCAAGCTGGTGACAGCCATATTTACACACAAGCAATAAAGAGGCAAATGAGAATTTAAACCCCTCATTGTCATCCAGGTTTGTCATGTGGCAAGACCTAGTACTGATCCACCTTTTAGTGAAGACAACTAAAAGTTTGTCCCTTAACCCTAAGAAATTCTAACAACGAGGCACATGACTTGCTTGTAATCAATTTCAAAACAATTTGGAGCCGTTTCTGTGCAGTCTTAAGAGCCAAACACTCTATTTGGGAATACGCTCGCCATACAGAAAGTACATAAGTGGTTGCACAGCATCTCACCTGCTCAATAACACGGTAGCTGGAAGGGCTCAGGGGAGGGCTGTGGTCTATAAATAATACACCACGCCTCATCCTTTATTGTCTATAACCATGAAGTGAGAATGGAAACAATACAAAACTCTAAGGTACCTGAGGTTCTGCTCAGAAGGTCTTTATTCCCCAGCTGCTTCTTGTTTTTTACAGAAGGTTCAGCTTTCTGCTAAACATCACTTTGCGGTGGCAAGATGTTATCTCGAGATAAAGCAGCTGAGAGGGCAACAAGATGTAGATAACTTAATACAAGCCGACAATAAGCTGTTGTGAAAAATTCACCCGTAACACATCAGCTTCACAGCGCAGTGCTGTTGCCTCAGCGCTCTGTCAACGTGAACCATTTCTGCTCCTAATCTGAGGAGACCCTCGCACATGACAGAGCACACAGGTTCCTCTTTTGCAAGCATCAGCCACCACACCTTGAGTCAAAACATTTCCTTACAGGTGTAGCTCAAGCTTTAAGTGTCAATTAAACTTCCCCCAGCACTCAAATACTGAAGTTATCCAGCAGAACCTCACTACTACTAAAACAAATGGACATACCATGGCACCCAGTATAAACTTCAGGGTAGCTTGTTTTCTCCTTAAGTCTTTAATAGACACCACAGCTTTCTTCTTGTAAAGTTAAAACTATCCAAAAGCCTTTATCAATTCCAGAGATCTATTCAGCAGCTTTTTCCAAGACAGCAGCATCTCAGAACTGCAGCTACGTCCAGCCGTGCGCACATTACTGTCACAACCAGTTTAGACGTCTGCAGGAAGACACGAGCAATACCATCTAAAGCAGCAGTGCAGTGTCTGAGCGAGCAGCTCTCTGAACCAGCTCCAGTCAGCCACAGTCATTAACTATCTCCATATACGAGCAAGGAGGAATTCAATCCACACACGGAGAGGACTGCAGTTATTCCAGCCACACCACCTCCAAACAGAGCAGCAAGTCGGTATTTCACCATCAGGATATGACCAGATATCTACACAACAGGCACACAGGGCACCTGTACAATTCACACTGCTGTTCCACCGTAAACTCACTGTTCAAACTAATTCTCCAAGAAGTCACCCTACCACAGCATCAGTTATTTTTCTGTGCAGCTACTCAGCCTGTGCTGCAGGGCTGCAATTCCCCACAGAGTATCACAGCTAACGAACACACAGATGTGTGCGTTTGCGATGCAAGCCAGAAATAAAGCCACAGTCGGTTTGTTGTCACATCACCTGTTCCAACAAAACATCGAGAATACCGTTGCCTCAAGCGCTACGGGTCAAGCCTGCCGTGCTGTCAGGCAGCTTATCTTAGGGGTAGGCAAAGTATTCCAGCCTCTCCTGGGTGGAATTTAAGAAAACAAACAAAAAATCATTCTCTCCAGATCAGCTAATCTGCCACCAGCAACAGCAGCGAGCAGAAGGCGAGGAGTCGTCTCCTCCTTCCACCTCGAAGGGACAGAGGGAGATTAATAATATCCCACGCTCCCACGACAGCGGCTGAAAGGCTGAGAGCAACAGGGCAGGAAAGGAAGATAAATAAAGGGGGAAGGGGATGCCTGAATTAGTGGCGGGACAGTAAAAGCGCCTCTTCCTCACGGGATCGACGCTCACATCCCACATCTCTTGCTCTGCCCTGTGTCTGGCGGAAAATGAAGCGGAAAACCCCCTAAGCTCGATTATCTACAAGTTGAAGCTCCAAGCGCAGGAACTCGGAGGGGCGGGGGGCGATGGCTGCTTCCCCTAAAGCCCCCTGCTCTCCCGAGGAGGGGTTAGGAGTTCCCTCAGCCCTCCCTGCCCGGCCCGGGCTCAGTCCCGAGGCGGCTGTTTAGGACTCCGAGTGTCACCGGACCCGCCCGCAGGGCCACGGGAGGCCGCCGGCCCCGCTATCCCGCAACCCCGACCCGGCGGCGCCGGGGGTGGGGGCGCCGCATCCGCCCGCCCCTTCACGCCCCTCTCCGGACTCTTCCCGGGGGTTCGCGCCGCTCCGGGCCCCTCAAGGTCGCTCCCCCACCCTACCCCGGGTTCACGCTCCCCGTCCGGCAACACGGCCAGTCCCGCCGCCGCCACCGCCCGCGGCGCCTTCAGGAGCTGCGTCGGGCCCCCCCGCGCTGGGGCAGCGCCCAGGCCCCGGCCGGGCGGAGCGGAGCCGGTTTCCCCCCGAGCCCGCCGCGGTCCTTCTCTCACCTGGATGAACTGGATGGTGAGCGCTGACTTGCCCACGCCGCCGCCGCCCACCACCACCAGCCGGTACTTCTCCTGCCCCGGGCCGTCCCTGCAGCCCGCGGCCATGGGGGAGCCGGGGGAAGCCGAGCGCGGCAGCGCCGCCGGGGACGGCGCCTCTCTGCGCCCCACCGCCGCCCTCCTTCTCCTGCTGCTGCTCCCGGAGCGGGGCCGAGCCCGGGCCGAGCAGCCGCAGGCCCCGCCGTGCTGTGCGGCAGTGCCGAGCCCACGAGCAGCGCCCGCCCCGCACACAGGGCGCGCGGCTACAAATGGCCGCCGGGGGGCGGGCCCCGCCGCAGCGGTACGGTAATTATGTGTGCATATTCATGAGGGGCGGGGGTTCACGGGGCTCTAGACCAATGACAGCTGGCCTATGCATTAGGAGGCGGAGCCTGCCGCGGGAGCGGTCTCCTCGGTGCTCTGCACCTACCGCGGCTGCTGCTGCCGCTGGGACAGCGGGAATCACAGAATCGTTCAGGCTAAAAAAGACCTTCGAGATGATCGAGTCCAACCCTGAACCCAACTGTCCCCACCCACCCTAAACC
This sequence comes from Rhinopomastus cyanomelas, assembly GCA_013400115.1. Classification (NCBI taxonomy): domain Eukaryota; kingdom Metazoa; phylum Chordata; class Aves; order Bucerotiformes; family Rhinopomastidae; genus Rhinopomastus; species Rhinopomastus cyanomelas. The sequence continues at coordinate 13,007 of VXBP01008551.1, forward strand.
CTGGCCACAGACCTCCACGACTGTGAACATGGCCAGGGATGGCCATTCAACCCCCTCCCTGGGCAGCCTGTTCCAAAGACCCTTTCAGTGAAGAAATTTTTCCAGATGTTCAACCTAAACCTCCCTGGTACCGCCTGAGGCCGTTTCCTCTTGTCCTGTCACTTGTTCCTTGTGAGAAGAGATTGACCACAACTTTTCTACTACCTCCTTTCAGATAGTTGCAGACAGCCTATGCCTCTCCAGACTAACTAGCCCTAGCTCCCTCAGCCTCTCCTCATGAGGTTTGTTCTCCAGACCCTTCATAAACCTTGTTGCCCTTCACTGGACCTGCTCCAGCAGCTCAGTGCAAGACATTGAGGTGCCCAAAACTGAACCCAGTACTCAAGGTGTGTCTTCGCCAACAAGACCGGGCTGGATGGAGCCTTTGAGCATCCTGGTCTAATGGGAAGCGTCCCTGCCCATGGCAAGGGGTTGGAACTAGACAATCTTTAAGGTCTCTTCCGACTCACACTATTGTATGATTCAGTGATTTGTACAAACAAGGAGCCTCTTGCCAGCACGGAACTGACTGTTAGTTATCACATTCCCAAACAGCATAGTCACCCCAACGAGTATAACGCTGACACACTCTTCCCACCCAGGAAGCAGCAAACCCAGAAATAGTAGTGGTCACGTATGAAAGCTTCTCTGGAGGGACTTGCCCTGTAGCCCACGGGATCCACAGAGAAGCTCACGACTGTATTTTGGAAGAGGAATGCCAGGAGTCAGGAAATGCCCATCGGTGTGCTGTTGTCCTGTCATGATAAGCTGCTTTTTCACATCTGTTTCCTTATAGCCTGGAAATAAGGAACAGCTCACCCAGGAGAGAACACACAGCCTAACATTTTCCAGTTGGGAAAAGAGATAAGTGAGTGGGAGACGTGAGGTCTGGGAAGTCATGAGCAGCACAGAGAAGTTGAAAAGAGAAAGTCTCAAAATAGCAGAACTGGGGGACACTCAGTGACAGCAGGAGGGAAGAAACAACAGCATTCAAAGATAAATATGTGAAGGGTGGGTGTCAGGAGGATGGAGCCAGGCTCTGATCAGTGTCATCTGGTGATAGGACAAGGGGCAGTGGGTGCAAGCTGGAACAGAGGAGGTTCCATATAAATATCAGAAGAAACTTCTACACAGTGAGGGTGATGGAGCAGTGGAACAGGCTGCTGGGAGGTTGTGGAGTCTTCTTCTCTGGAGAGATTTAAATCCCACCTGGACATGTTCCTGTGTGACTCAGTCTAGGGCATCGTGCTAGGCAGGGGGATTGGACTGGATGATCTTTTGAGGTCCCTTCCTAACGATCTATGATTCTATACCCTTTTCTGCCAGCTCAAGCACAGAACTGAGAGAGCCTCTGCCACAAGAGGCTGCAGAAAATAAAGCAGCACCTGAGTGACAAAAGGTTGAACAAAGTCACGGATGTTTTAAAAGCACTACGTGTCCTACGTGTCCTGGTGCTCTCACCCTCAAATCTCTTCTTACTGGCCGCTGTCAGAGGGGCCAGCAGAGCAAATAATTGGCCTTACTCTTCATGCTGCTCTCTAGTTTAAGAAAACCCAAAAGCACAGACTAGACTGAAGTGAAACTGCTGTTAGTTTATCAAACACTGGGTGTTGTTTAAAAAAAAAAGACAGTTATGATCTCATAGTTGGCTTTTAGTAGAGTAACGAGTAAACTCTGCTGTCAGGACTGGCAGTGACATGAAAAGGAGACCTTGAGTGTGTTTCAAGAACACGCGAGTCTCTACACAAACCATTGCAGCAGGACAGCTGATTGCTTGGGTCTCAAGTGAGGAGGTGTCGTAGTCTGAAGCCCTGGGTGGTCAAACATCTGGGGATAATAGTCGTGTCACGCATGGACAGGCTTGTCTGGCGTTCACCACACATGGTCAGAAACTGGATTCTCCAGAGAAGGGCACAGGGGCAGAACCAGCCCTAGAAGTGCCAGTCTATCCTCTCTGTACCCTCAGTGCTGGAAGAAACTCGGTGCTTTGTCTTTCCACAGGAGCAGCCCTTGCTGTGAGCCCAGGTTTCAGGAGATATAACTAGTGACATGGGGGGTACAACACACCCCACGTTTCCTTTCAAGATCAGCTAACCTGGGAGAGACAGGGTGGTGCGGTGCTGAGAAGATGAAGACAAGAAAGTGACCTGCTGGAGAGCAGCACAGGAAAAGGGACCTCTGAGTCCGGAGTGACCTGGAGCCAGCAGTGTGCCCTGGTGGCCAAGAAGGCCAATGGCATCCTGGAGGCATTAGAAGAAGAGTGGTTAGTAGATCGAGAGATGTTCTCCTCCCCCTCTACTCTGCCCTGGTGAGACCAGATCTGCAAACTTGTGTACAGTTCTGGGCCCCTCAGTTACAGAAGGACAGAGCTGCTGGAGAGAGTCCAGTGCAGAGCCACAAAGATGATGAAGGGAGGGGAGCACCTCCCTGATGAGGAAAGGTTGAGGGAGCTGGGTCTCTTGAGCTTGGAGAGAAGGAGCCTGAGGGGTGATCCCATTAATGTTGATAAATATGAGAAATGTGAGTGTCAGGAAGATGGAGCCAGGCTCTGCTCAGGGGCATCTAGTAATTGGACAAGGGATAATGGGTGTGAGCTGGAACACAGGAGCTTCCACATTAATGCAAGAAGGAACTTCTTCCCAGTGAGGGTGACAGAGCACTGGAAGGGGCTGCCCAGGGGGGTTGTGGAGTCGTCTTCTCCAGAGAAATTTAAAACCCACCTGGCCATGTTCCTGTGCAACTGGTTCTAGGTGACCCCACTCTGCCAGGGGGATTGGACTAGATGATCTTTCGAGGTCTCTTCCAATCCCTAATGTTCTGTGATTCTGTGGTCCTCCCGCTCTGGCAAGGCCATTGGACTAGATGATATTTTGAGGTCCCTTCCAACCTCTAACATTCTGTGATGCTGTGATCCAAGGTGGCAGAGGAAGATGATTTAAAAGGGGGTTCTGCATGGAAAAGAAATTTGGCACATCCTCCAGGAGGCAGAAGCAGCAGGGTTTCATAACAGAGAGGAAGCACTCGAAATACTCAGACGTGAGATGATGAAGACATGACCAAGGCTTTGACGAAGTGCCTGGGAAAGCAAGTGCAGGGCTCAGAACCGTTACAGGGAAAGAAGCTGCGTCATCCCGGGTCTAGCCTGAATAGGCATGTTTAAAAAGAGACAAGACCAAGAATGACATCCAGATGGCAAGCCTGAAAGAAAGAGCACCCAAGTGCTTTATATAATGATGGGGGGGGGGGAAAGAAATCGCTCAGGAGGTGCTTAGGGGAAAGATCCAGAACCTTATTTTACATTGGCAGCCTGACAGAGACGTGGGTTTGGAAGGTTAGGAGATGTGTGCGCAGGAAGCAGCATATTGAAAGCTAAAAAGTGCTCTGTGAGCACATAATACCTTCATTAAAAAAAAACCTTGTTCACAGGTTTATCACAGAAAAGAAGTTATAAAACTTTGGGGATGTGAGTCAGCACGTTAGGTAACTTCACCACTCAGTTGTTCCACACGTTTAGGATTTTTACGTGTAATTAACATCATCGCTCGTTTATTTACCTGGCTCGAGCAGGTGTTAGCATCACCCTTCATACCGTGTGCATACCGTGACCTCAGGAGACCCATGTGTGCAGGTCTCACCAGCACTCCACCGCTGACCATAGGATGGGAAGAAAACACTGAATCACAGAACATTAGGGATTGGAAGGGACCTCGAAACATCATCCAGTCCAATCCCCCTGCCACAGTGGGGTCACCTAGATCAAGTTGCACAGGAACATATACAGGTGGATCTTGAACATCTCCATGAAG
>VXBP01008551.1:16946-40521 GCA_013400115.1 Rhinopomastus cyanomelas
CCTTAAAAGAAGAAGCACCCAGAAACTAGAAGAACAGATAACTCATCTCTCCTCAGACACACTTATCAGCTTCTACCTGAGCAAGAAAGAAAACTATTTTCAGCCTAGTAGCTACAGCTTTTTATAAATGTTCATCTATTTTTAGATCTACCTTTTCCAGTCGTCTGTAGTAAACACTTCAAAACACCTCATCTCATTTTCTCTGAGACTTGAAATTTATGAGCAAAGGAAGATCACTGTGTTGTCTCCCTTTCTGCTTTTGGGAGATGAGCTTGTCAATTTTTGTTAGTTATTGTGATTATTTGAGCAGTTTGATGGCTTGATGCCCCACAGCTACTACAAAACGATGGCATCCCGAAGGAAAAGAGCCAAGTAAAGTGCGTGTGGATGGGAGATGTGGACAGATTTTAGCCTGAAGGATCACTGAATAGCAGAACATTAGGGATTGGAGGGGATCTTGAAAGATCATCTACTCCAATCCCCCCACCACAGCAGGATCCCCTAGATCTAGTTGCACAGGAACATGGCCAGGTGGGTTTTAAACATCTCCTGATAAGGAAACTCCACAACTCCCTTGGGCAGCCCCTTCCTGTCCTCTGTCACTAACTACCTGTGAGAAGAGACCAACAGCAACACCCCTCCAATGTCCTTTCAGATAGCTATAGAGAGTGAGGTCTCCCCTCAGCCTCCTCTTCCTCAAACTAAACAGCCCCAATTCTCTCAGTGTCTCTTCATAAGACTTCAGTTCTGTCCCCCACTATGCAGCTTCTGAAAATATGGGATGTGTTTCCTTACTTCATCCTCTAGAACACACTGTGATCAGGTTTGGACCCTGCTGGACAAAAAAAGGTGTGGACAGGCTGTAGAGGGTCCAGAGAAGGGTCACAAGAATGATCAAAGCTCCAACAGGGGAGGGTTAGATTGGACATCAGATTCAACAGAGGAGGTTTAATGCAGACATTAGGAAAAGATTCTTCCCGGAGAGAGTGGTCAGGCACTGGAAGGGGCTGCCCAGGGTGGTGGTTGAGTCACCATCCTTAGATGAGCTTGAAAGACACTTACACATGGTGTTGGAGGATCTGGTTTGGGGGTGACCTTGTAGAGTAGGGTTGATGGTTGGACTCGATGATCCCAAGGGTCTTTTCCAACCTGAAGGATTCTGTGAAAATAGGACCTCCTGATGCCCAGAAGAATGAGAGTTATGAAACAGAGAACGTAGCTCAGAAACAAACTAGGATCACTCCAGATGTGGACAAGAGTTTGTTCACTATTTGATGGCAGGTATTAGAAAAGGATGAGAAAGAAAGAAGCAAATCATTTCTTCCCCCTTTCCAGGTGCTTCCCTCACTTCTTGGGGCTGTGCACCACCTGAGCTGGATCTCCCTCTTTTTACCCCTCTCCTCATGGAAATCTCCTCCCTTGCTTTTTACTTCTCTCGCTCAACTAGCGGCGCAATTCCCCCGACAAAGCCTTGCGTTACCATCTCAGCGCGAGTCCGTCGCACGGTGACCTACATTCTATCTTCTGCACGTTCCCTTCTCGGGCTGAGATCAAAGGAGAGCTAACGATCCAGCCCCCCTGCTCCTGCTAAAATCCCTGCCCTCCTTTCGCGCTGCTTGTGCTTCACAGCGTCTATTTAGCAAACTGCCGACTCGGCTATTTCCTATAGACTCACTTTTTCTGTGGCCACTTGCCTGCAACCTTCATTGCCTTCAGGACCCATCTCCATGGGTTCATTTGCTGATGTGGCTCTTGTAGAATTCCTCATCCTGGCATTTCTGAACCTCAGCCGAGTGCTGAGAGCCGGCTGGTTGATTCTGAGAGCCCCAAATCCAAAATGCACTCGGAATCATTTGCTGCGACGCATGACCTTGAGCTAGTGTAGCTGCAGAGCGCAGATGGACTTCACCAGAGGTCTGAGGCTGAGAGTCATAGAATCATAGAGTCATTAGGGACTGGAAGGGACCTCGAAAGATCACCTAGTCCAACCCCCTGCCACAGCAGGATCACCTAGACCAAGTCACACAGGAACACCTCCAGGTGGGTCTTAAACAATGATGACAATTGAAAGATTCACTGCTTCAGAGCAGTTCAAACAGCTGAGGCTGCAGCACAGGACAGAGACAGCAGAGCTGTATTTAAACAAGCACAGAGAATCACAGAGCACTGAGGAGTTAGAAGGGACATCTAGAAACCATCTAGTCCAACCAGCGTGGATCCAGGATTCTGGTGCCTGGACTAATGTACTCACCCTGCCTCTAGCTGTGCTGTGCAGGTACATCCTGAGGTACCACGAGAAGGACACAGAGCTGCTGGAGAGAGTCCAGCACAGAGCCACAAGGATGATGAAGGGAGTGGAACACCTCCCTGATGAGGAAACTGGATGATCCTCCGAGGTCCCTTTCCATCCCTAATGTTCTGTGATTCTGTGACCACAAGAAGAAAATGTTTCCCCAGTTTCCTCACCTGCGATGCTGCTGGAGGTGGATTAATGGGCTGATTTAAAGGAAGATAAGGGGTGTCTGGAGAAGGAGTAAGTAGAGGGCTTGTGTTGTTTATTCCCCAGCGTGGCTCTCTTGACTGATGTTGGCTTTCCACGTATCCTCAGGCGTATTCCTGAGCATGTTTGTGCTTGAATGCCCTGTCTGCAAATGGGATAACAATATGAACCCAGATATGAAGTTGTGTGAAATACAACTAACATGGAAAAGTCAAATGTGAAATATGAAACAAGCAAATCAATATGAAAAAGGAAAAGTGAATTCTTCATCTGAAATCTCAGTGCAAAACAATTTCAACATTTGCTTTTTTGTTCTTGGCAAGAGGTCTCACTGATCCTGTAGGACTGGTTTGGGAAAGTTTGCTGGCATCACCCTGGAATCGAAAGCTCGAGTGCCTTGGGAGCCAAACAGAAGGTGTTCTAGATAGAGGGATGTTTAAAACCCACCTGGATGTGTTCCTGTGTGACTGGATCTAGGGGATCCTGCTCTGTCAGGGAGATTGGACTGGATCATCTTTTGAGGTCCCTTCCAATCCCTAATGTTCTGTGACTCTGCAATTCTACTGTGCTCAGCGGGTTTCCTTGAGGGATATAGAGTGGGGCAGGAGGAAAAGGAGATGAAGAAGAATTGCTGAAAATCTAAAGCAGCCTATTTTCTAGCCTCCAGCAAAACCCCTCAGCAATCCCCCTGCCAGAGCAGGACCACCTAAACCAAGTCACACAGGAACACGGCCAGGTGGGTTTTAAACACCTGCAAAGAAGGAGACCCCATAACTACTTTTAGCTCCTTGAGAACAACTGAAGACAGGAGGAGCCCTGAAGACAGTCAGGAGGAGCCCTGAAGACAGTAGGAATATTGAACTGAAGTCAACAGGAATCTATATGATCAATAAATCTGCTGTAGGAATTAAAGATCATTTTTTAAAAGTTATATTCTGCTCATTAAACAGGCTCTTAAATCCCTGCAAATCAGAATCCATCTGAAAAGTGGGAAAGTACCTACTGGTTGAAGAGTGGGGAAATGAAGGGAAAAATAAAGAGGCCAGTCTGACAACAAGTGACTGATGAACAGACATTTAAGTGAAAAGGTGACTTCTCAGCTGTTCCCATGACATGTTGTTGCCGCTCGAAATGTGGTGCCTTCTGGTGCTGTCTCAGAATATCTGGCAGAACATGTTGGATGGAACCCGACGCTATTTTCTCCGTGGTGGTTTTTTTTTACTCAGTTCTGTCCTCTCTGATAAGCATCGTGCAGGACAAACACTCCCTTCACTGAAGCATTCCCTTCAGAAAAATCAAATGAACTCAAGGTTCTCTGCTACTAGCAGCTCCAACTGCTGCTTTTTAAAAGTCCATAACATGATAAAGCAAAACCTTAGGGATGATTTGGCTCAACATCTAATCTCTTATTAAAGGAAAATGTGTTTAAAGAAAAGGGGAGGTAATCACACAAAGTAAAACTAATCATAATCATCATTAAACCTATTGTTAAATCTAAATTTATTCCATGTAACTAATAGAAAGATAAAGTCACATTGAAGAGTTTATGCTGCACTCAGCACTGGGGAGGCTGCACCTTGAGTGCTGGGTCCAGTGTTTGGGCACCTCAGTACAAGGGAGACATGGAGGTGCTGGAGCGAGTGCAGAGGAGGGCAATGAAGCTGGGGAAAGCTCTGGAGAATCAATCTGATGAGGAGAAACTGAGAGTTGGGGCTGGTTAGTTTGAGGATGAGGAGGCTGAGGGGAGACCTCATCACTCTCTACAACTATCTGAAAGGGCCCTGTAGAGATGTTGGTGCTGGGCTCTTCTCACAGGTCATCAGTGACAGAACCAGAGGGAAGGGCTTCAAGCTTGAACAGGGAAGGTTTAATGTAGACATCAGGAAGAAATTCCTGGACAGAGTGGTCAGGCACTGGAATGGGCTACCCAGGGTGGTGGTTGAGTCCCCATCCCTGGATGAGTTTAAAAGTCACTTAGAGGTAGTGTTGGGGGATCTGGTTTAGGGGTGACCTTGTAGAGTAGGGTTGATGGTTGGATTGATGATCCCAAGAGTCTTTTCCAACCCAAATGATTCTGTGATTCTCTGATAACTCTTCTACCTCATTCTGGTTCCTAGTGGAGAGTGTCAGGTCTGCCAGCTCTGCCCATTCCCTCCCCGGGCAGTGTCAATTCACACTTCTCCTGGACAAGTGTGGTCACTCCGAGTCCATCCTGGCCTTCTTCAGATCTTACTGATCTTCAAAGCACTCTGGCAAGTGACTGCTGCCTCCACAACCCTCAGGAAGCATCACAGGCTGAGGGCTACATGTTTTGTGGGAGGAAAAGAAGAGGCTGTGCTGTGTAGCTGTGGGATGGAGGGGAAGGAGAGGGGCTGTCTGCTTGTTCTTCAGGAGAAAAAGGAGAATCACATCACCAGAAGTTCTTAGGCAATACAGCCAAAAGGTGTGATGTGTTCATTTTGCTTGGATACACCTGTTATCGATGAAAAGGGAGATTCATATTAGTACTGGTGACCCAAAGGAACAGAGATGCTTTGGCTTCCAAATCTTTCATCAAGCCATGCCTTCATGTCTGCTGAAAAGGCTCCTCTGTTGAAAGCAAGATTGCACACCGAGTGTTGGACCCAACTTCTTTCTAATTCCCTCTCTCAGAAAAGCAAAATCAGTCCTCATTTCATCAGAGAAGGCACAAAAACAAACCTGTCAGTCATCGCTGCCCTACAGGCTCTTCAGACTCCTCTCTTCTGGCACTTGCCTAACTGCTGGAGAACCTTCCTAGGTAATTGGGCAATGGAGTGTTAATGTTTTCCAGGGCAGGGAGGGAGTGATGGGCTGTTTTTCCAGAAAGAAACAGAAAAATGTCTAATGTAGAGAAAGCTATGTTGACCTGTCACTGTGGTGCAGATCATAGATTCATCCTCATCGCTGCTTTTATCACAGAATCTCAGAACATTAGGGATTGGAAGGACCCTTGAAGGATCATCCAGTCCAATCCCCCTGCCAGAGCAGGAGCACCTGGATTTAATAACAAGAGACATAGTGCAAGGAGCATCTTCTGTTGATATTTGGGAGCCACAAGCAGGGCAGGTGGATTGGACTAGATGATCTTTCGAGGTCCCTTCCAATCCCTAATGATTCTATGATTATTTTTTGCATTTCAATGGATGAAAACAAAGCTGCCCTAGGGAGAACAGGCAGCTCTGAGTAGAGCATACGTAGCAGCGTAGGGGTTCCTGCTGCATAGTTTTGACACTCCTTCCCATTGACAATTAAGATCTATGGCCCTCATCTTTCAGCTGATAACATCAAGCCAGGCTGCAGGCACCACACAGAGCCTTCCTGAGATCAAATTGGCCTCTGAGCACCTGCAGCAGCTCAGCAGCTACTAAAGGAGAAGAGTTTAAGTGCAGCTTAAACAAACCCGACCTGTGGACGAGACAAAGCCGCAGCTGACAGCGGTCTCTGACCTGTTGCTGGGACAAATGGTCACCTGTTCATTAGGGATACGGGCAGGAACTCCAAGAGCAGCTCATAGCTATGCAAGGAGGTAATCTCTGGTGGCAAATAACACAACAAGCCCAACTGTCAGCAAATAATTAATCTTGCATTCCAGTGGAGACCTCTCCCACACAAGTGGGGCAAGGTGTGTCATGACTCAGGTCGCTGCCAAAACGGCGCAGTGTGGCGTTTCTTCGTCTGACTGTCTCGACAGAACACGTATTTATCTCCTAAGAGTGGGTTTGATTTGAGCTCTCGTCCTTGAGATGCCAGGGTGAACTTCTTTACACGCAGTTCACCTTCACTGAGTAGCTGACAAGACCCGAGCGCAGCAGACTCCACACTCTACCAGCAGCTAAGCCATGGTGGACACGTTGCTAGCCACAGCCATGAGCATCCAGGTCCTCCAGCCCACGTCCAGTGACAGTTGATGGCTAGTGGTAAGGAGGCTGCTAGCAAGACCCCTGAGAAGGCTGGATTCTAAGAGAGAAAACCCAAGGGAAATAGGGTGGCCCCACTACTGGCAATTTGGATCAAACAGAATTCCACCTTCTCCTTTTTTAGCCAGAAGAACAGCCACAAGGATGTTCTTGTTCTCCTGGGGTCTCAAGAGAACAGCCCCTAAGGGCACAGAGAAGAAGCATGGCTGCCACACAGGTTGCTCAGGTGTAGTTTACTCACCTCTTCAGTCACTGGTTTATTTTCCCTTAGAAGAACTGCTGGAGAGAGTCCAGTGCAGAGCCACCAAGAAGATGAAGGGAGTAGAACATCTCCCTGAAGAGGAAAGGCTGAGGGAGCTGAGTCACTTGAGCTTGGAAAAAAGGAGACTGAGGGGTGACCTCATTGAGCTTATAAGTATGTGAGGGGTGGGTGTCAGGTGGATGGAGCCAGGCTCTGCTGACCTCTAATGATAGGACAAGGAGCAATGGGTGTCAGCTGGAACAGAGGAGGTTCCACATCAATGTGAGAAGGAACTTCTTCATGGTGAGGGTGACAGAGCCCTGGAAGGGGCTGCCAAGGGGGGTTGTGGAGTCTCCTTCTCTGGAGATGTATAAAACCTGCCTGGGCATGTTCCTGTGCAACTGGATCTAGGTGATCCTGCTGTGGCAGGGGGCTTGGACTGGATGATCTGTCAAGGTCCCTTCCAATCTCTAATGTTCTGTGATGCTGTTAGGATTTTGCTGCTGGTTTTTTAAAAGTTAACATAAACTGGAATCCTTCCCTCTCAGTGCCTGTGAAAATTGACTGTCTCAGGTTGCTGAAGATGTCAGAAGTTGCTCCTGAGATGAGCAGGTTCAGCTCAGTACCTACATAGTAGGAACATATCAAGTGTTTTTAAATAGAATCATAGAACCACAGAACATTAGGGATGGGAAGGGACCTCAAAAGATCATCCAGTTCAATCACCCTGCCACAGCAGCCGGTCAGGGTTAGAACAGGCTCATCAAGAGTTCCTAAAGCATCTGTAAAATCTCAATTCACTCTGCATGTTCTTGCCCTTTATAGATCAGCCTGGTCCTCTCAGCAGGAACAATGAAGATGATTAATCCCTAGTTAGACAATTACCTGCTTAAAACACTGGCTGCAGACCCAAGGCACTAAAATGGCTTTGAGAGAACTGCACAGTGGCTACTAACAAGCTGTTGGCTTCTCTGACTGTGCAGCCAACGCATTGAAAGGAAAATACAGGGCCATACAAACTCAGCTGTGGAAAGAGAGTAACGGGCTGCAGCTTTCCAAGAGCTGCCCCGTTTAATGATGAATGGGTAATGGTTCCACTTACTGCTTCACTGCCGTGAGACATGAACATGATTTTATCTCGGAGCTCAGAGCCCCCACAGTGAGCACGACGAGCGAGGGAGATGGAAAGCAGCACGTCAGCAAAGCGTTCAGTGGTTCAGCCCTGGGAGTAGCATCTTGTCTGTCCTTTGTTAAGGGATTAATGCCACTCTGGTTGAAATCAGTGAGGACTTCACTGCAGAGCTAAATAGAGTTGTGAGTGATGAGGTATGGCAGGGAAAAGGGGGTCCTGCTGTTACTCTGGAGGGCACGTGGGAGAAAGTAGATTTATTTCCTATTTCACGTGAAATATTTCTAATGATAGGATGAGGGGCAATGTGTGTGAGCTGGAACAGAGGAGGTTCCACATCAGTATGAGAAGGAGCTTCTTCCCAATGAGGGTGACAGAGCACTGGAAGGGGCTGCCCAGGGAGGTGGTGGAGTCTCCTTCTCTGGAGATGTTTAAAACCCACCTGGACATGTTCCTGTGTGACTGGATCTAGGTGATCCTGCTGTGGCAGGAGGATTGGACTGGATGATCTTTCAAAGTCCCTTCCAATCCCTAATGTTCTGTGATTCTGTGACACTTCTAACAGTGGGACTCACTCTACTGTAGGATCTGTTAAAATCAGAAACTATTACGTTTCCCAGCTCAGCTGGTTTTGTTTTGTCTGCATTTTCCTTACTAGTGCCACTGCTTAATGGATTGTGAGAAGGCTAAAACGTCCCTTATTTCTCAGAGGTTACCAGGTCCCATCGTGGGCTGCTCCCTACCTGCCTTCCACAGGGCAGCTGAGCAGCTCAAAACCCTGCGGTTCTGGTCCCCTTGGTCAGTTTATATCTAAAATAAGTAAAATCAATTGAAGCTAAAACAGGAGAATTTTTTTCCTTCTGGAAAACGTTTGGCTTTGTGTTCCCAGCCTGTTCTCTGATGTCTGCCTCGGAAAGGGCAGGGGCATTTAGATTTCCAAGAAGGCTCGCGATGTGGAGCAGCGCACTCTCATTTACCAACATTACGGAGCTAATTTTGCCGTGAATTCAATCGTACATCTGTCTGAGCCATCAAGGAAAAGGTCACCGTGCTGGGAGATTGAGTTCCCAGCAAACGTCCAAGCAGGGGCACCAGTCTCCACTCTTGTCCCTCTGTCAGATCAAGTCCTCGTGAGGCTGTGAAAGCCTCGGTGGCTTCAGGACCCGCTGTTGTCCGAAGGCACGTGTGTACGTTCTGATGTCTCTACGGCTTGTGATCTCGACGTGTTCCGTGATGACTGAAATGTTCTGCAGTTGAAAGCGGCGTCTCCTTAGTTATTAATTAAATACACGTTGGTTTTATTTAGAAAAGAGGATCCTTTTAGAATCTGCCTGGTACTTTTCCAATAAGTGAGGGTTAATATACTGGTCTAGATAGCCCAGGCAATTCATTAAGCCTTTCAGCGCGGAGCAGGCCACTAATGGATGCAGAATGGCCCTCAAGACCCTGCTGAAATACAATAATCACACAAGCACAGAATCATTCAGGTTGGAAAAGACTCTTGGGATCATCAATCCAACCGCCAACCCTACTCCACAATTTCACCCCTAAACCAGATCCCCCAACACTACATCCAAGCAACTTCTAAAGATATCCAGAGGTGGGGACACAACCACCACCCTGGGCAGCCCATTCCAGAGCCTGACCACTCTCTCTGGGAAGAATTTCTTCCTGATGTCTACATTAAACCTCTCCTGTTGAACCTTGAAGCCCTTCCCTCTGGTTCTGTCACTAATGACCTATGAGAAGAGCCCAGCACCAACATCTCTACGATGTCCTTTCAGATCGTTGTAGGGAGCAATGAGATCTTCCTCAACCTCTTCTTCCTCAGACTAAACAGCCTCAACTCTCTCAATCTGTCCTGATCAGATTGATTCTCCAGGCCCTTCCCCAGCTTTGTTGCCCTCCCCTGGCCTCGCTCCAGCACCTCCATGTCTCCCTTGTAGTGAGGTGCCCAACACTGGATCCAGTACTCAAGGTGCAGCCCCACCGGTGCTGAGTGCAGGGCGACAATCACCTCCTAGTCCTGCTGGAAAACCTTTACTGGAAGTGATGAGCCTTTGGCAGCAGGGTGGTAAGAATCTACCTGAGCTGGAGTCCAGTAGAAGATGCAATTTATTGCCACTCGCTTACAAAATGTTCCAGGAATTTCTCCTGGTTCCCTGAGCCTTCCCTCACATCACCTGACGTTGACTCAGAGCCCAGACTGCAGGATGGAGTTTGGTTTATGAGATAAGGGTTGCAATTTCAGCCTTAACAGTATTAAGTATTGACTTGACATTTATACAGATCCTGACTCGTGGGATGAGTTGACTGATTAAAATGAGGACGAGCAATCTACCAGAGTGTGAAAAAATGATGAACAGTGAAGTGCTAATGGCTGGTAGTAATTAGAGAAGATTATATCATGTCTGTGGGTCTACAGGAGCTCACGCGGGATGAACGGCGACGGTTCGCTAGGAGGCTCTCCGGCAGAAAATTCCAGAACTTCTTAAATGTGGTGAACTTGAGTGTTTGTTTATCACATCTGTGGGTGTTTATCAGGGGTTCACAGTACAAGTGGCCACCAAGGCTCCTGTGAAAGTCTGATGGCAGCTGGGATACACCTCACTAAAACAAAGGGATGTAAACACTGCTCTTTGTTTAAAAGGGCTTCAAGAAATCAGTAAATTCATCTGGAAGAGCCTGAGACAATCATCTCCACGATACAGCACATGAACCCCAGCAGAGCTGCAAGCCTGGCTGGAAACCACTGTGGCCAGAGGTATTTGCCCAAGTTCTGCCTTGGGTAGGGTGGTTATCATAGAATCAGAATCATTAGGGATTGGAAGGGACCTCAAAAGATCATCCAGTCCAATCTCCCCCTGCCACAGCAGGATCACCTAGACCAAGTGGCACAGGAACACATCCAGGTGGGTTGTAAATGCCTCCAGAGAAGGAGACTCCACAACACCCCTGGGCAGCCTCTTCCAGGGCTCTGTCACCCCTCAGAGTTCATGCAAAACTGGGGCACACTGCAAAGACAGAAGGAAGCTCTCCCTGGACAAACACAGCAGCAGCAGCATGAGAAACACCTCAGTGAGTGAGGAGGGTGCTGGCTGTAAGAGCATGGAGTGACAGACTGTGGTCAAGAACGGGCAACAGGCTACTCAAATTAACAAGATGTGGTCCTAGAAGAACTTCTGTCTTTCAATGTCTTCACGGAATCACAGAACATTTGGATTGGAAGGGACCTCAAAAGATCTAGTTCAATCCCCCCACCACAGTAGGGTCTCATAGATCAAGTCACAGAGGAACATACCCAGGTGGGTTTTAAACATCTTCAGAGAAGGAGACACCTTGAGAAGCCCATTCTGGTGCTCCATCACCCTCATAGCGAAGAAGTTCCTTCTCATATTGATGTGGAAACTCCTCTGTTCTGGTTCATACCCATTGTCCCTTGTCCTATCATTGGGTGCCACCGAGCAGAGCCTGGCTCCATCCTCCTATGACATCTGCCATTTCCATATTTGTCAACATTCATCGGGTCACCCCTTAGGCTCCTTTTCACCAAGCTCAAGAGACTCAGCTCCCTCAGCCTTTCCTCATCACGGAGTCCAGCGCAGAGCCACAGAGATGACACAGGGAGTGGAGCATCTCCCTTGATGAGCAAGTTGTCTCCTTGTTACCAGAACAAACACCAACTCATATATTATTATTATTGTCATAAAAAAAGACTTCATCAGGACAAAGAGGCTCGATGCTACAGCCAGCAGCGAAGACACCACGAGTGAAATAAACCCCATCATTCACAACTACAAGTGCCTCACTTTAAAGGCAAAAAGCAGGGAGACTAGGACTGTGTGTTCTTGGCTGAGGCAGTACCATCTGTATCAGTGCACCGCGCACGTCGACGCTGCCCGCACAATGAATAAAGAGGAAGTGCACCCCAGTCAAATAACTTTATTAATCCTCTGCACAATGGCCTTCTACTGAACCCGTACAACTGATGCTCTGCGTGCTCTGTGAGCTAACAGATCGCTCCCCCATGAATAAATAACACAGCACGGGGCCAGCTAGGAGCACACTGATGTTTTTCAGTGGAACGAGCAAGCTGATGCTCCTGTCAATGCAGATCTGAGCCAAATTAGACATAGCTTTTGAGAGGTATTTCTTCATCAGCTGGATGGAGGATAGAAACCCCAGCAAGGCACCACGGAGAGAGGAAAGAGGATGCAACGAAAGAGCAGCCATCTGACTACCAAGAGCTTCCATACTGACCTGCCAGCCAGCCCATCCGTCACTCTACATCAGCAGAAATGCTGCTGCTTGCCCAGAGAAGTATGGAAAGGGCACCAGAAAGTCTCACAAAACCAGAAGGAGAAGCAGTGTGGATACAGAATCATAGAACATGAGGGATTGGAAGGGTCCTCAAAAGATCATCCAGTCCAATTCCACTGTCACAACAGGATCACCTAGATCCAGTCGCACAGGAACACAGCCAGGTGGGTTTTAAATATCTCCAGAGGCTTGAAATTATTAAAGCTGATATAAAAAGACAACAGCTCTGCTACAGAAGGGCCTGATCCAAGGTCCATAACTACTTTAAACAGCATTCTCCCCAGCACCATTCCCTTCCATGGCCCACAATGGATGTACTTAGGATATCTAGGCAGACAGCAGAGGAAGAACCAAAGGGGTTTTATGTCAACAGAAAGGTCTCCTTTCTTCTCCTCCCCTTTCTTGCCCTCTCATTGCTTCTCCTCCCCTTTCTTGCCCTCTCTTTGCTTCTCCTCTCCTCTCTTCTCCTTCACACAACCGCCTTGTGCAATGCCACAGAAACAAGACCAGAGAGAAGGAAATGAAAAGAAAATGGATCAGCTGAAGCCTCCAGGAAAGATAACCTTCAAAGGAAATTTAGCAGAAAATTGAAGAAAATAGGAGCTGAGATTCCCCTCGTACCTCATGGCTACAGAAACAGATAAGTAGGAGAGAAGGCTGCTAGCAGCACTGCTCCTTTTTCTGACAAGAAAGCCCCAGATACACTCCAATCAATTCCAAAGGGAGAAAGACAATGTGAAACTGGAAATGCCCACAAGTAGGTTTGAAGCCTGCTGCTCCTGGACAAGAACATGCAGTTCAAGAGGGTGGGA
The DNA here is from genome assembly GCA_013400115.1 of Rhinopomastus cyanomelas. NCBI lineage: Eukaryota > Metazoa > Chordata > Aves > Bucerotiformes > Rhinopomastidae > Rhinopomastus > Rhinopomastus cyanomelas. Next base: position 29,887 of record VXBP01008551.1, read on the forward strand.
TCCCAGGGGTTCATACACAGAACCCATGAATCACAGACTCACAGAACATTAGGGATTGGAAGGGACCTCGAAAGATCATCCAGTCCAATCTCCCTGCCACAGCAGGATCACCTAGATCAAGTCTTGAAAACTCACACAAACACCCAGGTGAACTTTTAGAACTCTTCAGTGCTGTCAAAACAGAATTACTGGGCTTTCAGATACTTTCTTCTACCATGGAATCTTGTGCCCAGTTGTGGGCCCCCCAGTTCCAGAAGGATACAGAGCTACTGGAGAGAGTCCAGCACAGAGCCACAGAGATGATGAAGGGAGAGGAACATTTCCCTGATGAGGAAAGGCTGAGGGAGCTGGGGCTCTTGAGCTTGGAGAAAAGGACACTGAGGGGTGACCCCATTAACGTTGATAAATAGGGAAAGGGTGGATGTCAGGAGGATGGAGCCAGGCTCTGCTCAGTGGCATCTAATGACAGGACAAAGGACAGTGGGTGTGAGCTGGAACAGAGGAGGTGAGGATGACAGAGCACTGCAAGGGACTGCCCAGTGGGGTTGTGAAGTCTCCTTCTCTGGAGATGTTTAAAACCCACCTGGAGATGTTCCTGTGTGACTTGTTCTAGGGAATCCTGCTGTATCAGGGGATAGGACTGGATGATCTTTCCAGGTTCCTTCAGCAGCAGGAACCTTAACAGGGGGTAGCCATGGAAACGAGGCACTGCTACCACAGAGACTCAAAACTAGGGTGGGGGGAAAGGGTTTCCTACACCCCCGAGGGACTTGCTGGCTGCAGCTCGTTTTCTCTCACCCATCACCACCACAAAGAAGCAAAATGAAGCATCTGCAGTTCTCACATGACCTGGATCCTTCCAAGCAGTCTCGTCTCAGAAAAGGCACCCGGCTGGAGAAGCGGTGGCCACTCCTGCAGGTGTCCAATCCCCTTCCATGGATGGTGCCTTGGCTTGAGTCTTGCAAAACAAATAAATCTTTAAAGAAGAGGCTACAGATTAAAAGCCTGAGAGGCTCCCCTGTGACCCAGGCAAAGAGGAGAGCAGTATGGAGCTTTACTGAAAGGGCAGGAGCCCACTGGTGCAGAAAGTGAAGCCAGCTGGAGACACGGGTTCATATTTGATGCATGGGTGGAGGTGAAATGGGCTTCTGGCCCTCAGACACCTCAGGGACTTGGTCTGGCTGCAGTGGCCCTTTCCTGATGCTCAGAGGAACAGTGGATGCACTGCAAGCAGACACGACTGGGGTTCACCAGTAGCACCCACTTGGGCTGTTGTCAGAAGCACTGTCTGAGGTCTTTGGGGTTAAACACCGACCACACCAGTGTCATTAGAGCACCACTGGAGCTAGACTGGGTCATTTCTGCTGCTAACCTGTGACCTGTACGGTCTGTCCTCACAGGACATCAGTGATAAATCAAGAGGGACCGGCCTCAAGCTGCACCAGGGGACATCAGGAAGAAGTGTTTCCCTGGACGAGTAGTCAGGGCTTGACACAGGCTGCCAGGGGAAGGGGTTGAGTCACCAACCCTGGAGGTGTTTAAAAGCCGTTTAGATGTGGTGCTTAGAGATCTGGGCTAGTGGTGAACTTGATAGAGTGGGGTTACTGGTTGGACTTGATGATCTCAAGTGTCTTTTCCAACCAGAGTGATTCTATGATGCCCCTTCTCCTCACGTCTGTGCATCAGACCAGATGTCTGCACTTACTGCCTACCATCCCTCTCCACAGCACAGCTGCCCAGCCCTAGAGACATCCAGAAGAACGTGAGCAGCACCAGGACACGTCATAACGGACCTTCTAAAGAAAGGTGCCGCCCTGACTTGGTGGAACTAGAAAGGGAGAACTTGGGCAGCCCACTCCAAGCTCTCCTTGATGGGGAACCTGCGTCACATCAGTGCGACTCAAAAAGAAGCAGCTGCTCCAAAAACTAGAAGAGTTGGTTGAAGACTCTAGAAGAGTCTGTTTGAAGCTGCTCCACCAAGGGCATCCACCAAGACCTGGCTCAGCTCAAAGCATGGGAAAGGAAAAACCCAACCAGAGCTGGAGGCCTCACAAGTACCACGACGGAAACTTCCCATCACATTCACTGACCAGAGCTGCTGCTCAGGATCTCTGGTGTCTTCATCTGGTGAAACAAGATCAATTTGATTTCACTTAAAATGCACCGATACCTCAAGTCCAGGTTGCTGTGACAAAGGAACATTGTCAGAGGGTTCCTATCTGACATCAGGAGCAGCTGACACTGGATCCAGATTCAGCTAAATTGTTCTTGTAGTTTGCAGCTTCTGCTTTCCCCGTAATTACGAGGTTGTGAAACGAGCAGCTAGTAGATGCCCACAGGGAAGAATTACATTCAGTGACCCTGTAATGATCCAGGATGAAGAAGCTGCAATAAAGAAACCACAGTCCTCATTAATGAGTAAGATCAGTACGGAAGGAGGAAGCTGGAGTTAAGGAATGTGCTTGGGATTTAGAGGTAGGAGCTGCAGGCAGGAGGAGCCAGCGGTTTGGTGCCAGCAACGGTCTTGGCCACAAAACACTGTCAGAGACAATCAGCTTCTGAAAAATCCCCAAACAACCTCCATCTGCAGCATTCTGGACAAAACACCATCTTAAAAATACTTGGCCTTTATAATACTATAGAGAGAGATGTGATTAGCTACTACACATGAACCAGTCAAGCTGTAAGAGAGTAGATTGAGGATGGACATGAGGAGATAGTTCTTGAACCTGAGGGTGGTGGATCTCAGGAAGAGGTTGGCTCTGGTAGAGATGGGGTGAAGGCCCCATCCCTGGAGTCATTCAAGGTCAGGCTGGATGGGGCTCTGGGCAATCTAGTTAGAGATGTCCCTACTTGCTGTAGGGCAGTTGGACTACATGACCTCCAGAGGTCAATTCCAACCCTGTGATTCTGTGATTCTGCTAAAACCTAATCTTCGCCTCATCTGATTTTAGAGTGGCTGCTTCCATCTGGTTTAGCCTTGCACTGATGAACTGCTGACCACCAAACTCCAAATAATCCCTTGGTGACACTAGGCTCTCCTTTTTCACCTGCCATTGCTCTGGGACATGTCTATGAAGAGATGAAGTTTAACCAAACCACTAAGAGAGGTGACTGTGGAAAATAACAGAGTTACAGTGAGTTTGAAGGAATTTTCCTCCCTACACACAACCTTCCTTTGTTTGTCTCTCATAATCCTTTGCTCCTTGGAGTATCAGAACACAGAAGAAAAAAGTCATCTGAAGCTTCTATTGTGGTGTCGTTCAGATAACCCAGTCATAACTAGACTGGATGATCCTTGAGGCCCCTTCCAACCTGGTATAATGTGACTCCAGCATGTCACGGTCCAACCATACCCAGCACATGTTACATACACAGCACCCCAGTCTCTGGAAAGCTTATCTGAATATCTACGGAAGGTATCAAGCACAGAGTGATGGTGAGGAAAGCGCATCGTGGTGGGAAGAGCTCTTTCCAACAAGAAGAGTTCTTGCCTTGTTGGAAAGAGATTCTTATGCTGGGAAGAGCTCATCATGGTGGGAAAAGGTCATCATGGTGGGAAGAGCTCTTCTTGTTGGAAAGAGCTTGTCTTTCTGGGGAGATCTTGCCTTGTTGGAAAGAGATTCTCAAGGTGGGAAGAGCTCATCATGGTGGGAAGAGCTATTCTTGTTGGAAAGAGCTTGTCTTTCTGGGGAGATTTTGCCTTGTTGGAAAGAACTTCTCATGGTGGGAAGAGCTCATCTCGGTGGGAAGAGCTCATTTGTCAGGAAGCACTAGTCTTGGTGAGGAGAGCTTGTCTTGTTGGAAAGAGCTCGTCCTGGTGGGGAGAGCTCGTCTAGTTAACTTGACGCTCTGGCTAATGCTTGGTTTGAGGGCTACCTTTGGGGGAAGACAAGTTCTCCTCTGCTGCCACAGTTTGTGCTGATTAAATTGTGGTTACACTGCTGCACTTGTGCCTGATCTGCACCAACAAGGTTTTGGTTTGTGTTCCCACTCCAACATGCAGACACAAGAGCCGAGAGCAGGCTTCAGCCTGCTCCAGCATCAAGAAGGAATGCAACATCCCCCAGGTGTGAACCCCGTCCTGTGCGAACTCCTACCTGACAGGATGAAATACACACTTGCTCCTAGAGAGTGATTACCTCTGCTATCCAAGCTGGACATCAGCTGCCGTGAGAGAAGGACGAGTATCACGCTGCCAAAGCCCATCGCTGCGTGGAAATCCATCTCCTTATCTCAGGGATGAGACGTCCAGCGGTGTTCTGAACTGGGAAAAAAAGAGCCATTCTTAAAAAATAATGTTCTAAAAAGTGCATTTGAGTCTTTCAATTGTAGAGGTTTTCTTTAAGAATTCTTCTTATGCTAAGACTAATTGTAAGAAAATGGAATTTATTAGCTGGGACAAGCAGTTGTTAGGAACCTGTACAGCAATAAAGTGGAAGAGTAGCGTTTCCACGGTGCGTTGGCATCCTCACTGGTGAGGGACAGACTGTGGGAGAAGTTTAAAGCACAAACCTTCCCTCTGTCCTGAGCAGAGGTTAATAACAACCTCAGCGACCCGCTTGGTCCCTCAGCAATGTGGGAGCTGGAGAATCCCAAAGCCATTTACGCCACAGGAGCCCATCAGCAGCGGATAAACTCTTCCAGACAAGCGGTGATGTTGAGTGATTGACCTGAGCAACACAAGGAAGGCCACACTTTCCAAACGCCACCGGGGTGGGGTCAGGCAGAGAAGGAGGCTGCCCCTGGAAATAACTGCATTTGTCTCCTGCCAGAGCCCTTCACTTTGGGCACAAAGAGATTACCGGCCGGTTGGAACCGGGGGAAACGGATTGATTTTTAATTTTCAGGAAGTTCTCAAGGAATTTAGAATAACAGATCCTTTTAAAAGGCTTCTGATGCTCAGGGAGAGCGTGAGCCTCTGTGTGTGTGTTTGTGGGAGCTTTAATCCTTTAAATAGATGAATTTATTATAGTCATATTAGATGATGTAATAATTTATAAATAACAATAATTTATAGACAATGTAGTGATTTATAGGCAATGTAATGATTTACCTACAATTTCGTTTTCTATAGCTAATACAATATTTTATAGACAATTTATATGCAATGTAATGGTTTATGTACAATTTAGTTTTCTATAGCTAACAATATTTTATAGACAATTTATATGCAATGTAATGGTTTATGTACAATTTAGTTTTCTATAGCTAACAATATTTTATAGATAATTTATAGGCAAGGTAATGATTTACGTACAATTTAGTTTTCTATGGCTAATATAATATTTTATAGATAATGTAGTAATGTTTATATAATAATTTATATGTAAGTTAATGGGATAATTAAGAAAATATTACAAAGTTAATAAAAATAATAAAAAACAGCTAGAAGCCTTAGAAAACCCAGTTGCCCCAATTACAAACCCCGAATAATTCCCAAGAAAACCAGTGATGCAAAAATACATCAGTAACAGAAGCAGGGAAGGTTAAACAAGACTAGCAGCCCCATGATTTATGGGCTTTAATAGCTCCAACTTGGGAAGCCAGGGACTACTTGACGCTTCCAGAAATGTGAGGGTGTGTTTGTTCGGGCTTGCGTCTGCCCGCTCTGCCGTTAGGGTGAGGAGTTGGCTGAACACACACAGTCCCTGGTTTTCACCTAATTAACAGGCACATCCCATCGTCTCCCGTGAGCTTTGTTATTTATGGAAAATACAGATCCACTGATTAACTGATAAACGTCTTCATCTGCCTTTCGCATCCGCACGCGGCCAGAGCGGGGTTCGCAAAGTGACGGCGTTTCTGTGGCAACCTCCATGTTTATTAGGGTGGATGTAGGATCGCTGCTGGCCTTGGGCACCCCGAGCGTGAGTGAGACCACCTGCTCTTCCTCAGGGAGCAGCACCCCAACCCTGCCTCTTGTCAGAGATGCGGGCACATGGCACTACCTACCTTGAAGTACTGCACCGGGGGATCCAGACCAGGCGACGTGGCTGCGTGAAAGGCAGGTCCTGCTTGGCCAACCTGATGTCCTTCTGTGACAAGGCGGATGAGGGAAAGGCTGTGGAGGTTGTCTGCCTGGACTGCAGTAAAGTCTTTGACTCCATTTCCTACAGCTTCCTCCTGGAACAACTGGCTGCCCGTGGCTTGGGGAGGCAAACACTCTGCAGGGTCAGCCAGACCCTAAGGGTGGTGAGTGGAGGTAAGTCCAGGTGGTGACCAGGCGCAAGAGGTGATCCTCAGAGAGCAGTACTGGGGCCACTCCTGTTTAATGTCTTTATTGTTGATCTGGATGAGGGCTTCCATCAACTCGCAGTGCAGAGGGCACTCACCACCGAGCTGGGTGGGAGTGTGGATCTGCTGGAGGGTAGAGAGGCTCTACAGAGACATCTGGACAGGCTGGATCAGTAGGTTGAGGTGTACGTGGGCTTCAACAAGGCCAAGTGCCAGGTCCTGCACTTCAGACACAACCCTCTGCAACATCACAGAACTGGGGGAGAGGAGTTGGGGAACTGCTGGACAGAAAGAGACCTGGGGCTGCTGACTGACCATCAGCCAGCAGTGTGCTCAGGTGGCCGAGAAGACCGACAGCATCCTGGCTTGGATCAGCAACATTGTGGCCAGCAGGAGGAAGCAGGTGGTTGTCCCCTTCTGCTGGTACTTTGGGTACCTCCGCACAACAGGTGTCTGCTGCAAGGCTGCCTGTCCTGATGCCCAGCTACACACCAGTGCCCTGCAGAGCGTAGGGTGGCAAAGACATGAGATCACTCGGGTTAGCTTTTCTCACCTGCCACAAAATCCCTTACTTTGCCATCATTTCCCTATTTAATCTTTAAGTTACTTCTTTAAAATTTAAAAAATAATTTAAAACAATGATTTAATAATTTAATCATTCTATTTAAAAATAATAATGTAAACCCCATTCAGTTCTGCACTGTGAAAATTACAGGTGTCATCTCGCTGGGTGAAGAACCTAATGGGAGCAGATCCTGCAGGCACCTCGCCATGACGTAGGAGCATCTTCCACTTGGAAAGGAGAAGCCTGACCTCTAGTGAAGCCCAGAGCTTCCTCCTCTGCTGCAACAGCCACGGTTTGAGATGATCTTCATGCTCTGGAAACTTCACTCACAGCCTGAAATGAAAGTGTATTTTTCTTATAACCCAGAGTGAAGATGAAAGGAATAAGAGGATAAATACTATCCTTCTAATTAATACAGAATTAATTGCTCCTGAAGAGCAATGACTACGGAAACATCAGGGAAAAGCTGGGGTTGTGGTTTCTGGCTACTGCATTGTGCTTCTGGACCTGCTCTGCTTTCTGTCTATTTTTTATTGAATAATCTCACTGTCTTTACTTTAAATATATCAAGTAGTCCAGCTAATCTGCTGAGAGCCCCCTGCAGCATTTCAGGGTCTGCTTCTGCCACAGACTTCTTGACTAGAAGTACAAACCTGCAGGAAACTGCAGCTTCTCCTCAATATCCATCAGACGTCAGAATTAAGATTAAATAGCCACAGTTTATGAATTAATGGCCTTAAAGTCTGCTTGAACACAAGTGAAAGTGGCCAACAAACCATGACGACTGAAAGCAATGTATGGAATAACTAGCAACCTAGCAGCACCCACGAGGAACCATGGAACTGGCCACCTAACTGGAGGCATTTCCCTTGCAGAGCTCTTCTAGGCAACTGTTGCCTACAGTCCTGGTGGTAGAAGGTCACCACAAACAGATTCTCTGAGGAGAGCAGCCTGAAATAGTCTGAACCACCAGGTGGTGGAGCAGAAGGCTGTGGGAAGTTCAGTTCTCTGAAGGTGGTGCAGACCATGGAATCATCTAAATTCATGCACCATCACCGTGGTGCAGATGACACTCGGAGATGCAGTCACCATACACCTCACAGAATGGCCAGGAGGGACCTCTGGAAGTCAACCGCCTGCTCAGGCAAGGCCACCTGTAATCCCTTTACACCAGGGCCACATCCAGATGGCTTCTGAATGTCCTCAAAGCATGGAGACTCCACGAGCTCGTGGGCAACCTCAAAATGCTTGCACACACAGGTAATATCAGGTACAAGTTGGTCCTGGGAGAGTCCAATTGGACTCCAGAGGAAATATCTTCACCATGAGAACACTCCCCTACCTTGTGACCACACTAAAACAAACCCATCATTGACAGCAAGTTCAGAGCAGCAACACAACCGAAACCAAACGGATGGTACTTTTCTGGTGGCAGAGCACAGAGCTAAAGCGAAGACCAACAGCATCCTGGGGTGGATTAGAAGGGCTAGCAGATCAAGAGAGGTTCTCCTCCCCCTCTACTCTGCCTTGCTGAGACCATGTCTCTGGGACCTTGTGTCCAGTTCTGGACCCCTCAGTTCCAGAAGGACACAGAGCTGCTGGAGGGACTCCAGCACAGAGCCACAGAGATGATGGAGGGAGGGGACCATCCCCCTGATGAGGAAAGGCTGAGGGAGCTGGGGCTCTTGAGCTTAGGAAAAAAAGGAGACTGAGGGGTGACCTCATCAATGTTGATAAATATGTGAAGGGTGGGTGTCAGGAGGATGGAGCCAGGCTCTGCTCAGGGGCATCTACTGATAGGACAAGGGGCAATGGGTGTGAGCTGGAGTACAGGAGGTTCCACATCAATGTGAGGAGGAACTTCTTCACAGTGAAGGTGATGGAGCCCTGGAAGGGGCTGCCCAGGGGGGTTGTGGAGTCTCCTTCTCTGGAGAAGTTTAAAACCCACCTGGGCATGTTCTTGTGCAACTGGATTTAAGGGACCCTGCTGTGGCAGTGGGGTTAGACTGGATGATCTTTCAAAGTCGTTTCCAAACCCTAATATTCTGTGATGTGGAGACAGGAGGAGAAAAGCATCAATGGGCAAGATAAGGAGGCTTTGTCAGCTAGAACCCAGGCTCTTCAATCTACATAGCACTGATTCACTTATCACCTCACATATAATGCCAACCTACCATTCACTGGAGGTGGTTGACCCACCAGGACACACCGCTCACACTCCTTAATACACAGCTGATGCTTCAGGCAACTCTTAGCTGAACCAGCATAGAGAAATCCACATATTGACCCCCAACACTGACTTCTGGCATCAGGTGGTGCCTTGATTTTACACATCCCTCCTCAGCCTGGCAAAACATCCCACAGGAGACCCACCAACCAAAGGCTTCAAGGTCATACATTGAAAGATCTATTCTTAGCCCAGTACTGGTGGCTCTGGTTGGCAGTCAGGGCCATCAACTATCAATCCTTAGGCTCTTCTCTGTCCCCAGCAGAGAACCCAAGAGCTGCTTCTCATACCCAGGGCTGCAGAGGACAACCCAAGTGAAAGAAAAGGAACAAAACACAATTTAAACTGGTGTCTGCAACTGGGACTGGAAAACATCAGTGACTCTTTCAACCTTGAATGTATCTGATACTGTCAAAGCAGACAGTTAGTAAGGGGTGACCTCGAGACTAGGAAAGAAATCCCCAGAGCAAAGGGCACAAGAGATACTACGACATGTTTGAACAGCGATAACGTTGTCTTGATTGGGGGATAAGGGTTATTTTTAAAGCTCAGCAGAAATGGAAGAAGCAATCAAGTGGCAGCTTGAATGTAAAAGCCTTTAAAAGCCCTATTTATTTTTCTCCTCTCATGTGAAGTCATTCACTCCTCATTTAAGTGACTCAAACTGCAGCAGACACAGTGTTGTAGGGGATCATCCCCAGGAAAAAAAACCACATCAGTATCTTTGAGTATTTATGATGCTACTGGAGTCACAGAGCAGTGCTGGGTTAGCAGAACACACACCAGTTACACCTTCTGGAGGAGCCAGTACAATAAGAAGACAATCTATAGGATCCACTCACAAACCAGAGTGGAAATTTAAACTGAATGAAAAAGAGCAAACGTCAACCCAATCCCCAACCTCATGTCATAAATGTGAGAAGGAACTTCTTCACACTGAGGGTGACAGAGCACTGGAAGGGGCTGACCCGAGGGGGTGTGGAATCTCCTTCTCTGGAGAAGTTTAAAACCCACCTGGACATGTTCCTGTGCGACTGGATCCAGGGGATCCTGCTGTGGCAGGGGGATTGGACTGGATGATCTTTCAAGGTCCCTCGTGTTCTGTGAGGCACGCTCGGGTCGCCACGGAACCTACTCCAGCTGTTATGGGGCTGGGGATTCCCAGGAGTGAGGGTTCCTCAGGGAGCTTTCAATTAAATTTAAACACTGCCAAAGAATTCCTTTCCAAAAAGGACCCATCCTGGGGTTGCCCCTGGGATAGGAGGGCAACCAGGACTATTATTTTATTCTGGAATAGGTTGCCCCCCCATTCCAGGGGCAACCCTAGAATAAGAGCCCCAAGAAGTTGAGTGGGTTTTGACCCCAACATGTCTACCTGCAAACAGAGGTGTCGCAACACCCCCGACAAGTCTTAGTGCCCGACTGAGCGCTACTGAATCTTATCTGGGGGGCACGAAGGCTGCCCCAGAGCCAGAGAGTCAACAGCAGCTGACCCCAGCCCGCAATAAACCCCGCAATCAGCGAGTGGCTCAGCTTTTTTTTGGTCGGCAAGTGTTTTTGCTCCCAGTTCCTTCACTCTGTCCCCAGCGGAGCGGCGGGACCCGCC